>JAGXJF010005129.1:0-491795 GCA_019208055.1 Stipa capillata | reverse complement strand
AATTACTCATAGGCTAATCTTGGAGAATTAAGAGCAAAGCTGCTATGGAATCTGTTGGCACTACAAGGAAATCTGGTCTAGTACCACCTGTGTTTACAAAGGCTAAAGTATGGTTAAATCAGGGTCATATATGTACTTATCGTCATTTCTATATGTCAGTTTGTCGAGTTTGGATTGAAGAAACTTTTGTTAATGGAGCACTTACCATATTGTGAATGTTATGTAAGTTCTATCAGGTTGATGACTGTACTCAAGACTTTGAAGCTTTTAGTCTTACAGAAGTACTTGAGTATGAAACAATTACGGAACATAGCATATACATGTATTACACTTCAGAAGTATTGTTTGAGAACATTGTGCTAAAACTTTGTACCATGTTTCATACGAAAAAAATATAGAAGGAAAAAGTCCAAATTTATGAAACTGAAGTGAAACAGTCTAGAAACACGTAAATAGTTTCTACGAATTAGTGGAAAGACAAAAGTGCACGGACGGCTCTAATAACTGTAAGGACCGGCTAAAACATGTATTACACATGAACTAAAATTTCGTAGCATTTATGCTAAAATAACTCATGAAAGGGCACTATATTTATAGAAGAGTAAATTGCATCAGTAGTCCAAGAAACTCATGAGGTGGTAGCAACTTAATCCAGCAACCCAGAAAACGTGTATTTGGGTCTATAAGGTGGCTTAAGTGAAGCAAATTTAGTCCAAACGAGGACAGCTCGGCCTCTCCGGCCGATGTGGCGTGCTGATGTGGCCGCACGTGAGCCATAACTTGCCCATGCTCCTTCAGCGTGCTGAGCTTTTCCCCCAAAATCTCAAATCCTAGCTCTCCGCATCTGTCACACCAAATCGCGCGATGTCTAGCTCCGGTTCTTCATCCTGTGGATGGCGGAGGACGAAGCCTCATCTCCCGCTGGTCAACTGCCCTTGCTGCGAGGTCAGGATGATCAAGGTCTCACGTCGTTCACGAAAGACAACCCGGAGAAGGATTTCTATAAGTGCCCAAATCACAGGTGAACTATACTCAATTTTGTTCTAGATTGTCATCCGATTTCTTGTTGGAGTCTTGAAATCTTTGTTTATTTCTTTAGAAAGATGATTCTGGTTGCAATTTCTGGATGTGGGAGAAGAGGTACAAGGACATATTTGGAGGGGATTGGCATTGCCCCCACAATGGTGAGCCGGATGGCACTGCGGCGACTGCTGGAGAAGGGGTGGGCATGGGTTCTTCTTCAGTTCCGCGAATGGTTGTAGATGCAAGGGGCAAAAAACCATGCTTGCAGATGCAAGGGCGACAACTTTGCTGGATGATGACGACATGAGGAAGAAGGATGAAGCTCATTGTTAGTGTGCTTAAGGACATAAGAAAACTTGCTCTTTTGTATTGTTGTTATGGAGTTAATTAGGATGGCTAAATCTATGTTGTAACTGGGTTGTCTAGGTCAGATTGTATGGAATTTACGTCAACTTGTCTGTATGAAGTTGGCTAAACTATGGATGAATGTTTGTTGCTGTGTTCACTTGAGTTTTCAAATTTTCAAATGCTATCTAGCTTCTCAGGCATAACATAGATCATTATCTCAGGCATAACAACAAAACAGAATAAGACATCATTGTCTCAGGCATCATTATCTCAGGCATAACAACAAAACAGAACAAGACATCAACCTTTTCACCAGTTTTTTAACAACACCATCATTATCTCAGGCATAACAAACACATCAGAACAAGACATCATTGTCTCAGGCATAACAACAAACCAGTTATACATAGTATTTGCTGTATAACAACATATGCGGAAAACATTAATGAACATTATTGAAAAAAAAATGAAACACCGTAGATAAATGTGCAAAGTTCAGTAATATACTGATCATAAACATGTATGAAAGAGAGATGTAAGGACATTATGCTGAAACTAAGTCGGAATACGTAACATTTATGAAACTTATGGTAAACATGTATGAAACAGAGATGTGAGGACATTATTCTGGAACTATGTCGATTTCGTAGCATTATGAAACTGATCATAAACATGTATGAAAGAGAGATGTAAAGACATTATGCTGAAACTATGTCGGAATTTGGTACCATTTATGAAACACATCATAAACATGTAAGAAAGAGAGGTGTGAGGACATTATGCTGATACTAAGTCGGAATTCGTAACATTAATGAAACATATTCTAAACATGTATGAAACAGAGAAGTGAGGACATTATGCTGAAACTAAGTTGGAATTCATAACATTTATGAAACTTAGGGTGAACATGTATGAAACAGAGATGTGAGGACAGTATACTGGAACTATGTCCGATTTTCGTACATTTATGAAACTTAGGCTAAACATGTATCAAACAGAGATGTAAGGACACTATGCTGAAACTATGTCCGAATTTGGTACCATTTATAAAAACTCATCATAAACATGTATGAAAGAGAGAAGTGAGCACATTATGCTGAAAACTAAGTCGGAATAGACGTAACATTATCAAACTTATGGTAAACATGTATGAAACAGAGATGTGAGGACATTATTCTGAAACTATGTCAGATTTCGTAGCATTTATGAAACTGATCATAAACATGTATGAAAGAGAGATGTAAGGACATTATTCTGACAACTATGTCGGAATACGTAACATTTATGAAATTATGGGTAAACATATATGAACAGAGATGTGAGGACATTATTCTGGAACTATGTCAGATTTCGTAGCATTTATGAACTGATCATAAACATGTATGAAAGAGAGATGTAAGGACATTATGCTGAAACTATGTCGGAATTGGTACCATTTATGCGTGGACGCCTTGCTGTTCTTGATTTGATTTGTTTTTCTTCCAGATCTGAATTTTGCTCTGAAGGCTTTGTTTGAAGGCCAGCTGCTGCTTTCTTCCGGTGTTGATTTCTGATTCCCTTTCAATTGATTATTATTGTGTTGTGCGCTCCTTGCCTACCTCCTCCATGGCTGGCTCATGCCAATCCGCAGCTCCCTCTGCTCAATTTGCGGGTGGGATTCAGAGAAAGGTAGAGGCTTTAGCACTAATAAAATCTTGCAAAGATTGGAACTTTTTTCTTGAGAAATGCTGGAGCTAGCTGTGGCAAAAATCTAGTTCTTGTAGTGTGTTTTAAACACCAAAATCTTGCACAAGATTGCAAAAATATAGTTTTTATTTTCTATAGGCAGTGAGGCTTAGGCAGCTACGGGGATCATCTCCGCTCCCCTTCCCTTCCCTCCCCTTTTGCGTGTCTCGACCAGTTCATCTCCTGGTTGCTCGGAGCAGCAGTCGGGATTGTTCGGATGTCCGAACGTTCGGAATGTTCGGACATCCGAACGTATTGCCCTAGACGCCCTGTCCCTCCCCATTTCCACTGTGCACACCTGATGGGCCGAGAAGGGCCCAATTCGGAAGCATGCCTAAGTTCGAGTTTGTTGGCCCATTCGCCTATTTGTTGTTTTATTTAAATTTCAGCTTTAATTCGCATAAGACTCAATTAGTCTCTTGTAATTATGTGCTGTAAAATTAAGTACTCTTGCCGGTGCTGCTCAGCACGGCCTTTTCTTCTTCAACCTTCACGGAATTTGGTACCATTTATGAAACTGACCCTAAACATGTATGAAAGAGAGATGTGAGGACATTATACTGAAACTAAGTCGAATTCGTAACATTAATGAAACTTATGGTAAACATGTATGAAACAGAGATGTGAGGACATTATGCTGAAACTAAGTCTGAATTCGTAACATTTATGAAACTTAGGGTTAACATGTATGAAACAGAGATGTGAGGACATTATACTGGAACTATGTCAGATTTTCGTACAATTTATGACACTTATCCTAAACATGTATGAAAGAGAGATGTGAGGACATTATGATGAAACTAAGTCGGAATTCGTAACATTTATGAAACCTATGCTAAGCTTGGTCCGCAATTCACAAGTTCATTTTCAGCGGGTGCAAGGGAAGACATTTGCGAACCACATTTGCGAATGGGTTTCTCTACATGATATGTAAGTACACACCAATACATGCCTTCCATATTTACAAAGTACTGGTTCAGCATTTCAATATTTACAAAGTACTGGTTCAGCATTTCGAAAACCCATTTTAACATTTCAGCTGGTACAGCTGGTGTTCCACATAGTTCAGACATGTTGCAAGTTGAAGCTCGATCTCGACATAGTTCAGGTTTAACTCAATTATCCTGCACCCAGGGTGTGCTCAAACCTCCGGGGTTCTCATCATGGCCAACAATGAAATCCAGGCATGACATCATGTAGTCAGTATGCCATGACTGTAAAAAGAATAATAAAGAGAGGTTATAGACAGCATTTCACAGCTGGCAAAAGGAGAATCAAGTCAAAACACACTAACCGGGTATGGTGCCACTGCTACTGGACTCGCCGCCGCTTAGCTAGAGGTGGCACACGATCCTTGGACTTTGAAACTTTGCCTTTGTTAGGCTGTATAGGTCTCATCTCACACATGTTGAATGCTTTGTGCTCTTTGAATCCTTCACATTCACGCCCAAATTCCTCATTAGTTGCTCGGTTAATCAATACATAATGAATGGGGCATACGGCATCAACCTTCTGGTGTCACTGCGAGTTTTCTTTATGTGCGAGAACATCAAGTCTACAAAGTCGAAAGGCTTCCCCAACAACAAGTAGTACATCACAATCTTGGCCTCTTTGTGAATTTCATTTCTATCTCCCCCCCTAGGGAGGATGGCATTATCAATCAGCCGAAGTATTAAATTGCGAAAGTCTCCATTTGTATCATTGACCACTTTAATCTTCTGTTTGATCCAGCTGCTCCTTAATCTTATCATTCCTTTAGTCATTGCGATACATGGACGGATCAAGTAGAACCTTCTGACAAAAATTTCGTGACGGTAATCTTCCTATTGCCAGTCATCCACATCAGGAAGGTCCCATTGGGATCTACATAGAATGTGGAGAAGAACTGTCTGATTGTCTCTTCATGCCAGTCCTGTCTTTTGGACAATAATGTATGAAGACCAATCTGAAGACATTTTTCCTCAATATCTTTTAACTCTTTATCTTTAGAATGCTTAAT
The DNA here is from genome assembly GCA_019208055.1 of Stipa capillata. NCBI lineage: Eukaryota > Viridiplantae > Streptophyta > Magnoliopsida > Poales > Poaceae > Stipa > Stipa capillata. The sequence continues at coordinate 486,700 of JAGXJF010005129.1, read as the reverse complement.
TTCTTTCCAATTGATCCATTTGCTGTCCGTAAAACCAGTCCGTTTATAAACACTAGTGTAGAGTCCTCCTGCTCATACGACCAAAACCACCCATCTCTTGAAGTTCTGTCCTTTTCATAGAAATTGGTCTTTTATTCAAGGAATTCCGGGCACTCTTTGCAGATGGTCCTTTGTAGTTCACTTTAACCCTCTCCACAGTCTGAGATAGTTGGGGCAACTCTTCGAGGGCCTCAATTTTAAAATCTACCCCCTCAATAATGTCTGCTTCAGCCTCTGTTGCTTCCTCGTCAGCAGCCCCCTCTGTTCCTTCCTCATCTGCTTCCTGTACTGCAGCCTCTGTTGTTTGCTCAGCCGCCGCCTCTATTGCTTCCTCAATTGTAATGTGAGCACGAGCACTAAAGCAACAAGAACGTGTCTCCGCGTCCTGGACTAAATCACGCCATATGGAATTACTTTTCCGGAGAGTTTCTTTATGTCCAAGGATCCAAAGGCAGTTCCTGCAGGGGAGGCATTTAAATGAGATGAAAAACAGACTAGGATTTTGAATTTGTCTAACTGATCCAAAGGCAGTTCTTTATATTAACAGAAAATCAACAGAAAAGGAACAAAAGTAGGCAGCTCTTTATATCAACAGAAAAGGAACAAAGGTTAACGTACTTCGCTCTCGTCAAGGCCACATTAGCTCTTTTACAGCAATCCAAAAAGCCTATGTTCCCATCATGATTGTGTCTTACTGTTGAGAGTATAACTATGTCTTTCTCATCACCTTGAAATGAATCAACAGTATTTATTTGAAGATAAAGAAATGGAATTTTCTGATAATTTCCAATTGTTTCTTGCAAAGCAGTGACTTGGGCTGTGTATTGAGACATTATGACAACACTGGTTTTTCTTCTTCTGCTCGGCACATGCTGTATGGATAATACTTAAACTAGTTAGATTTAACGAAACCCTGAAAACTTACTTGCTATCTGAAAGCTGAAATGTTAGGTATATACCTTTAGCAAGTCTGCAAATAATATTGGCTGCTACATCAGCTTCAACCAAATTTCTGAAACCCTGGCCAGTATGCTCTTCACAGCCATCTTCAACATGAATGAATGAATAAGGACCAAAAATACTTCCAGGGAGGTAAGTACAGTTATATTCCTTGACATTAGGACCGTCTATAATTTTATTATCATAGAAGTTCTCATTCGGAAACTTGCTGATGCAAGGGTGCATTCTATATTGCACATTTAGCAACTCCTTGTGGTGACCAATTTCGCTCAATCTCTCAAACAGGCTTCGTCCATAATTGGCCCTTTTAGCAATCTAGAAATCAGGAAATTAGCAGGAAATAGAAAGTATGATCAATCTAGAAATCAGGTAATAATCGCCGGTAAACCAAGGACACATTCAAATGATCATATAATGAAGACATACCGGGCTCTTTACCAATGATGCTAGCTGCATATGATCCCCAATTAGCACCAGATGTTCTATCTTTGTATGAGCAAGAGGGATCATTGACTCACATTCTTTTAAGTACGCTGCCTCATCAATAACCAAGATGTTGAAATTATGATGCCGCACCCTCGATGAAATGAAAGGAGTGCAAAATACAAGTTTTGCTTCTTCCAAGAGTCCTTCCTCTATCTCTCTATCATTCAACTCTCTCCCTCTACTCAGCTTCTGAAACTCCTTGTTCAGCTTGTCCAGCTTCTGGAACTCATCCTTCTGCTGCTTAACGCGATTTTTCAATATACTTTTGACAGATCTTTATCTTCCTTCACCTTCAGACGTTCCTCATTACCTAACAGAATGATGTCCTGAATTGATTCGGCTTCAGATGAGTTCTCTAATAGAGAAACAAGTTGACGAGTCAATCGCCCTAGAGCCGTGTTCGTTGGAGCACATACAAGAACTCTAGGTTTCTTAGCCATCTTCAGAAGGAAATACAAGATTACTGAGACTGTCTTAGTTTTACCAGTGCCGGTGGACCCCAAACTAGTCGTACAGAACTAGAAGAGTGCTCAGTTGCTGAAATACAGCTTGCTACTACATTACCCTGGGATTGATTAAGTCCAACTGAACAATGGCAGCCTCAGAACTACTTGATTTATTTTCTCCCTTAGGCTGCAACATATATTAAAAAACGCTATCAGAGTTAAAAAAACGCTATCAGTGATTACCGAAAATATCACCACCACAGAAATTGTACATGCAGCCCATTTTCAGCACATGAGCAAAGTGGTGCTTCACTTCATTCTTTAGCAAGACCATACAGGTACAATTAATTACATGGATCACAAACCACTATTATCATAGTTATTTATTCTCAGTTATAGATCACATGAAAAGCATATTAACACATATTCAAATGAGGGATAAAGTAAAGATTAAAACTTGCATAAGAAACATAATGATGATTCATCATTTTAACATAAGAGCATACATGCATGACATTCCAAAGCTCAACACTTTCAAGCAATAGTTATCCCAAGTACAGAATAGAGAGAGAAAGAGAGAGATGTCAATACTTACGCCATTATTACTCTTACTCAATATGAGATTGATTACTCCTGATGTATCTTTGAAACCATTCGTCATCGCTTGCCAAATACATTCATCAGTTTTCAGATTAGCTAGGTGCATGACTTGGTAAAACTTATCCCGGCCGCCCTCATGCGGCGATTCTGATAGCAAGACATCCATCCACACTGTAAAATAGTTCTCAAATTCACACACTTCCTCACTGACCCACGTAACTACTAGGAGTGTGCAAAAGGATTTGTCCTTGAGGATTTGATCCCTAGACTCTAAATTCCTTGCTGATAATAGCATGACATCACTTGTTCTTGGCGAATTCTTCCCCTTGGATAGACAGAGCTTGACAATGTATTTATTTGGCATATCACAGTCTAGGTTCGTACCATAATAATGCACATCTATGCCTTTGGATATGGTAACCATGGCCGTATCGATTTCATGAAAGATTTCCTCTACCATTGAACTTCGAAATGCTTCTGTATAATGCTTGCAAGTTTGAAATTCCTTCGGGATTTCCTTCACCTGCATACAACAGCATGACAACCTTGACGTGGAGCATTCTGGCAGTTGCAAAATAAGGAGTGTTGCTTTGTCATTGTTACCTCAATAGAGGGCCGCTTGCAGGTCAAGATATCGTAGACCGGCCATGATAGCACCTTTTGGACAAGAGTTTCGGGCTTGGACTCTTGGCCAGCTTTGTTTGAGTGCAGCATTTTGATGCCGGTGCAATCTGCTAAGCAAAACAACTTGTCCCTATTACTAATTTGCAAAGAATTTCAATCTTTTAGCATTATTTTGCACCCAAATTTTCACTATTCTTTCCAATGTATGGTACAAGAGGTGTAACCGTGAGGACAATGCCGTAAGAGTTGAGAGGAAGAGAAGCTAAAGAGTTGAGATTTAGCGGTCTTACGTGATGTAGCCGCCATGTGGATGCCCTAGCTCGAGACCGCCTCCTTCTGCAGCCTTCCCGGCAGCGTCGACCTATCAAACCCCGGCGCGTGTGCCTGCGGTGGGCGGTGGCGGAGGCCCGCGGCGGCCGGATTGCGGCGACCTCAACGGACAGCGGCCGGCACAGTGGCGCTCGCTTCTGCTCTCGGCTGCTCCCCTGTCCCGTCCGGCGGCGGTATTGTTCGGATGTCCGAACGTTCGGAATGTTCGGACATCCGAACGTATTGCCCTAGACGCCCTGTGCACACCTGATGGGGCCGAGAAGGGCCCAATTCCGAAGCATGCCTAAGTTCGAGTTTGTTGGCCCATTCGCCTATTTGTTGTCTTATTTAAATTTCAGCTTTAATTCGCTTAAGACTCAATTAGTCTCTTGTAATTATGTGCTATAAAAATTAAGTACTCTTGCCGGTGCTGCTCAGCACGGCCTTTTCTTTTTCAACCTTCACGGAATTTGGTACCATTTATGAAACTGACCCTAAACATGTATGAAAGAGAAATGTGAGGACATTATACTGATACTAAGTCGGAATTCGTAACATTTATGAAATTTATGGTAAACATGTATGAAACAGAGATGTGAGGACATTATGCTGAAACTAAGTCCGAATTCGTAACATTTATGAAACTTATGGTGAACATGTATGAAACAGAGATGTGAGGACATTATACTGAAACTATGTCAGATTTTGGTACCATTTATGAAATTTGTCCTAAATATGTATGAAACAGAGATGTAAGGACATTATGCTGAAACTATGTCCGAATTTGGTACCATTTATGAAACTCATCATAAACATGTATGAAAATTGTGGGGGAAGTGTGCATAAAAACTATACGAAACAAGATGAAACATTGACGAAACTTCGGTACATGCATTAGACGTGAAAAGTTATGTGTCAGAACATATGCTGAAACTTTACCTAACTTCTCGTAAACAAATATGAAACTGCGATGTAAATTCGTATGCAACGGAGAAGCGTCGACGCTTTTACGAAATATGGTCGAAAGGTTCATGAAAGTTATCATAACGTAACATTACAGCTGAGAAGTCACATTTGACAACATTATGCTGAAACTTTGTCAGATGTTTGATTTCTTGTAAATATAGGAAGTTTATATTGCACAACGAACTGCAGTGAAAGATTATGATACTGATTCGAAAATTGTAGAACATTAGAGATTGTTGCATGAAAGACTTAGTTAACATAATTCATTGTAACGGAATTGTGATTAAATTTGTTCAACCAATTAGTCATCTGGCATAAAGATACATTTTTTGACCAGCAAGTAATATCGTTTTAGCGTTCAATACAGGCTTATGATTATATCATTCTGCAGAATAACAAACTTGCATTGTAACCAGATGGACGATAAAAAGTTCATATTGTCATTAAAAGATAATTCAACAAAAGTTGAGTTTCACCCAGGCTTTGTAACGTAAATGTGTCAGTGATACAAAATCATAAAACAAGTTTGTCATTGGATATTATTGTTTAAATCATGTTCCTGCTGGTCGATCTGGATTGAGGTCGTTGAGTCGATGATATACAAGCGTGTGTGCAAGCTCCATTCGATAAGTTGATATTTTCATCTGAAATCACATTTGAGTAATAGCTATGAATATATAATGATGCATAATGTGTACAGGGCAAATAACAAAATGAAATTTTGATTTGTACCTTCCCATATCCAATCAGATCTTTCCCATTGTGACACTGAAGCAACCTTATAACTGAAAATCCACAATCATGGCTATAAAAAAGAAGAAAGTTAATGTCTTCATACTGACAAAATGTGATATAAAAGCAAAAAATAGTATATCTTAGACCTGTTCGTTTGAGTATGAGTTTTAGGATAATGTATATCAAAACAATCATGGATGCCGACAAATTCATTGCGAGCAGCATTATATATCTGTTGAAGATTTGATCCCTGAAATAAGATTGAATATATTTATTTTTCACTTTGCAAAAAGGAATATTACATGGAAAATGAATTTAATGTTTATACTAACCACATTATCCCAGAGATCTTTGTAAGGATGTTCTCCTTTTTTTACAGACCTTAGGGAATCATAAATTTCTATTGACGCAGCAACAATGTTCACAACTATTAGGATCCAATGATTATTTGAGCATACTGGTAGGTATATCTGTACATATAGGAAAATTTAAAAAATATGTCCATAATGCGCATAATGCATAGATAGATCATCGAAAATTAAAGACATAGACCATACATGGAAATGATATTTACGTACCTGTTCAATTTCATTAAGTTGAAACTTCTTTAGTCTACGAATAACTTGCTGCCGATCACATTCTTTATATGGTCTCATGAGCTCACGCTGAGACATAATAAAGCTTAACTTTCTAGAAGTAATTGGTATAAATATAAAATATAGTGAAAGAGAGTAGTACTTACTATCATTCCTTGATCGAGTATAACCTTTGTTCTTGATCCCCAGTCATGCATTATTGCAACACAACATACCCACATGAAGTTAAGATCAACTTCACCTCTAGGCTTAAGGGAGTGAACAAACTCCTCTTCAGTAATAAAGGCACCACATATACGAATTTTTGTTTTGTGTTCAAGTGTTTGGTCTGAGTCTTTTTTTCTTCTTGTATTTTTGTATTTAGACATTTGAACATGATCCTTGTATGTAACTGCAGCCAAACGTTCATGTTTACCACCTGGCTTAACAAGCTCAGCATATCCATGAGCATTTTCAGCTTTTTTACCATAACGCTTAGGCCTAATTTTGATTGCACTACTAACACTGCCGGGATCTATGAAACAAAGTCCACTCTGAATTGGTTCTTTTAGAGGAGTGACGTCTTTCATATGATCTCGTCGTGGAGCTGAAGCAGATTCACATATTTGTATTACTTCTGTTTCTTCTAATCTGATAGCTACACAACATGAAAACAATACATTCAGTAAATGAGATGTTTCTTATAAAACATGAAGTGTGAAAATTTAAAATTGAAATTATGTGAGCTGTAAAAGTACTTACTTGGGCTGAAACTATCAATCAACTTGTGAACCTCGTTAGCAACATGATCTTCACTTTCACAGTCAGGAGGTATATATGCTTTAGGTGTACAGATTTCAGAATCAAAATGATCAGGATCACCTGTTGCTGTTTCATCTATTTCGTCAGTTAACACAGTTGATATGATTTCAGTACCAGGATTGAGAAATGTACATGTCTGCTGATTGTTCGCTTCACGAATAGTAATAGCAGAATTGTCATTGGGTTCTATGATATGTTGTTGGGGTACAATAGAGTCAGCTGTAAACTGGTATCCTCTTCCTCCAAAGATTGGTCATTGGTAGCTGCAATAACCTTGTTCAGATAACACAGATCCGTATGAGGTGTTGAAATGGTTTGCTCCTCAGAATCCAAATGACCTGGTGCTTGACTGGAACTTACTACTAAAGCCTGAGCTGCTGCAGCAGAGGCAATCTCAACAACTGCATCCATTGAGTTTGGACTTGGTGGTTCTGTTTCATTATGGGGACCAGTCCTGTGATCATAACTTGTGGATTCAGGCTTGAAAGAAGGAGTTCCTTCTGATTCAACATTTGGACTTCGTGGTTGAAAATCATTGTCAGGACGACTCTTCTCCCGAGATGACTGAAATGCATTTATTATAACAGAAATTTCTTCTAGTTTTTTGGCATCAAGTTTCTCCATTTTCTTCTTCATTCTCTCATTGTACGAAGCAACTATAATATCTCTCTTTGAATTATATTTGTGTTCAATTCTTTGCAGCAGTTCAGACAAAGTCTGGTCATAAATAAACATGTATTCAATAATAATAAACAATAGTAGTAAGTGATAAATTTGCAATATTATATATAACAGAACGAATATGGAACTCACATTGCCTTGTTCAGTACTATCACAATAGTGAGGTTCTTGTTTATCTTTATCCGCATCAACCTCTATTTCAGAATCAGAGTCATTGTCTGAGACTTCCGGAGTGCAATTCTTCTCCATATTTGATGTGCTAGGAAGATCGGACGTAACCTGTATGATACAAATTGACGTTACCAAATGTCTGTGATTCGTGTCTACAACAATAGACAAATTAGGGAGAAAATTAAACTTGCCTGCAACAGACCATATGTAATTCCTTTTCTGGAGGTTGACCTGATGTCCAAGCAGTCGAGTTGTAGCAGGAGGTCAGATGTTATGAAATTTATTCTTGGGGTACCTTCTGGAACTATGAGTAAAGGTGACTTCACAACATCAATGTACATGAGCTGAAAAATTATTGAGGACAATATGATTAATTTAAAAAGTAATCAAAATAATTTGAATTACCATATCTAAAGAAAAGATATAGGGCACTTACATCTAGAATGTGGACACAGCCATGAACATTCACATTCTGAACTTTTGCTTCTTTGTAATCCCTAATTCCTTGAACGAGGTAATCAGCACAATACTCACACCAATTCATGTCAGGGAGTAGACTGACATTACTTAAAGTAGGCAAGTAGTTCCTGTTAATCACATGTCCACTTGTTGGGGCAAGGTAGATGCACAGAACAACCAACATGAACGACCTACAGAATGTTTCCTCATCGTGCATATTAACCAACTCTTCAATAGCAATATTGGCAGGCAATCCACGACCAGCTGTAGGGGCTTTGAATTGTTTGGCAATGCTGTTACCCTCGCTACATTTGTTGTTCTTACGGCCAGTATGTGGGGGTGGAACAACAATTTTACCTCTAGGAATGCCAAGTAAACTGTAAACTAAAGGTTTGATAGCTACAGATTTACCACCAACTTCAAGACATTGTGTATCACAATTAACTTGATTAACCAACCACATTGTGAGACATTTTGGAAGTCTGCAATCTTTCATTGTCAGAAGGCTACCAAAACCAATCTTAATAACCCAGTTCTTTTGCAACTCAGACAAACGAGCGATAATGGGAGGGATCATATGAGGAGAGCAGCGGTATCCTTCAATCTGTTGGTTTTATTCATATAGTTTAGACTTACATTATACAATATTACACATAACCACTTCAGAACTTAAATAATTATTGCGAAATTTTCACATACCCTTTTTGTAACGACTTGTTCATCCTTATTAGTCTTCTTCAGGCGCTGACATGGAAGTTCATATAATAAGTTTGCATTATTTCTGGAGTAATTACTATTAATCTTTCAAAATTAAAGCATACATACTCAAACATGTACGTACTTTCTTTGTCATCACTGGCGCTTCCTTCTTGTTCTTCTTGCAACTCTCAAAATAATTTTCGCCTGCAAATTTTCCACGTTTACGAGGTCGTAAAGTTGAGGAAGAATCATTTGCCGGCCGACCCTTTGATGGAATAGGTTTTGCAGGATTCTTGGCACTCAGACGATCGGAAGTACGTTTGCGCGAATCAGCTTTTGCATTTTCTGAATCCATTGTAATAATCCTAAAATCAAAGCAAATAATAATGTCACATATTTGAGGTAACAAGTTTTTCTCTGATTTTAGTTACCAATAGTGCAGAAACAATATGATTAAGAACAGTTCAAATGTAAGTGCAGTTCAAAAGTTTCGCATGCCCTACGGACTTGACGAAAACTACGAAGTTCTTCGCAACCAAATGCTCAATTCTTTTAAAGCAATACAAAATTAACACTGAATGTTACTAATTTTACATCAATAAATTCAGGAAAACCCCATCTAAATCAAATGAAGCACCGAATATGACAGTTCAAATGTCAGTTTCTAGAACCGTACATTCAGCAAGAAACATTCACATTTTGATTCAGTAAGATTGATTCAGATTGGAAGAACATCGATTCACCAAGATTGATTCAGCAAGAAACATTCAGCAAGCAAATAGAGTAAACCGCAACTCAGCAACCAACATTCACATTTTGAACAACTAAAGTAAACCGGAACGCACCTGAGAGAATATTTTCAGAACTGTCTGACATCGCTGAACCGCAACCCAAATCTCCCAAACTAAATGCGCCGCGCAGAAGTTCCTTCGCAGATGGTATTTAGGTTTCTTCACAGAGGATGGCGAGGAGAGAGAAAGCAGGAACTCAAAGCCAGAAATTTCGAGGAAGACGATGCGCTGCGACCGAACGCATTACTTCTCACGAACTACTGCAGCGGGACCCACAGGATGCGAAATACGTGATATGACATATGCTCATACCGGTGCAAATACCTATCAATAATGGGAATACGTCACGGATCTTAAAGCACTTCAACGGTGGATTCTGCTACTACATATAACGTGCACGGTAAAAAAGAGTTTCCCTAAACATAGACAATATAATTTAAAGTTCAAAATGAACCTAACCTAACAATATTGCAAAACATAAAATCAGATATCAAAATAATAGTACTATATATAGTAGAAATATACAACCATCAGAAACTCAAAATAAATTAGTGCCGGTACCAATTTTATTGTTTCAGGGAGATAAGAAGCGTGCAAAAACAAATCTGGTGAGTCAACAGCCTGTTTGAACTAAATTTCTATTAGAAAACATGATGATGTCAAGATGTACATCAAATAGAACAAATACTTACCTTTCCTAGGAATTGCTACATCTTCACATCTGCAGGGAGTTGACGATATTTAGTATTGATAGGCATGCAGCTGCATGCCGTGGACAAAACTGAGAAAAACTCAACATAGGCGACTTGTTATATTACCGAAGAAGAGAGAGCTCCATATGATGCGTACTCTCTTTAATTTTGCTCGAATAGAACTCTTTAAATGTCCTGAAATGTTTAATTCCAATGACAGAACAATCAACGCTGTATGCAAAGACACTGATGTTTTAAGGGGAGCAACCAAATTTGATGAACCAAATATATGTCTGCCGATGCATGAGCAAACATATATTGTTATCAATTAATAGTGACGATAGTTCTACATAGCATCATTATTCTCGCACAGTTTAGAGGGGGCTTACCAGCGGAGGTGGGGAATGCAACGCATTTTCGGACAACCTTGGCAACCGCTAGCTGTGGCCGCGAGACGCGGGCTCTACCTCGCTTCATTCCTGCTGTGCACTGCCACCACCGATGGGGAGGGCCTCGAGCCCCATCCTTACCCACAACTGCTGCGGACGAGCCCTTCTGCCAAGAAGAAATTCGAAGCATTCCTCCAGGTGCCGCCTCTCAAATTTGGCACCGGCCGACGCCTTCACCCGCCTGGCCGTTGCCGCCACTCGCCGTGCACAACAGCTGCATCAGAATGCCTACAAGGCTACAACCAGGAATCCATGTACCACCCCAAGCACTCAAAAATCTGAAAATAATTTTCCTTTTAAAAGAAGAGCAGGAACCTCGGTACATGTGAGGTCGAGGAGAGGAGACGCTTTGTATATTCCAATACGCTTGGCACAGTACCGCCTACCAAGAAATTTGGTGTTGGACCAGTTTTGTATAAGCAAAAGGCAGACGACTTGAGGAGGGGTCGTCTCCTCCTTCCCCCGTTACTCTCCCGCAATGTGGCCACAGGACGCCGTCGCCTCCCCCAGCCACTACGTCCCGCCGGCGTGCGTCCCATGGTTGTTCAGCCCATGCCTCCGTCGATCTGCTCGCACTGTGCAGCCAAGGAGATGGACCTCGTCCTTTTTGTCACCTCCACTGCCTATAAAAGCCAGCATCATGAGCACCGAGTTTGCCTTCAAAACAAAACCCACAACTCGTTGAGCCCAAAACACGCGCTCCGGCCCCTTGCCTGACCATGCCGGCTCGAAGCGCCCCCGCCGGCCACTGCGCCGCCAATGCTGATCTTCCCATTCGGTGATCGCCCTTGTCTATTTTGCTCGCATCACTTCGGTTGCAGGCAGTCTAACGTTACCCCCATTTGCTTCGTAGCTCGGAGCACGGGAGGGAGCCCCTACCCTTCTCTCGCCTCGGAGTGGACTTCACCGGCCCAAAATGGCCGCTCGAGTAAGTTCACCGTGCCCGTTTACATGACTGCGCACGCGTTTAATTTTAGATATCATCGCCGGGAATCGCCACGTACTGGCATTTTTGCCGTCCCGTTCACGCCGCCACTCGCCGTCTTGCCTGCTGCGACCACACATAACGCCGCATTCACGCGTGCGTGCTCACGTGGAGAGATGTTCGTCCGACAGCTAGGGTTCCTAGCTATGCTTTTTCCCCCTTTCTCTGAGGGGACCTCGCTATGCATAGGTGGAAGAAGATAGTTGCACGGGGGGCACTGGTTGTCCGCGAGCAGTGAGCTGGAGGGTGTTTGTGGTGGGCTGAGGAATGAGCCCAAATGAGGAGAGGGTTGGTTCGTGGAACCGGGCAAGCAGATCCAGCCGCTGTGCTTTCGGCCCAGATGACAGGAAAGAAAACGAATTTGATTCTCCGATTTAATTAATTTCCACACATAGTATTTGGGCTTAGGAAATATATATGTTATCCCAAAAATTATAGGAAATTTCTCATAATATAAAAAAGGAAAAAATTCTCGTGTGCTCCTTGGAGTATTTACGACTCGGTAAAATTACTGTACTGACTGTTCGTCATTATTAGTGGAAAAATTGATTATTTTTTAACAGACTGGGATTTAATTTAATTGAGTTTATTAATAAATGCAACAAATGATGCAAAAATTCCTAATTACAAATAATTACACCTTAGTTACTTACTACAGCCACTCTAGGACTACGGGGTATCACAGTCACACCGCCGCACCACCTTGTAGCCAACACACAGAGGAAAAAAATTGTATGACATCGATGCCAGAGCTTATATGGCACCATGCTTACAAATTATTGTGCATCTAAAAAAAAGGCATTCTAGATACATATTATGGGATGAAGTATGAACCTGCTAATCTTTGGCAGAAAATATATCCACTTGCATCACGTACAAAAATAAAATAATGTACACTTATAGATGTTGTTTCAGACCTTGTTGCTTTTTTTTTGTAAAACATGTACATGGATATATTTTTGGCTCAAAATTTGCTGGTTTATTCATCACAATACAATATAGATAAAAAGTTCGGATTTTTGTAAATTGTGCAACGTCATGCTTAAGAATGGTGCCATCCAATTTTTTTTCCGTGTGGCACCGTTGCCATAGAATTACTTTCCCGCCACAGATCGTTCACTACACGCCTGCTCTAAAGGATCTACCTGAATTCTTGCATGTGGAAAAAGATTAACAGAGATTAGCATCACCGTCATGGCCGGATCCCTACGGCGGCCACCGCTTTGCTAGGGTTGTGCTCGCACTTGCGTCACACGGTCTGCTGCCACGCCAAGCCTCACCACATGACGCATCAACGACCATTGATCGCTGGCCAACAGCACCCTCCTCACTCCTTTCATGCGGCATGGGAAATGAACCGGCCGGTGTCATCACAGGGAGCAGCGGTGGCGACGTACGTAGGGAATGGAAAAGGGCAAGAGTGATGCTCGGCCGTAGTTACTGTCGATCGTGGCGGGAGGGGAGAGTAAGCTTCAAGGTCGGTGGCCTTGCGCTGTAGGCTGTAGCAGGATGGCGGACTTGCTGCGTGGGGTGGGAGGAGACAGCGGTGTCATCGTAGAGCTCGAGGAAGAACGGGGCGGCAATGGGTGGAGGACGATAGCAGCAGAGCGCGTGCAGATGTCGACCATAAACGGGCTCCAGCCTACTTCACCTGTCGTCGCACGCCGTCGTAAATCCGCAAGCTAGGGCGGATAGCGCCGCCGCCCGATTCGCCTTGCCACCACTTCCTCGTCTTCTTTGGTCACGGGAACAGGGCGGAGGAGTTGGACGCGCGCTGCGGCCGCCAGATGGGCACGCACGGCTGGTGGCGCGAGCAGACGCCGGGAGGGCGCCCGCCTAAGAGGAGGCAGTGTTCATGGGAGTAGAGGTGTTGGAGGTGGTCGTGACGGACGGGTACCGTCGGCCGGCGGAGGAGAGCGTCTATGTGGTAGGTAGTGGCGGCGCTGGGGACTAGGTGCGAGGAGGCCACGGGATTGGTAGGTGTTGAGGGAGGAGCGAACGCCAATGAGATGGCCCACGTCGACCCGGACTAGGATCCAAAGGTCCGTGTTTAAAGGGTGAAGTGGACCAATAGGAAAACTGGAATACTAGCTTCGCCTATTCCACGATCACCGAATTTTCCTTTTTTTACATATGTATATAGGATTGTCTATTTCTCGGTTGCTTGAATTTTACTTTGAATCACTTTTTAAGCCTTTAAATCAACATACGACAATTCTCCTCTTCGCGTTGCTGATCGGACTGCAGCTGAGCTCCACTCAGGCACTCACCGAAGTGTACAAGCCCCCGCAATATCCTAGTCCTGACTGCAGAGGAGGAATCTCCCGTCAATCCATAAAGCGCATGAAATCGGTCTCTTACTCGGGCAAATTTGTCTTAACAAACGGGTGCGCCTACGGCTACCTACAACCCCATCGCCTGATCGGCCCCACAGTGGCTTGAGACTCTCCCTCGGCCGTATCGCGCGTGTTCTCACCACCCCAACGCCATCTCGGCGCATCGCACATCAAGGAGGATCAATTTGCTTGGCGGCGACATGTCGGCAAGCAGCGTGGATCATCCCGAGCTGATCAGATTTCTCCAGAGCAAGAACGCCGGGGAGTACATCGGCGTCAGCTACATACACGAGGTGGACGCCTACTCCGCCGCCCCGGAGGACCTCGTACGCGGCCGCGAGCACGCTCCCGGCACCGACCAAGGCGACGGGAAGGACATGGCGTGGTATTTCTGCAGCCCCGCCAAGTACCACGGGACCGCGCAGGCCGGATCCACCCGGAGGCGATGGCGCAAGGTCTGCGGCGCCGGAAAGAAGTTCTGGCATTCCGAGGCGGGCAAGAGGCCCGTGCTAGACGCGGATGGTCTCACCATTGGGTACACGCGCACGCTCACCTACAGCATCAAGATCAAGAAGTCACCTGATGGAATGAGAAGTTCAAAAAGGATAGGCCTAGGCTGGGGTATGACGGAGTTCCAGCTCGAGCCGCAACAAGACGGCGCCGACCAGCTGGTGCTCTGCAAGTTGTACAAGTCGCCTCGCGCTGATCAGGCAGTATCCACGGCAGCCAGGTCCGCCAGCCAAGAGGCTCCACCGCCGATCGAGCGTAATCCCCTCTCCGACCACGACACAGTGCCCGTTTATTCAAAGATATGCGAGAGCGAGGCGGCTATTGTGAAGAAGGACGACGCTGCGGCGGCGGAGGGGGAGGCGCGGCACGGGGAGAAGGCCGCGACTGTGTTCACCGTCGTGATGAAGTTCGGCGGGTCGTCGGTGGCGTCGGCTGAGCGGATGAGGAAGGTGGCCGACCTCATCCTCAGCTTCCCCGAGGAGAAGCCCGTGGTTGTCCTGTCCGCCATGGGGAAGACCACCAACGACCTCCTCCTGGTAGTACCATTTCAAGCTCTGTGCCAAGTGTTTGGGTTTGTGTTAGCTCCATTCCATGCTAAATGTGCGTGGTTGTTCCATTGTGTAGGCCGGAGAGAAGGCGGTGAGCTGCGGCATCGAAGAGGCGTCCGAAATCCGGGAGCTCTCGGAGATAAAGCAGCTGCATCTTACGTGTGTTTCCTTTTCTGATCTCCTGTTGCTTAAGGCTAGTAGTTTGGATTTGGAGTGTGCAACCCTGATTAATGTTCGTTGCTTTGCCCTGCCCAGGACCATTCATGAGCTTGGATTGGATGGGTCAATTGTTTCAGGTATGTTATTGTTGTTTGTTCAAAATCAACTGACGAATTTCTTGCTACTTTGGCATGGTGATCACTAAGGAACAATGAAATCTTTGGTTCATAGCATTACGCTAATTTAGTCATTTTCCTAATTTGAAGTTAATTCTCACAATTTAAATTCTTATCCTTTGGTCATTGTCACCATCAGAACTCCTTTCTGTTGTGTATTCAACAGGGACAGCTTCTGTATTCTATAGATTAGTGGCTCCATCCTAGTTGGTTTAACCGTTTTCCCCCCTGAATTGAATGACATTATTTGATATTACTAGATTGACCTCACTATACAAGTTGAACAATTAGTTGTATACCTGTATGTCACCATACAAGTTATGTTGCCCAGCGCATTCAAAAACGAAAATTTTCAGACACAATCCGAATGTGGTATGCTGTAGGCTTACTCATAACACAATCACAAGCTGTGATCACTCATTCTTTAGCATTTTAGGCATTGTCGAATATTTTGCCTTATTGGGGGCTAATTCAGCACTTACCATTCCTTTCTCTTCCATGAAAGATCTTCATCCCTTTTCACCGTTAAACGAAACAGATTTATTGGAAGACTTGGAACAACATCTTTTTGGGATGAAAAAGCCGACTCTTGGGAGAAGAGATCACCTTGTTACCTTTGGTGGACGCATGTCTACAAGAATATTTTCTGCGTATTTGAATAAACATGGGAAAAAGGCACGGAAGGTACATACTTCTAGCAAATGCAATAATTTAGTTGTTTGGCTAAACCTTGTTTTCTGGCCTTTGTTTTTATATAGGTCACAGACCCTCTTTTTTCTGATCAGACTTTTTCATATTGTCTCAAAATTAATGTCTGGACCTGTGAAAGACAATGCAATTAGGAAATATTTCCGGTTTATCAATATATTGCTACCACAGGAAACTGGCTAGGTTGTAGTAATAAGGTTGACAATTTTGGAGTTTTGCTTCTATATATTCCTCGATTTTTGCTTATCATATTGTCTCAAAATTAATGTCTGGACCTGTGAAAGACAATGCAATTAGGAAAAATATTTCCGGTTTATCAATATCTTGCTACCATAGGAAACTGGCTAGGTTGTAGGAATAAGGCTGACAATTTTGGAGTTTTTCCTATATATTACTTGGTTTTTGCTTATTGCATTTATGGAAAAGTAGATAGAATATTAGTGGCTAGTCGTTATAGCCCAAACTAAGTAAAAAAAATTCTTATCTTTTTTTTGAAATATGGATTCATTTATTTTCTTATCAACTAGCACAGTGTCCCACGCAATTGCGCTGGAAAGGTCTTTAATCATCTTTAATTTTTTAGACTTATACATGATATTAGATGAGTACAGGAAAAAAAAGTTCAGATCATAATCCAACCAGCAAGTCATTGTACCGAGCCGATAGGTTGTTTCTACATTAGATCAATATCGGATAATGTCTAGGTACAATTATGATAATTTACCAGTTGTGGTCATTAATAATAAGGGTACACTAGATGAATGACCATATGACATTTAGATACAGCTATGAAAATTTATTAGTTGTGATCTATTTATGTACGCTTATGAAGATCCATCGGTTGTGATATGTTTAGGTATAATTATGATGATCTATCGACTCTGATCTGTTCAGGTATAGTTATAAAGATCTGTAAGCTTTGATCTGTTTTTATATATTTATAAAGATATATCGGCTCTGATCTGATTAGGTATAATTATAAAGATCTATTGGCTGCGACCTATTTAGGTACAGTTATGAAGATCTATCGGTTGTGGTTTACTAATAATAAAAAGATCCATCAAATTAATGGTTAAATATTTTACTTTTTTGTGAGAATTTCTAGCATATCTCAAATCAGCAAGTGAAACTAGCTAGGTAGGGAACCGGGGAAAATGCTATTGACTTAATATATAGGTTGTATGTCTAGTAAACATTCTCATGAGTAATTCATAAAAACCTATGAGTTCTTTCCATTTCCTTGCTGCTCTCATACTGCGCCTTAACCCTGTCGTGGCTATAACCTAATGCGTTTGGATGTCTACATTGTTGAGAAATATTATTTTAGTTCATAGCACAAAAGCCCACAACTATATATGTGATCATTGTCTGAAATATCTAACGAATTTCACATCTTCCTGGTATTAGATATGCTTCACAAATAGCATTGATGTTCTCAGCCCAGCAATGTCTTAACTATTTTTTGCTTGTTGGTAGTATGATGACTTTATAACCACTGACGATAATGCGGATATTCTCGAAGCAACTTATCTTGATATTGCAAAGAGGCTAGACGGAGATTGCATTGACGACCCTGCTATGCCTATAGTTGCTGATTTCCTTGGGGAGGTCTGTTATTTTCAATAAATCCTGTGCAAGGGCATCAGGTTTCTTCTGTTAGTGTTTATGATGCTGCATACAAAATTTCAGGGATGGGAATCATGTGCTGGCACTACTTTTGGAAGGGGCGGTAGCGACTTGATTGCGACGACCATTGGGAGAGCCTTGGGGTCAAGAGAAATCCAGGTATGATCTCTAGATTTACATAAATTGCCTGTTGAAATCCCGGTTGCTCCTGAGAAGTTGTTCAGGGCCTAAGCTACTTGACCAAATAAGTTTAAAAGCTAAAATTAATCCATCCATAAGCTTTGTATTTGGATACAGATCTTTATGTTTCTGCAGTTGAGAAGTTGTCCGGTGTTTAACCAAATAAGTTTAGAAGTTACAAATATTCTTTTTATATAAGTGGCTTCATGTACAGCTTATATTGAAAGTGATATCACAACAAGTTGCTGAGTTTACTAGCTTATAATTTTCGGCAACATAAAACTGTAACTTGCAATCTGGACAAGCAACAAGCTGCATAAGATACGTGTAAACTCCCAAAAGAAGCATCGTCACCCCGTGCCCAAGCGACCCCAACCCAACAGGACCGAGCCTCAGCTCATCACCATCACCACAACAGCTAGCCTATTACAAACCAAGGTCCAAATGAAGCCTTAGCTAGCAAATGATACAGCAGGCACATGGAACATGCAAAATACAAAGCTACAAATAATGGGTCGTGATGTCTTTGTACTTTAGGGCATGTACAATGAAGTGATATCAGTCTTCTCTTGCGAAGCCACGTAGGTTGATTGCTGACTTGAAAGAGAGAAAAAGGAGAGAGCTTTTTCTTAGCAAATGGATGATTCATTCATGTCTGAGAGAAAACTATTTTCTCAATTGTATGAGATGTCATCTCTTCTTCACTCTTTTTTTATTTAATTTTAATCAATAGCTATTTTTAGATACATGCAAGCATTAATTGTTAGAGATAACACCAAGAAATAAAACATTACTCTGTATATAACATGTTTTTATTGCCATCTCTGAATGACATGTAAGATATGAGAAAAAATTGTCTTCTCTACTATCGTACATACCTTATATTTGCATGTTTCATGCTATTATATAACTCACGACTTTCCTAGTATGCAATAGGTTTTGGAAGGATGTAGCCGGTGTGATGACGTGTGATCCTAAGATTTGTGCAAATGCGATACTGGTACCCTACTTGACTTTTGATGAGGCAACTGAACTTCCGTGCTTTAGTGCACAGGTATTCTCCTTGGCTTCTTTTTTTTCTTTTTTCTTTTTGGTTCAGGAGGTTGGCTGGTGATTTAGCAAGTGTGATTTTCTATTATCACACTTAGTTACTTACATAAACTTTTGCATCCCCAGGCAATGCAACTAGCTAAGGAAAGTGGCATAACAGTTACAGTTAAGAATTCATGCAACCCTCAGGCACCTGGTACCGTGATCACGAAAACAAGAGATATGATCAAGGTTTGTTGTATGACTATATCACTATATTATGATTCTTCCATGTGTAATAATTGTTGCTGGCCCCTGACTGTGTATTATTTTTCAGAGTGAATTAACCAGCATTGCGTTGAAATCAAATATTACCATGCTGGATATAGTGAGCACAAGGATTCTCCGCCAGTATGATTTTCTAGCAAAGGTACTATAGCAACAGACTTGTGTCTCTTTTATTTAATTTTTGAGTTGTATACGTATGGAACTATGGATTGTTTGATTGTGTTATTTCTGCAGGTCTTCTCAATCCTTAAAGATTCAGGCACCTCCGTCGATTGCGTGGCTACTAGTGAAGGCAAGATATCATTTACACAAGCTCCATCAAAACTGTCGAGTCCTGAATTGATCCGTCAGGTAAACACTTGAATCATATTTCATTATATATTCAGTTATCTGCCAACAATACAGCCATCTCTCTGTTTTACTATTTTGCTTCGGTGCACCCCTTTAAGAAAGTATCAATGATCGGGATTAGAGCTTACCTCTTAAGTTTAAAACGATAACATGCATGTTATTTTATGTGATGGATTATTCCTCCCGTCTTCCAGGCCCGAACTGGACCCATTCGATTTCCATCTATAGGGTTTTGAGTGTCTCCTCCCGTGGCTGCGTCCAATTATTTTTACTAGATAGGAGGCACGCAATTGCCTGTCCTTCCGCGTGTAGGCATGTTTGGCCTGCACAGTTTGCAGAGTGGGCTAATGGATATCTCCTATATACGCGTGATATTTGTATCTCTAGAGGGAAAGATGGCCACCACAGGAGCTTCTTTGTTATCAATGACATTTGTGCAATTTCTAGATTTTGTTGTGGCATTTATGCAATTTCTCCTGCTTTTAAACTGTGCTCTTGATTCATTGTTGTGTTGTGATGATGTGGCAGGAGCTTAGCAATTTAGTTGAAGAGCTTGAAAAAATTGCAGCTGTTAATGTTCTACAGAAAAGATCAATCATCTCCCTGATAGGGAACGTACAGATGTCATCAATCATTCTTGAAAAGGTAAGCGCTACGGATACTCTGATGGAACTTTGTCCAGTGTTCTAAAGAAAAATTGAACTTTGTCCAGTGATTTTGCACTGTTGTTACAGTACATAATAGTATCAGGGAATGCTTGAATAAGTTCTGTGATATTATGGAAGTTGCTTTGTATATTATTTTAGCTGGCCATTGGTTGATCATTTTGCGTCATATCATTTATATTTGTTTCTGAATGCCAGGCGTTCAATGTTCTACGGAGTATTGGTGTTAACGTCCAGATGATTTCGCCAGGCGCGTCCAAGGTATTCCCCTTTCACAAAATGAGAATGATTATTTTGTGTATTAATTTGAATTGGGGTGCCGGTGTTTCAGTGCTTTATGTCTAAAAAAGAATTGTGCAAATTAAGGGGGTGACGATGCCAATTGTTCATAAGCAGGTGATGAACGTTTCGTTGGTGGTCCATGACAATAAGGCAAAAGAGTGTGTACAAGCCCTCCATTCAGCATTCTTCGAGAATGGCTTCTCGTCAGAAGTCGAGGGAATGGATCTTGGGAAGAACGGCTATCCTAGCCCACTGAACTCATCCGCGGCGTCCAAGAAGTACACGCCACGAGGCGAACCGGCCGTGCCGTCTTGTGCAGAACGCGCCAAGACGGAGAAGGATCCTGCTCCCTGCAGCGTGCCACGGCAAACCGACGAGGAGGAAGACATCCAGCGCGATGACTCGACGCCTATGCTCGACGATCTCGACGTCCTCGCGTCGTCCAAGGAAATGAGAAGCTGCGTGCAGGGAGGCGAGCCAGACATGCCTCAATCCCTTCCAGGCAGAGTGACTGAGGAGGATGCCGGAACGGATTTTTCTTGGACGGACCACGAGAGGATGGCGCCCTTGGGCGACATCTTATACTCAGTACCTCCAGAGTGCAGCATCGGCATGCCCTGTCCAGCATCTGTGGCGACGTGTGGGGACGAGCTCTTGTGGACGTCCGGTTTCAAAACATGGGACGCAACCGATAATGGCCTCTACGATTTGGACCTGACATTCTTGGAGAACAGCTCCTCCATCCCAGTGAACTCATCCGCGGCAGCTAGCTCCGGTTCCAAGAGGAAGGCGGCTGACAACCACCCTGAGGCTCCACCAAGCGTGCGTCAGGAAAGGACAGATACGGACGGCGGACCGCTGGAGGAGATCAAGGGCTGGTTGTTTTCTGACGACTACCCGATGCTCGATGGACTCGACGACGGCGGGGCTCTGGCCGGTTTGTACTTCTCGCCCAGTATACTTGAAGTTCACGACGAGCAGCAGGGGCTCGCTGAGGCAGCGGAGGAGGGCAGCGGACTGCGCATCGAGGAGGAGGCCCTGCCAGCAGAACTGAACCCCGACGAGTTGCTTGGTGTGTCCAGCAGTGAGATGCCATGTCTGGCGCCAGCGCCGGCGTTTGCCTCGTCGAAGAGTGGTTTGCACGTGGCGGAGGAGTGTCAGACAGCATACTGCGGTCTTTGCGTAGCGAAGGCAATGGGTCTCAAGTTTTGATGCTTGAACTTTTGAGTTCCTATGGACCTTTGCTTCATTTTTTTAGATCAACCAGCGTACAGCGAATAAGTCGTGTAATAAGCGGTGATTGATTTTCGAGTTACTATAGATCTTTGCTTCACGTACACAGACAATCCACGAAGGACGGAAGCAATATTTTAAAAACTAGCACAGTATTCCGCACAATTACACACGAAACGTATTTAATTATCTTTACTTTTTTTAACCTATATGCGTGATATTAAATTAGTATGGGAAATAAAAGTCCAAATCGCGAGCCAGCCTGCTAGTCGTTGTACTGACCCATCTATTTAGACACAATTATAATGATTTATCGGATGTGATTTGTTTAATTATCTTTATTGTTTTACCTGTATACATAATATTAGATCAGTACTAATTATGCAGGAAACATCTTTAATCATCTCTATTTTTTTACCTGTACGTGTGATATTAGATCAGTACTAATTATGTAACAAATGTTTTTAGTTTCTTTATTTTTTACCTGTACACATGATATTAGATCAGTACGGGAAATAAAAGTTTAAATCGCGAGTCGGCTTGTGCTAAGCTGTCTATTTAGGTATAACTATGATGATCTATCGGATGTGATCTGTTTAATTATCTATATTGTTTTACCTATACGCGTGATATTAGATCAATACTAATTGTGCAGAAAATGTTTTTAATTATCTTTTTTTAATCTGTAGGCGTGGTATTAGATTAGTACTAATTACCAGGAAACGTTTTTAATTATCTTTATTTTTTTACCTGTACGCGTGATATTAAATCAGTAGGAGAAATAAAATTTCAAATCGTGAGCCAGCCTGATATTAGATCAGTACATGAAATAAAAGTTCAAATCGCGAGCCGACCTGCTAGTTGTTGTACTGAGCCATCTATTTATGTACAGTTATGATGAACTATCTGATGTGATCTGTTTAGGTACAGTTATGAAGATCAATCGGATGTGATCTGTTTAGGTGCAGTTATGAAGATCTATCGGCTGTGATCTGTTTAGGTGCAGTTATGAAGATCTATCGATTGTGATCTACTAATAATAAAAGGGTCCACCAGATTAAGGGTCGGATGTTTTGCTTTTTTGAGGAAATTTCTAGCCTTTCTCTATCTTTTTCTACAGTTATGAAGATCTATCGGTTGTGATCTATTAATAATAAAATGGTGCACCAGATTAATAGTCGGATGTTTTACTTTTTTGTGAGAATTTCTAGCATTTCTCTATCTTTTCTGTTGTATTCTACTTTTAGTATATAATAGATAGATAGATAGATAGATAGATGGTGGTGCTTTAGCTATTCTCGTCTAGTATTTGGAGGTTGTATTGGCCAAACTGTGTAATAATCAACCGTGGGCCATATACATTTTTGGATACAGAAACTGAAAATAATATAATTCCTCCATTATAAAAAAAATCTTTGCTTTGAATTCATCCTGAGACTTGTGATTAGGAATTAGTAGTTGATTACTCAGAGCAATCAGCTGGCTTGTCATCCATGCACGTAATGGTCAGTGATTGATAATCTTTATTACTCCTAATTAAATGGTTTGACTCCGTAACATTATCCAGTAGAACAAACTGTGTTGAGTAATGTAAATATAAAATCTTAGAGGAACTAACTTGTAAATTATCATACACATATATATAATGGAAATGAGGGGCAGAGACTAGAAGCATCTGCTCTCCTCAAAATATCCCCAAATTTGCTCGAACCCTTGTCTATATGAAATTCACAAATCCTTGCTGAAATTTCGGAATCCACTTATTGCAAGACAACATGGTATCAGAGCCGACGAATCCTGCGTGATTTTCCTGTGATTTAACCTTGGTGGTGGTTGATTACGGTGCTGTGTCATCGTGATTTGGAGGCTGCTGTCGTTGGCGTTCGTCTTCAGCTCGGATCCAGTGCGATTCACACATCTCGTCCTGCGGAGTCGGCGGCGTCCGCCGAATCTCGTCCGTCCTGAACGCCGCGAGAATCTCCCTCTGAAGGGCCTCATCGATCTCCTGCTTCTCGTTCTCAGAGATACCTTCAACGCAGAGCTGTGTCAGGCATGTTTTGATACTGAAACAATAGCATGAACAGAACACGTCAACAAATGATCAAGTGCAGTGAAGTATCAGCAGTGCAGTGCAGATGTTGCCTGATCGATTGATTGTCCACTACTACATGGCTGGTCATCACCTCTGACTTGCTGTAAGTTACTGAGCTGCAGATTCTCTTCCTGTTGGTTCATTGTTTGGCCTGCTATTTAGGTACAACTATGATGATCTATCGGATGTGATCTGTTTAATTATCTATATTGTTTTACCTATACGCGTGATATTAGATCAATATTAATTGTGCAGAAAATGTTTTTAATTATCTTTTTTTATCTGTAGGCGTGGTATTAGATTAGTACTAATTGTCAGGAAACGTTTTTAATTATCTTTATTTTTTTACCTGTACGCGTGATATTAAATCAGTAGGAGAAATAAAATTTCAAATCGTGAGCCAGCCTGATATATGTTGCTATTAAAGTAAATTTTGCTTGGACTAAACCACGTAGAGGTGTTGTTGTTGCTACGACGTGGCTAGTGCTATTGCTTGGTAAGTCATGTTCTTGTAACATTGCTTCCTTTTCACTTTGAGCCATGGGTGACACTAGTAAAGACAAGACGGGGGAGTATAGTATTGAGAAACTTTGTGAGAGCATGCAGAAAGTGTTTGCGCAGTTTGTGGAGCAAACACAAATGAGGTCCAATTGTACTTCTGAAGGCTCAAAAATTATCTTGGAACAAAACCCTGTCAAGCTGTCTGGGCCAGGGGATTATTTCAGTTGGGCTCGTAATGCTTCCTTGATATTGGGATCACATGGCCTCCAGAAGTTCTTAAAAGATGATGAAGAGAAATCAGTAGATGGGGATTTAGCACAAGAGCACCGGGAGCAAAACGAGCAACGTGTTATGGTTTGGCTGTTGGGATCCATATAGGCATCAGTACGAGAACAAGTTGAAAACCTTTAGACTGCAGCTGAAATTTGGAAGGAAATTGAAAAACAATTCCCAGGAAAGTCTAATAAGATGCAAGTGTGCA
Source organism: Stipa capillata (assembly GCA_019208055.1). NCBI lineage: Eukaryota > Viridiplantae > Streptophyta > Magnoliopsida > Poales > Poaceae > Stipa > Stipa capillata. The sequence goes on along the minus strand of JAGXJF010005129.1, from coordinate 462,046 downwards.
GAATACTCCAGGAGATGAGGCATATCAAGCAAGGTCAAAAGACTGTGACTGAGTATGCATGGGAGCTAAAGAAGCTATACAGGGAACTTGAGTTCTTTCGGCCATTCAAACCACATGACCCTAGAGATCTAACACTTCTTCGTGAGTGGTTTGAGCCAATGCTTGTGCAAATTTTTCTTGAAGGCCTAAACTCAGAATTCAACCTTCGCTGTCAAATGATAATTTCTACCCCTCAGTGGCCAACCTTGGATGAGACTATCTCTAGCATTCTTGAGGAAGAAACTCGCCTATCTCATCAATCGGTCTCACCGGGAGCTGATTCCTGCTCAGCCTTGTTACTTCGTACAATGTCCCCGGCTGCCACACTCTCCAAGCTTGGCAACCAAAAAGGGGGGCAAGCAGTATGTGAACATTGTGAGAAGCCAAGCCATACAAAGGGTAACTGCTACAAACTACATGGTTTTCCCAATGCTAAGCTATTATGTGATCACTGCAAGAAGCTAGGCCATACAAAGGACAGATGTTATAAGTTGCATGGTTATCCAGATGGATGGCAGCAAGGGAGGTTCAATTCCAACATTCAAGGGAATCAGCAGAACCGGGAACATCTCACTTCATCCACAGGTGAATTATCAGGCTCAGCAGCACAAGCTCTCGAGGAATTCAAGTCAAAGCTCATTCTCGCTGACAAAGCTATAACTACTGAAGGTCCTTCTAGATCTGTCTCTGGTTTCTATGCTGGTGCATATAAAGGTATGAACAATCAATCAAACCCCAATAATAACAATCATATTCCTTGGATCATTGACACAGGAGCCACCAATCATATGTCTGGTTCTCCGAAAGAGTTTAAAACCTATTCACCTTGCTCAGCAAAAGATAAAGTCCGTATAGCCGATGGATCCTTGAGTCCAATATGGGCTCTGGATCTGTTGATTGTACACCTTCTTTGTCTCTAGAGTCTGTCCTACATGTTCCTAGCTGTCCTGTTAATCTCCTTTCCGTTAGCTCCATTACCAAATCTCTTAATTGTCGAGCTTGGTTTGAACCCACTTCTTGTGCATTCCAGGAACTGGGGACAGGGAGACTCCTTGGGACTGGGACCGAGCGTGATGGTTTGTATTATCTAGACAATGGAGATGGTGCTACTGCTCTTGTTGCTTGTGCCTCCTCTAAAGATGAGTTACTATTGCATCATCGTAGGCTAGGTCATTTGTCTTTCAATGTCATGTCTCGTTTATTTCCCTCTCTTTTTGCATCCTGCCCTCAGGAAGAACTTGTGTGTGATGCATGTGAGTTAGCTAAGCACACAAGGACCACCTACCCAAGCAATGGAATAAATAGTATGTCTGCTTTTGAGGTTATTCATTCTGATGTTTGGGGGCCTAGTGATACCCCGTCAATCTCTGGATATCGATGGTTTGTGACCTTTATTGATTGCTTTAGTCGATACACTTAGCTTTACTTGCTCAAACATAAGAGTGATGTTTTTTCTACCTTTCAAGATTTCTATGCTTTGGTTAGCACACAATATGGTGCAAATGTGAAAGTGCTTCGCACTGATAATGGCATTGAATATGTGTACAATGAATTTAATTATTTTCTCTCATCTAGAGGTAATATACACCAAACTACTTGTGTAAATACTCTGTCTCAAAATGGTGTTGCTGAGCAGAAAAATAGGCATTTACTTCAGATTACTCGCTCCCTTACGTTTACCATGAATGTAGCTAAGTTCTTATGGGCGGAGGCAATCAAAACTGTAGCTTACTTGATAAATTGCATGCCTCTCTGTATTCTGCAATATAAAACCCCTCTTGAATGTTTAACTGGTTCTAATTCTTACATTGTGCCATCCAAAGTTTTTGGTTGTGTTTGTTTTGTTCATGACTATAGAAACTCTGTTGGAAAACTTGACCCACGAGTTGTTCGATGTGTCTTTGTTGGATATTCCCCACATCAAAAAGGTTATCCCTGTTGGTGTCCCTCTGAACGTCGGTTTTTTGTAACCATGGATGTGACCTTTAGAGAGCATGAAACATTTTATGGGTTTGCCAATGATGCTAGCACAATTATCTCCTCTTCCAATTCTAATTGGATTGGTCGAGAGGGGGAGCACAGTGGAGGAAGAGTTGTTCCTAATGAACCAGACCCAAATACATTTTCCACTCCATTGACTATACCTGCACCTCAAGTTGAGCATGGTACAAGTGGACAGGGGGAGGAAATTTTTGATGAACCTTGTCATGATGGTTCTTGTAGTGACTCAGATTTGCAAGAGGTACAAGCTTCAGGTGGATCACCATCCCATTCTCCAGTTATACAGCCTATGGTGCAACACTCTCCAGCTCCTAGTTTATCTCTACCCGAATCAGTGCAGCCAGGTATTGATCACTCATCTAATGCTCCTGCTCCTAATCAATTAATAGATGACCTACCAATTGCTTTGCGTAAGCCCAATAGACAGTCCACTATGCCACCACGTCTCAAAGATTATGTAGGTACAAGAACAACATTGCTAATTTCATCTCCTACAAAAATTGTAGCTCTCAATTCCAAAGTTTCATTACTTCTCTTGATTCTGTGATTATACCTAGAGACTGGGACATAGCAAAGAAGGACCCAAAGTGGAAAATAGCCATGCTCAAAGAGATGAGAGCTTTGGAAAAAAAATACTTGGGAGCTTGTCAAGCTGCCTCCTGATAAGCAACCTGTGGGTTGCAAGTGGGTATTCACAGTGAAGCAAAACCCAGATGGTAAAGTGGAAAGGTATAAAGCCCGACTAGTAGCAAAAGGGTATATACATACATATGTGATTGATTATGATGAGACTTTTGCACCTGCAGCGAAAATGAATTCTGTGAGAGTGCTCATCTCTTGTGCAGCAAATCTAGGGTGGGACCTTTTCTAGCTTGGTGTAAAAAATGCATTTCTTCATGGTGATCTACAAGAAGAAGTATATATGCATATTCCACCAGGATTCAGCACAAGTCAAACAGAAAGGATGGTACTCTGCTTGCGCAAATCCTTGTATGGCCTAAAGCAATCTCCACAGGCCTGGTTTGATCGCTTTAGGAGGGCAATTCTACAAATGGGTACAAGCAAAGTAATGATGACCATACTTTATTCTTCAAGCACAATGAAAGCAAGGTGGCTATCTTGATCGTGTATGTGGATGATATAGTGATCACAGGAGATGATTGTGAAGAGATTGTTTGCTTAAAGAAAAACTTGGCACAAGAGTTTGAAGTTAAAGACCTAGGACAACTACGATACTTTCTTGGGATTGAGGTGTCTTGCAGCTCAAAGGGAATTTACCTCACCCAAAGAAAATATGTACTAGATCTCCTCTCAGAAGCAAAGCTATCTGGTTGTCGTCCAGCCCCCATACCCATTCAAGTGAATCATCGCTTGGTTAGTGATATTGGAGCGCCGGTTGACAAAGAATACTACCAAAGATTAGTTGGTAAAATAATCTATCTCTTTCATACCCGACCAGATATTGCCTTTGCTGTAAGCGTGGTAAGTCAGTTTATGCATGATCCACCCTCTCATCATATGGATGTAGTCACTCGGATTATTCGGTACCTAAAAAGTTGCCCTGGTCGTGGCTTGCTTTATACACCCCACGGTAACCTCCACGTGGAGTGTTATATAGATGCAAACTGGGCTGGGTCTCTAGTTGATAGACGATATACGTTTGGCTATTGTACATTTGTCAGAGGCAATTTGGTTACATGACGTAGTAAGAAACAAAATGTGGTAGCACGTTCGACAGCGGAAGCAGAGTTCAGAGCTATGGCCCATGGTGTATGTGAAGTGTTATGGCTACGTATCCTTTTGGGTGAACTTAGACTGTTTCAAACAGAACCTTTGATGCTATATTGTGACAACAAGGTTGCAATTGATATAGCTCATAATCCGATTCAACATGACCGGACGAAACATGTAGAGATTGATCGTCACTTTATAAAAGAGAATCTAGATCAAGGAGTGATCTACATGCCCTATATGAGTTCATCAAATCAATTGGCCGATGTGCTTACTAAAGGGAAATCAATTGGCTGATGTGCTTACTAAAGGGTTACCAGAGCGCTTGTTTTCTCTGTTTTGTAGCAAGATGGGGCTCTAAGATGCTTTTGCGCCATCTTGAGGGGGAGTGTTGAGTAATGTAAATATAAAATCTTAGAGGAACTAACTTATAAATTGTCAGATAGATATATACAATGGAAATGAGGGGCAGAGGCTAGAAGCATCTGCTCTCCTCAAAATATCCCCAAATTTTCTTGAACCCTTGTCTATCTGAAATTCACAAATCCTTGCTGAAATTTCGAAATCCATTTCTTGCAAGACAACAGACTGCATATGTTCGAAAAATAAGTGCAACAATATGGTTCCCTATTATGCTTCTTACCGTGCTCCTGAGTCAACTCCTGATTTATTTTGTTTTGTGACAACGTGGCATGCATGAACTAGATGGCGACGTTCATGTGCTGCAGCACGGATATAGGGGTGCCTAATTTGCCACCTCACTCTAGATCTGCACCGGTACTAGATTCACATTTTCAAGCTTTGGTGAACATAGGATAATAGGAACAGTTTATCAACTTATTTCAGCTCAGGAAGAGTTCAGTTAGGATATCAGAGTGAAAATTCAGTAAAGTAGTTAGCCTGAAGCAAATCCAGTATAGAGATATATCGTAACCAATGTGCACTACATCTGCAGCTTTATGTATGAACGAAGATCCAGGCCTGTTCTAAACAGTTATCTGACTTGGTATCTGATTACTGAAAGGAAGCTGAAACTTGATAGTTAACCTTGATTGATTCTTGTACACAACAAATAAATTCAGGGGAGTAGTACGATGGTTGGAGAAAGACCTGGCAAAGGTGGACAGGTTAGTGACCCCTTGGCTGATCGCCTGGTGGCATGCGCCATGGTACAGCACCTACAAAGCTCACTATAGGGAAGCAGAGTGTATGAGAGTGGCGATGGAGGTGCTGCTCTACTCCTACGGCCTCGACGTCGTCTTCAATGATGAGATAATAAGATAGGTTCTGGAATGATGCAAGAAAGGTTATTTTCCATACTACGAAAATTGGGATTGTTCATGTACTACGAAAATTGGGATTGTTCTGGAATGATGCAATTCATGTACTACTGCAGTACATGAATTGACTACTTGTTCATTTTTTTTTGTACTAGTAGTGCCTGAGGCTGCACACAAGGATTGCACCTTCATAATTAGCGCACTGCAGATATGAAACACACTGTAATTCGTTTGTAACTTCCACTACCCTGCATGAAGTTGAGCAATAGCATTTTTTTTATGTCACTCGGACAATCAACTGATCAAAACTACACTGAAACCGGCCCTTAAGGCAATTTTGAATTACCGAAAAATTGAACTGTTTTCCCCCGGTTCCTTACAGAATTGAACTATTTTCTGCGAAATCTCCTCTTTCGGAATATGCCCTAATCCTCATCTTATCATCTCCGTGGCCGTGCACAGCGCGGGTCGATGGTGTCTAGCATTAAAGCACGTAGCTTTACTTCCAACGCACCACATCCACCTAAGAAAAGGGATACTAAAACCTAAGAAAAGTCATGTTGCTGTTAAGGTACTAAAACTTCAAACTCGTGGGGCGCTCAAGAGTTTCATTGCTGAATGCGAAGCACTGCGAGACCTACGGCACCGAAATCTCGTCAAGATAATTACAGCCTGCTCAAGCCTTGATAACAGAGGGAATGACTTCAAAGCAATTGTGTTTGACTACATGCCTAATGGTAGTTTAGAAGACTGGCTGCATAAAGGAAGGGTTAGGCTGGAGGGCTCGTGAATGAGAGTCGGCGTGGGTGACGACGCGGGTCGCCGAGGACCTCGCCGGCGGCTTACTCTGGCTCCGGCACATTCTTTGGTAAGTGAGGTAAGTTCTGTTGGAGCGTCTAGTTCTCGTCTCGTTTTGCAGGATTTCGGAAAGGACGTGCTGCCAGCGCCGGTCGCTCCGACGTCGCCGACTGGTGTCTATGCATCGTTGGTATCGCAAGGGTATCCTCGCTCGGAGGCCGTTGATGTGGCAGCTAAGCCCGACCCGGAGTGGGCGAGGCGGCATTACGCTTGGCATCCCCGATTCTGCATTTGGCGTCGAGTACGTGCTCTGGTGCGTTATCTTCGGCTCGTCCCGCGTCTTCTGCGTTCCGTGCAGGTTCTGTTGGGCCGCGGGTGCCGAAGCCCATCACGGATCCTCGTCGGTCTCCTGGTGGCAAGGCGAACAGCATCCAACGGCTTCATGTTGGGGTGCCGTGTATCAGACGTCCCAGGAAACTGCTCGATCTGTTCAGAGGATATCGGCAAAGGGTTTTCGGTGCAAACTCTGGCTCTCCTGTTCGTTCTTACGCTGAAGTCTTGGCGATGGATTCCGGCGGTGCGGATCAGGGACGTGGCGGCGGGTACAAGGGCAGGAACCGGCTCCCTGCTCGTCTCCGACGTGGTGGCGCCAGCGGCGGTTCGGCTCGTGCTGGTTGGGCATCGCGTGGTGCCGGTGGCAGGTCCGGTGCTCGTGCATCCGGCGGCGGACGGGGCCGCGGTGGTGGCTTTGCTCAAGGTGGTGGTGTCCCTGGTTTTCTTGCTCAGGGCGCAGAGAAAACTGCAGTGCATGGCCGTGCTGCGCAGGGGTTAGCTCCGGGAGCTAGTGCAGGTATATCTGACGTTTTGGTTGCTGGTTCTGCAGTTCGTCTGGGAGTTAAGCACGTTCAAGCCGGAGGCTCTCGTCCTACTCAACAGCAAACTGGTTTTGGTCCGGTTAATCATGTACAGCGCTTCACGGCTGCTGAGAAGAGGAAGGGCGTTGCAGAGCCGGAGGCTGAGGTGCCGAATAAGAGAGGTAAAAATTGCTCCCGTTGTTATGCTATGGATCATTTTTTCACCGAGTGCCCGGTTGTTCTTTTGTGTCACATTTGTGAGAATAATAGCCATTTGGCCAAAGAATGTCCGCTCTTACGAGCACCAAAGTCGGTTGCTCAGCTTTGTGGTTATGGTTGTCAGTCGGGTGGTTTTTTTGTCATCCCCTATCCGGCTGAAGGCATAGCCACTTCTCCAAAAGAACATGACAATAAAATGGGCATCATTCGGGTCATAGACGGTCGTTTGACTAAAGATTCTGTGGCAATGGAGCTTGAACGCCTTATTCCAGTAGATTGGCAATGGGAGGTAACTGAGCAAGGGCATGATTTTTTAGCCAAGTTCCCTTCTCAGATTGAGTTGATTCGTTTGAATCGCATTGGTATTTTTCAAGTTAAACCAATCGGCTGTGATGAAGCTAAAATTATGGTTGAAGAGTGGGTGCCAAAGATTGAACCAAAATTTTATTTGACCAAGGTATGGGTGCGTATTTATGGAGTTCCATATGAAATTAGGGACTTTATAAGTCTCCATGCCGTTGGTTCGATCAATGGGAAAACTACAAGAGTTGACATGGTGACCACTCGCAAAGAAGAAGTGGTCCGTTTGCAAGTTGCTGCGATTGATCCAAAAGAAATCCCTAAAAAAGAAGAGATTGTGATTGGTTCCGGAGTGTATACCATTTTATCAAAGTTGAAGGTGGAAACAACAATGTCAAGGGGAGTGATGATTTGGACGAAGATAATCTCTTGGATAATGACCATGCTGATTTTGATCGAGATGGCGATGCCTCTATGGGGGATAGGGATCCCAAAAGTTATAAAGGTGGCAACAATCAAAGTGAGTCTACTTTTGAATATAATGAAAATAGTGGACAAGATCAGTCTTTTGCTGCAGGAAACTCTCAGGTTGCTGCTCTTGAGCAGCAGGTGGTTCAGCTAGCTTCCATCGCAGGGTCGTTGTCACCTCGGGCGGCGCCGCTTTCCCAGCTGGCTGCAGCATCTTCTCAAGCTCCAACATCTGCGATGGAGCCTTCAGCTGCAATGGACACAGCGGTGGCAGCTGCGTCACAGTAGGAGGATGTCCCGGCGACACCTAAGGGAGGCCGGCTGTTGTCCACGTCTTCCCAGGGAGTTGAGGCGTGTCACAGTGCATGTCTTAGTGCACAACAACATGCTGATTTGGACTGCATGGAGTGAGCTCAGTTTCGGGTGAAGATTAAGAATCTTGAACCTGTCAAAGGTATGTCTAATCCTAATGCTACATCTTTCATTCATGTACCTCAATCTCGTTTTATGAATATTGCTTCAGATATTGGGGTGTCTCTAGGTTCTAGTAGTTTTGAGATTTGTTCTTCAATTCAAAAATTGAAAGAGGCCGAAGCATACAGGCTGGTTGCATTAGCCAATGGTAAAAATGGTTCTTTGAATGTTGATGTTTCAGATATGATAGATTTTCCTGCTTTGAATAATTTGTGCTCAGATTTAGTCGATAGTTCCCCAAAGGAAGGCACAATTTTATCCAATGTGCCTATCTCGCCTCTGTTGATACCTCAAAAATTTAAAAAGAGACAGGTTAAGATGGCTAAGAATTTGAAAATACCTTCCACCTTGCAACCTGATTCAACCTTTAATTCTAGTTCTCAATGAGAGGTATCTTTTGGAATAGCAGGGGTTTGGCGAACTTCACTAAACATAGTAGGATTTCTGAGTTAGTTAAGCAAAATCATTTAGATTTTGTGGCAATTTCCGAGACCACTACTACATCTTTTACACAAGCAAAGATGAGTTCTTTAAGTGGAGGCAGTGATTTCTTGTGGCATTGGATTGCTCCTAGGGGGCGCTCTAGAGGGATGTTGTTAGGTGTTAACCGCTTGGCTTTTCATGTTGATTCCATTGACGATGGGGATTTTTTCTAATAAATTTTAAAGTGCGATCAAAAGAAGATGGTTTTAGCTGGGTGTTGATGGTGGTGTATGGAGCTGCCCAGGAGCATGAGAAAGAATTGTTCCTTGCTGAGTTAGTTCGGGTGGTCAGTCAAGATAGCTTACCCATTCTAGGGGGGATTTTAATCTTATTAGGCGTAGCTCAGAAAAGAACAACAATAATTTTAATGATAGATGGCCTTTCCTTTTTAATGCTATCATTGAGAACTTGGAGTTGCGTGAAATAGCTCTCTCGGGTAGGCAGTTTACTTGGGCTAATAGTCTGCCGAATTCAAATTTCCGCTCGTCACGGTTTCAGCACTAGAGCGAGTTTTATCGGATCATGCTCCCCTTTTGCTGCGTTCCGGGCCGCATCCCAAACCATGTAAGCCACCTGCATTCAAATTTGAGTTAGGATGGCTGCAGCGTGATGGTTTTTTTTTGGATGGTGTCCGGCGTATGGAAGGATCAGCGGCCTATTGGTTCAGCAATGATGCGATAGCAACATAAGATTAGAGCCGTTCGTCAATTTCTTAGGGGCTGGGCCAAAAACACGAGTGGTACTAATAGACTTTTGAAAAGCTCTCTCCTTCGGACCATCAATCAGTTAGATTTGCAAGCTGAATCCCGGCTGCTCCTCCCTTCGGAGATTGCTTTAAAACAAGACGCCAATGATAGATTGGCTGCCCTTCTCCGGGAAGAGGAAACTAAATGGTATCAACGCTCTAAGGTCAAGTTCATTCTTGAGGGCGATAATAATACTAAATTCTTTCATTTGATAGCTAATGGGCATCACCGTAAACAAATAATTTATCAATTAGAGCAAAACGATGGTCTAATATGTGGTGATGCTAATTTAAGAAGTTATATTACTGAGTATTACTCCAAGCTCTTTGGGCAACCCGAGGAAAATTATGTTCGTTGAGGTGGTGGAAACCACGATATTCCTCAAGTTTCTCCCGAGGAAAATGATTTTCTCACAGACCCGTTCACGGAGAAGGAGGTTGAAAGAGCATCTAGGTCCCTAATTTGGTTTTGATGGTTAACGGCAACTCAAATTAGAATCTAACGTTTACAGTGAGTGTAAGCAGGTTAGTAAGTTTCAGGAAGAAGGGTCATCAAGAAAAGGATGACCACCAAAAAGGTACAAGAGTGGTTTCCAAGACTAAGGGAATGGCTGTGCTAGGCGGCTGTGCTAGGCAGCTGTGCCACAGCTGTGAAGAAGCCGGTGCTGTGCAAGGAGTTGCAAGCAAGGTGATGGTGGCTTGATGCGTCAAGGGCCGTGACTGCAGTTGGTGGGCAAGTAAAGCCTAGATTTGCTAGTTTCTTTGAGTCCATAAGAAAAACCCGTACTATCAAGAGGGATGAAGCAGTAATGACTGTTAGAGGTTCTATTGCTCAATGCTCGGAGTGTTGGACAGTGGCACTGATGTTTTGAGGTCAGTGGCCCTGTGTCAACAGTTTTGCACAAGTGTGAAACTGACTTGTACTAGCACTCGGCAGTGCTAGCAGTGAAAACCCTGGAGGTTAGAGTCACCGGTGTGACACAACTGTGTCACAGGTGGTCTAGCGCTCTGTGTCTCAGGTACATCTCTGTACCAGGGGAGAGCTTGTAAATGCTAACGTACCTGCACTGCGATGGTCTGTCTGCGGAGTCAGAAGTCTGTCGGAGGTTCTCTCCTTATTAGGTGTCAGAGGTAGTTGTTCGCTGAGGGCATGTAGTGTGCCAAGACCGGGCTGAGTAATTAGGCTACGTAAGTTAGGGGTTCACCTATGTGTACCGCCAGTGACACAGGTGTCGGTCTGCTCGAGCTGGTTATAGTTGGGCGGTGTGATTAGCTGTGTCACAGGTGCCTGTCACCGGTGATTCACTTAATTCTACGTGGCAATAGTGTAACGGTCGGGTGCCTGTGAATCCTATATATAGGGGGACCAGGAGAGGTCTTCAACCTCAACCTTACTCAATCCAGTGAATCATATCAACCGTTGCAAAGCCTTCTACTCTCAGAACAGAAACCAAACTTCCTAAGTGTTAGTTCACGAGAGTTAGAGTCTCCGAGCAAAGAGCATTGGTTCCTCCAAGAATTGTTGCTGCTGAATCTATTACCCTTGGAGTATCTACTCCTAGACGGGTGTAGGAGTTGCTGGTATCACCCAAGCTTGTGTGGGCTGAACCAGTAGTTTATGAAGGTGATCTGAAGTCTACCTGCTGCAAGGCAAAAGGACTTCCACAAGCAAAGGAAGGGGCTTGATCACTCAAGTATTCGGAGAACAAGCACGATTCAGTGCTGGCAATCTCTTCGGAGTAGCCTCTCCAACGGAGACGTACCTCTCTGAGAAGAGTAGGGAACTTCGATGAAAAACCTTTGTCTCTTGAGTGCTTTACATACTGCTCTTAGATATTCTCTAAGTTACTCATTTGACTTGCCTGCTTGTGTTGATTCATACATTCTTAGTTCACCTGAGATTGATCACCTTTTACCTGTGCTAGTATATCTGTGACACAGTTCCTGAGCATATTATCTCTTGTCTGTGTTAGTCACCTGTTGCACAGCTGTTTATCTAGCTCACCTGTTTTAGGTTACTATCTTGCCTGTGTTAGGCACCTGTGTGACAGTCAAGCGTTATCTTGCATATAATCTTACACCTATGTTAGTCACCTGTCACACAGTTAGCTAATCCTTGCATGTTGTAAGACTAAAACTGCTAATCTAAGCAAAAAGAGTTTAAATTTGTTAGCCTCCTATTCACCCCCCCCTCTAGTCGGCACCTTCGGTCCTTTGAGAGGTTTACGAGGCTATTTGCGCCATGAAGCACAATAAGGCCCCTAGACCCGACGGTTTCCCGGCTGAATTTTATCAAGTTTTTTGAGAGGTTATCAAAGGAGATTTATTGGCGTTGTTTAGTGATTTTTATTCTGGGATTTTACCTATACATTCCCTTAATTTTGGAACTATCACTCTACTTCCAAAGAAAGTAGATGCCACACAGATTCAACAATATCGATCGATCTGCCTTCTTAATGTAAGCTTCAAAATTTTCACCAAAGTGGCGACTAATAGAGTGGCGGCGGTGGCAGATAAAGTTATTCGGCCTAGCCAAACAGCTTTTTTATCCGGCCGTAACATTCTTGAAGGAGTGGTTACTCTACATGAAACTATTCATGAACTCCATAGACGAAAATCTGATGGGATTATCCTGAAATTGGATTTTGAAAAGGCATATGATAAGGTTAAATGGTCTTTTTTGCTTAGGACTTTAGAATTAAAAGGCCGCCGTTTGGTAGCGATGGGTTAGTACGTTTGTCTAAGGAGGAAGTGTTAATGTCAAAGTCAACGATGAAGTTGGCCCTTTTTTCAAACAAGGAAGGGCCTTCGGCAAGGCGACGCTATGTCTCCCATTTTGTTTAATTTAGTTGCAGACATGCTTGCAATTTTACTTAAAAGAGCAAGCGAGTCAAGACTCATTGAAGGCCTGGTGCCGCATCAGGTGGAGGATGGGCTAAATATTTTGCAATATGCTGATGATACGATTATTTTTCTCAAACATGACTTCAATTACGCTACTAACCTTAAGATCATTTTATATCTTTTCGAACAATTGTCTGGCTTGAAGATAAATTTTATAAGAGTGATCTCTTTTTTTTGTGAGGCAAAACTTTTCGAAGAGCATTACTCGCAGCTCTTTGGATGTGGCTTGGGTTCCTTTCCTTTTAAATACCTAGGTATTCCAATGCATTACAAATGTCTTTGTAATTCTGATTGGAAACATAGAGAGGATCATTTTGAGAAGCGCCTAAACTCGTGGAAAGGAAAGAATCTTTCTGTGGGAGGTCGTTTAGTTTTGATTAATTCAGTGCTTTCTAGTCTACCCATGTTCATGCTCTCGTTTTTTGAAGTTCCTGTTGGTGTCAGAAAGCGCTTGGATTTTTATCGCTCCAGGTTTTATTGGCAGAGTGATGATGTCAAACAAAAATATAGATTAACTAAGTGGAGTATTTATTGTCGCCCCAAAGACCAAGGTGGATTGGGTATTCTTGATTTACAACATCAAAATAGGGCGTTACTCTGTAAGTGGTTATTCAAGCTTGCAAATGAAGATGGTTTATGGCAGTGCTTACTCCGAAACAAATATCTTAGGTCCAAAACTTTATCTCAGGCCGAGTTCAAACCGGGTGGCTCTCATTTCTGGGCAGGTCTTATGGCGGTCAAGGATCTATTTTTCCAACTTTGCTGTTTTCAAGTGGGTAATGATATCCAAACTAGATTTTGGGCAGACATATGGAATGGCGCCACCTCCTTGAAAGATAGATACTCGAGGCTTTTTAATGTTGCCCAAAATAAACAAGTGACGGTTGCATCAGTGTTCCAAGCCACGCCTCTTAATATGACATTTTGTAGAGTTATTAGAGGTGCTAAGCTAGTGGAATGGAATAATTTGTTAAATGACATTGCTGAGGTAGCAATTGGGGATAGCCAAGATAAAGTTCAATGGGTACTTAATTCTAGTTGACGTTTTTCTATTAAGTCCTTGTATCAACTTACGATGAATTCTAATGTTCAATTTTGCCATAAGCACTTTTGGAAGCTGAGAGTTCCTCTTAAATCTAGAATTTTCTTATGGTACCTGGGAAGGAGGGTCGTCTTGTCGAAAGATAATCTTATCAAACGAAATTGGACGGGTTGTCCTACCTGTTGTTTTTGCATGAATAATGAAACAATCCAACACCTTTTCTTTGATTGTAAAGTGGCTAAATTTTGTTAGCGAGTGGTACAAATAGCTTTTAATTTCACAGCACCTCGGTCGATGCTCATATGATGGGATCCTGGCGTAATTCTTTTCAACCTATGTTCAGAGATCGCCTTTTTTCTGAAGCCCTCGTTATGTGTTCAGCCATTTGGTTATGTCGTAATGATGTGATTTTTGACAAGGAAGTTTTTATATCATCCTAACTAGGTGGTGTTCCTATGTGTTTCTCTTCTGCGTGCGTGGATACCGCTCCAGGTGGTGGAGCATCGACAGTCATTCGAAATGGAGAGCGACAGATTGAGACGGGTGGTTCTACACTTGTTCTCATCTAGTGCATGGAGGCAACAATCCATGCTTATTGATGGTGTTGCTTCATAGCCTAGTGTTCCTTTGTTTAGTTTTGGAGGCGGCGTTTGAATGTTTGTGGCGTCTTTTATGATTTTTTTTTGTTTTCCTTGTGATACTAGTTATTGTTAAAACTTGTTCTCGGTTTATTGGCCGTGTGCATCTTGTTATGCAAAGGCTAGAATTAATGAAATTCTTCCTTTATTTAAAAAAAAAGATACTAGATTAGGTCTGCGATGTGCCAAGACATCTTGTTCAATGCAGGGCCTGGTTCAACGTAGCAATACGCGATGATGACACCGATCCATGCTAGCTCGAACTTAACTCTAGCAAACAGATGTGTATCGCGGTCGCCAACTCGAGGCATCCTAGAAAGATATCGCTCGCGATTGATCGGTGCTGCAGCACCGGTCTCTGTTTCAAAGAAAGGAAAACTAATTAGTACGGTCACTTGCATCTAATCTATACACTCAAAAGTAGCTGGGTTTACAATTGAATTCGGTAGTAAAACCTAACCACGATTGGTGATATGAAGTCGAAGATTAATTGAAGCAGCATGATGGAACAAGATGATGATGAAGGGAATCAAGGAATATATAGGGCAAATTAAGGAGCAGCCGCGCGCTCTCCCTGCGGAACAAACGGCGAGATCAATCAGGCTGAGCACTCGGTTCGGTTTGGCATGAGCCTAAAAAAGTAGGGTGGTTTAATTCCAATACGCACGGTGGAGATTGTGAATGTTGGAGTAACTGACGGCTGAGATCAAGGTTTAAGACGTACTATCGATTCGGGTGGCATGCACGAGATAGCTAGCTCCCAAACGTGCGTATGTAGTTCTAGCTAGTCTAGTCAAGTGTTACAGTTAGCTTGGATAGCAATCAATCCAAACCGAGAGATAGCCGTACATGGATCGTGCTCGTTTGAATCTGAATTAATCCGCATACTTTCCTCCACCCCCATCATCCCCATGAAGAGAGTAGCGTAGCATGCCATTTTCCGGCCGGCCTCCATGGCGTCTGTGCTAATTAAGCTTGGCACGCAAGCAGCCGCATCCAGCTTAATTGGTCTACTTGGTATAGTACGTACGTGTTGGTTTGAATCCGCATCCGAATCCATGTTGGAGATGGAGTGATCAAACCGAATGAATAGCGTCAGTACGCAGCAGTCGCATGGATCTCCCATCCATAAAAGCGCAGAGCCATTTCGTTCCCCCACCCAGAACTCGCCCTTGCTCCATCTCCTTCTCTCGCCTGCGTCGCCGGTCGCCAATACAGGCAATCCAACTCGCCTGCAGCGTCCCACGCGCTCTCTCACGTACCCCGGCGATCGGGAGATGGCTGCCGATCAAACTGCACTGGATCCTGGTTACACCTTCGGCCCGTCTGATCATGACCTTATCACCCTCTTCCTCCGCCAAAAGGTCGCCGGACAGCCCATCGACGCCCGCTTCAACATCCACGAGGCCGACGAATACTCCGCCGCCCCCGCGGACCTCGTCAAGAACCGCGACCACGCGCCAGGCACGGACAAAAGCGACGGCAAAGGAGGCACCTGTTATTTCTTCAGCCCCGCGCGCCGCTACGACACCAAGCGCACCGGATCCGCCGGTGGGAGGCGACAGCGCGCAGTCGGCGCCGCCGGAGAGGGGTGCTCCTGGCACTCGGAGGGCGGCGAGCAGCCAGTGCTAGACGCCGACGGTCGCCGCATCGGCCACCTCCGGAAGCTGTCTTTCGGGTTCAAGAAGTCACCGGGAGCGCCAAGAACTAGGCTTGGCTGGTGCATGACCGAGTTCGGGCTCGACCACCATGACGGCGCCGGCTTGGTGCTCTGCAAGGTTTACAAGTCGCCGCGCGCCAAGGCGTCATCCACGGCGACCGGCTGCGCTGCTGGTTCCAAGAGGAAGGCGGCCGACGATCAACACCCGGAGGCTCCACATCCACAAATCGTGCGGCAAGAAATGACGGACACGGACTACGGGCTGCTGCAGGAGATCGAGCGTTTGTTGTTGTCCGGCGACGAGTCGATGCCCGCTGGAGTGGACGACGGCATGGATCCGGCCAGATTCTTCGCCGGTATACTTGACGTCGTCCAAGGCTGGCAGGAGGGACGCTCTGAGGCGGCGGAGGACGACGGCCGATTCAACTGTACTCTTGATGAGTTGCTGGGCGTGTCCGACAGCGAGATGGACATGGCATGCCCTATATAGATAGATAGTCCCCAAGTTTTGTTGCATGGACAAGAAATGTTATACAATCATCAACAATCAATTCATGTGATGTATATAGAATTATTGTTTGATTATTCTTCTGTTTTGAACAATTTTGTTAATTTGTACTATTGATCTTTGCTTGCAATTCATCGTGAGGCATGTAATGGTCAGTGATCGATGACAGTACATTGTAACATGCATGTGTTTAATCCTCTCTGTTTCTGAATACATGCATGTATTCAATCAAGAGTGTTGTTGCCTTGTTTGGAAGAATTAATAAAACGTGGATGGGATCGGTGCAATTTGACGCAAGCAACCAGACATCATCAATCTTTTTTTTCCGGACATCATCAGAAAGATGGAGCTCCATTTTGGAATACAAGTAGAAGTACTGAAGTAGCTCAGTGTTGTTGACTTGTCATAGAATGAACAAGTAGACATATGGGGAGAGAAAAGCCAAATCTAGCCCCCCGTCCAGTTCTAATGCCAAATGTAGCCCCCGCTCGCACCGAAAGCTAAAATGGCACCGCGACGCTCGGGGCAACCGACACGTCGCTAAATCGCGCCGGCGACCCGCGAGCCACGTCCACCGCGCGTCCGACCCGCGAGCAGCACCCATCGCGGGCCCAGCCCCCGGCCGCGCCTCCCACCCGCGATCACCCCGGGCCGCGCCTCCCGGCCGCGACCAGCCCCCGGGCCGCGCCTCCCACCCGCGATCACCCCGGGCCGCGACTCCCGGCCGCGAACAGCCCCCGGCCGCGCCTCCCGCCCGCGAAGCCCCGGGCCGCGCCTCCCATCCGCGAAGCAGGCCGCGTCGCGCGGGCCACCCGCGAGCAAAAAAAATGCCGCGGCCGCCCGGCTCGCCATTTTTAATTTGTCTGGCGTTAGCCATTTTTAATTTGTCTGGCTCGCCATGTCCCGTGACGTTTTCGTTGCAAAGCCAAACGCCGGCTGTTTCCGCATAACAGAAGCCTGCGAAAATACGGTACTGTTTTGGCAAATATGGGGGCGTTTGGACGAGGACAGAAAACGCTAGAGTAGCCAGCGTTTGGACAGAGACCTAAGCGCCAATTCCCATGACGTTTGCACTGCGTGCTCATCAGACCACCTCTGCTGGACATGACAGGACAGCAGTGTCAAATCGATTCTCTCCGTTCGAGGAGCAAAAATGACGGGAAATCCGGGTTGCAGGTCGAATCATTTTTCTGACCAACTAAATTAAGACTGAATCCAATCATGGATCATCTTTCCAATATCTCCCGGGAGTATTAAAAAAGTATCCCAGATAAGGCAGGCAAAAACGAATTTTTTGCATGCCATACATTTTCCAGTGTGAACAAGTACAAACAACAGAGCAAAACAGAGGGAGCAAGCACGCATGCATCTGGAATTCATAGAGTAGTGCGTACGGCAAAGTACAATAGCACAATTATTGAAGGAACTAAAACAGTTGCGATCACGGGCCTCTTCCCCTCTTATGCCTCGGTGGCATGTGACCTGAGGGGAAAGTGAATTGCTCGGTCGGTCTTGGGTTTGTTCGGAGACTGTACTGGGGAGTCTCATAAGTTCCCTGATCGTCCTGACTAGGAATTTGGCTATGAGCGATCTCCTGGGGATGTCGAAACAAATCTTCGACCCACTCATGACCCTGTTGGTGGGACGAACCAGGCTCGGAACCTCCTCCTTGAACTAGAGACTGGTACTGAAGTGAAGGTCGCATAAACTGATTTTGGTAAGTAAAAGTCTCTTCGTGGGGAGGCGAATCGTTGAATGTCTGAAAAATGACCAGAATAAATGGTATACCAATTAAGAATCAAGTTTATTGTTTTGATAACAATAAATTTAATTTGACATACCTCACTAAATGTTCCTCCCTGAGAGGTCTGGCCTTCGTCCTCAATCGAGTCGTACTGCATAAATAAAGTAACCATTGCAAAAGACTAAGCACATTTTCTAAATATTGCAATGCATTCTTCCGAAGAGTAAAGCACACCTCATATCCTGGAGCAGCCTTTGATCCTAACGACATCCGCACGAGTGATGTTGTCCCCACGTACGTCGGACTACAAATTGCACCATGCCAATTACACTCTGAGTGTACATTTGTGCCCTATGTATGTGTGACTAATTATCAATTATGCGCACCTGATCTTCTGATATGACAAGCCTCTGCACCGTCAGTTCATCCATTTCTTCGCCAGCAGCTACTGCAGGTAGACCACGTCGTACCGCATCACCGCCCTCCTCGTCGGTACCGTCCGACTCTTCGTCGGTACCGTCTTCAGGAGAGTCCAACTCGTTCGGCATGCTTAGTAACAGCTCAAAGCAGTCGACACGAGCAGACCAGAAGGGACCGGCATCTTCATTACTGATGAACTGGTCTCCAGGATGTGACACATTGACCTCTAACCCTGCATCCGCTGGCCCTACACCTCCTTCTGTTGCAACAACCTGTAACGCACCAACTCCGGAGGAACCTTCGTCGCCAGTCAACGGGCGACTGCTCTCAACAAACTGTACGTACACCATGGGGCAACCATATATGTACGCCCCTGGTGTACTCACAAGGCGCATGTATCCAGCCCATGATGTGTTGCCAGCCACCTTGTGCAGCTGCCATAAGGGGACTGATGACCCGTCCTCCCGGCTGCTACATGTGACAGCTTCAATGACTATTTTGTTGCGAGCTATGTCCCGATCAAACTCGCGGCGTATGCACCTCCTCAGGTTAAACAAACTAATCTCCTCCAAACCATCTATATGTGCAACCACTACTGCAGAATGACCCTTTGCTGAACCCCCTCCACTGACGGGCGCACTCTTGCCCGTCGTTGGAGGGTATCACCGCTGACGGGCACCTAGAGGCCCGTCAGCAGAGGAGTCTGACTGGCCGCAGCAGAAGACCTCCACTGACGGGCCCTTAAGTTGCCCGTCAGTGGAGACGCAAGCCCGATGCCATAAATGACGCATCATCTCCACTGACGGGCGGTACTTAAGTGCCCGTCAGCGGAGAGGAAGTATCCACTGACGGGCAGCTATGCGGACCGTCAGTGGAGATGAACAAAAATGTGCCAAGATGACGTTAGTTTCGAAGCGATCTCCACTGACGGGCGTATCTAAGGGCCCGTCACTGGTATTTCAGCCCAAAAGCACTACATCAACAAACATCAATAACTTTTGATCTATAAGTCCAAATAAGTGATTCTTTTTGCAAAATTTGTAAAATAAATAGATCTAGACAGCAGATCAAGTTTCATAATTTTTTGAGTTTTATGGAATTTCTAGTATTTATTTTATTTTTTATTTCTTTTCTTGGGAGATGCTTGAGTTATAAAGCAATGTATAGTCTAACTTTTATGAAACTGTCTAATATTTTAAACACAGCCTCATGAGGTCATCTCATGACCCCATGCCAATTTTCATATTTTTTAAGATACTTGTAGTTCAAATTTGAAATATATCCAGTAAATAGCTAGATATTCATTTAATGCCTAAAAAATAGCAAATGATTTCAGAAAAATGCCTAATTTTGACATTATCAATATAATGTAGTATGTTCGATGTATAAAATTTTTGGACCATTTTAGATAAATATTTCGGGAAGGTACTACACATAGTACCTCAAATTGGTATTTCAAAAAATAAAAAATACAAATTATTACATAACAAGATGGAACATGAACAAATATTAGCTTATAATAGTGTAATATCAAGTTGTAGTCCAAATCTCAAGTTCAAATGATGAACAATTTATGATGTATACTTCAATCTTCATATTTCCCCTTTAAATGCTATGAAGCTTTCTCAGAGATGGTTAAGTTACAAAGCAATGTATAGTCCAACTTTTATGAATTTGTCTAAAATTTTAAACACAGCCTCATGAGGTCATATAATGACCCCATGTTAATTTTCATATTTTTTAGACCACATTTAGATTTTATAAAAAATAAAAAACCAATATGATGCAACTAAAAGTTTGAATTTTCCCAAGGAAATGTTTGAAAATTTTATATATTTTCTGGGTAGGAGCTAAAAACATACATAGGTACTTAGATATAATTTTTTTCCATTTATAGGCCCTTTTTAAGATACTTGTAGTTCAAATTTGAATTATATCTAGTAAATAGCTAGATATTCATTTAATGACTAAATAATAGCAAATTATTTTAGAAAAATGCCAAAATTTGACATGAACAATGTAATGTAGTATTTTCCATGTAGAAAAAGTTTGGAGTATTTTGAATAAATATTTTTGCAAGGTACTACAAATCTCACATCTCACATTAAGTTCGACCACCACTGACGGGCATCTACGAAGAGCCCGTCGGTGGAGACCCCCCCCACCACTGACAAGCATCTACGAAGAGCCCGTCGGTGGAGACCCCGCGCCTATATAAAGCAACGGGCGGGACTTGGCGAAAAATTCACCAAGTCCCGCGCGTTCTTTTGAACTAGCAGCGAGACCTCCTCCGCGCCGCCGCCCGGTCGCCCCCCTCCTCCACGCCGCCGCCCCGGCTGTCCCCCTCCTCTGCGCCGCCGCCCCGACCGTCTCCCTCCTCCCCGAGCCCTCCGCCCGGTCGTCCCCCTCCTCGACAAGGATGGCAAGAAGGCCGTTGCCGCTGAGTTCTTGAAATCCTTCAATAAGGTATGGAGCTGATGATTTGTATGGGTGTGCTATGTATGTAGGAGGAGATCGACAAGGAGATTGAAGAGAAGAAGACTGAACTAGAGCCCAAGATTGTGGAGGTTGTTGAATCATCTCCTGCTGAGATTAAGGTGAAAAGATTTCTCAGTTTTTTTTTGGGGTGGTTGCTTGGGCCTTAATAGTAGGAAGTTGCCACCTTATCGATGCTAATTGTAACACTCTTTACCTGTTAAACATATTGTAGGGTTTGATAAAGGACAAAAAAACAGCCAAGATAAAGAAGAGCTCCGTTGCAGTTACCGAGTTCGTTGAGAAATTGGCCAAGATTGGTAAGTATAAGAAAAATCAAATCATTCTTGTGTAAACTAAGGTTTGGCGTGTGAATCATACAATAAAAGTTATAAACTTGCAATGAAATTAGTTGTCATTTATCAATCATCTTTTCCAAACAAATAGAATTGCCTTTACCATCCTTGTAATGTCATTTTCTTAGGGTTTCTATCTCCAAGCAATTCAAGCTGCTGCTGGTAAAAAGTCCTTTAAGTTATTGTGAATTTGTGGTCATGGATCTGTCTACGTAGCTGAAAAGTAAAATTATTTGGTTGCAGAGCATTTGCAGCTCTGTTTTTTTTTAAAACCTCACAATCTACTAGTGACGGGCCCTTAGAAAATGCCCGTCAGTGGAAGTGCGCACCAGTGACGGGCGCTCACAAAGGGCCCGTCAGTGGTGATACCTTTCCTCTGACGGGCAAATTCGGCCCGTCACTAGTCACAGCCACTACTGACGGGCGGCCCGCCCGTCAGTGGAGGGCACCCCTCCACTGACATTCCCAGGCTGACGGGCCCCCAGCCCGTCAGTAGAGGGTGTTTTTCGCCCGTCAGTAGAGGGGGTTTCTGCAGTAGTGAACCTTGTACTCGCATTGGGACAAGTCGATCCCACAGGGCCCGTCGCGTATTATATTCGGCCCGTAGAACACTAACAGTTCATTCATTGTACCTACGTACATACGAAACGAATATTTAAATAACATGTAAACAATATTTTTTTCTCAATACAACTGTAGGGAAAATAGTGCATATGTAATATTAGTTTGTCACATCTTCTCATTTTAGTTTCAAAATCCATTGGAAACCTCTATCTCATACTACGTCTATGTGCATATGGTTGTACCTATCAGCCTGGCTTGTTAAATATCACTACTTGGTCATCAGCTATTTGGTTTGGTCATTAACTATTTAGTGATGCTGTTTACACCTGAGTACTTCTTATTCAAAATTGATAAGAACAGACGCTTACTTCGAATTGATATTAGAAACTGTTAAAAACGGATCCTTTTTCTTGGTCTTAACCTCTTCCTGTTAACTACATGCATATATCTACATATGTCTATTTGTTAGATTGAGGAACAGATGCTAATACTTGGCTTATTTCTAGGGTTCTTCACTTGCTAGTTTAATTATACCCAATTTGTGATAAGAACAGATGCTGGACTTAAACTTTGCTAGCTACTAACGATGACCATTTGAAGTATTTCTGATTTGTAATTGATAAGAACAAGCATTATACTTGATTCTTTAGTTTAGTTTGGGTGGTGGGAATATCTGTATGCATGATTGTTGTTTCAACTGTTAAGAACAGGTACTGCATGATCTACAGCTTAATGATTACAAAATTTCATGCAACGTGGATTTACCTTTTCTCGAAGAATACCACCAGATGTACACGTTGTTGAACTTCTCGAAACAACTGCCGTGTCTGCATGTGGGAAATAACAGTAAACTTAACTATAACTAAACTCTTAACATTGTCATTTATCTAATCGCGGCCTAACTAAAAAATATAACAACATCTTGCATGTAAAAAAAAATTACCTTTGAGTCTAGGTCTTGACTTGATTTTCAATTTCTTCAACTACAAAGATGGCTAATTTTACTGTTTTGAGCTTCAAAATCCGTTGCAAAACTCCATCTCGTGCTACATTAAATACAAAATTAAAATTTACAAATAGTCGAGAGGATTGCATTTTATGCATGGATGAAATAACAGTCAACTCAATTATAACCAAAATCTTAACATTATCATTTATCTAATTTTAGCCTAACTAGAACATATGATAACATTTTGTATATAGAAGAAATTTACCTTCGTGGCTAGATCTTGTCTTCAACTTCAGTTTTTTCTACTACTCGAATAGCTGATTTTGGTATTTTTGGCTTCAAAATCAGTGCTTCATACTCCAGTGGAAGAGGAGCGTTCCAGAGAACCAGAGCAGAAGTACGCTGTGAAGCAAATGAAGAGGACGAGAGCGTTGCAGAGATACGCAATGTAATATAAAGGGAGAAGAGAACTCGCTCGGATGAGAACAGGAAAAAGAAAACAGACAACGAATGGACAGCACGTCAAATAAAAGTAAAAAGCATCACTGTTTGGGCATAGCATCACTGTTTGGGCATGCATGCGTGAGGAAAAGGTGACCCGGGAATCCAATCGGGGTCGGGGCCAGGCGCTGTCACCGATAAAATCAAGCAAGGGGGCAAACGCCACTAGCGTTGGCGTTAGGGCGCCGGACTGAGTGGAAAACGGCCGGGCGCGAGAGGCCGTCTTCGCGGGCCAGGGGCGCGGCGCGCCGTCTTCGCGGGCCAGGGGCGCGGCCCGCCGTCTTCGCGGGCCAGGGGCGCGGCCCGGCTAGCTTCGCGGACCACCGACGCGGCCCGGCTAGCTTCGCGGACCACCGACGCGGCCTCGGGCTGGGCCCGCGACGGGTGCTGCTCGCGGGTCGAACGCGCGGTGGACGTGGCTCGCGGGTCGCCGGCGCGATTTAGCGACGTGTCGGTTGCCCCGAGCGTCGCGGTGCCATTTTTGGCTTTCGGTGCGAGCGGGGCTACATTTGGCATTATAACTCGCGGGGGGGCTAGATTTGGCTTTTTTCCGACATATGGTGATGACGAGGTTGGCCAGGCCAGAAACTTGTTGAGACCGAACGCTAGGCCATTTGGCCCATAAGTGATTGGCTATTTTTTTATTAGTGCCATCTCAAAACAAGGCAGTTCGAAAATGCAACTCAGAACATTGGAATTAGCAATTAGTTCTTCTTCATAAAATGCCATTTCATCCCTTTATCCCCATTTCTTCAATTTTCCCATCATTTTTTCTCATTTCCCTTCCTATTTTCCAGTTTGTAAGAATTAATATCCATGCCATGTAAAACTTGCTAGAAGTTATGGATAATTTGATTTTTTTTTCTCTGTAGCCCATGTTTTCTACTTCTTGTACCTGACCAACGGCACCGGAGCAGACTGCTACTCCTGCTCCTTCGCCAGCCCATCCACGAGACGTATCGGCCGCGCTGGGACTACTGGGGAAGGTATGTATTAAGCAGGGCCAAGAAACTGAAGGTATCTGAAACTCTGAACAATCAACTGTTCTGTTCACAGTGCATAATTCTGATGCAGATGAGATAATTAGATGTTCCTAATTGGTGTGCAGGTACATGGAGCCTGTGACGTCGAGGATACCGATACACGAACTGTCGAAAGAGAGTGAATCTTTCTCCCCCTTCTACTACTCCTTCGACGTTGGCGGGATCCATTTCGTCATGCTCGCGGCGTATGCTGACTACAGTAAATCAGGTACGGTTTAATTAACCTGAATGTCTCCTGACAGTGACATAGTAAGCTTTGGTGGATAGGATCATAGGAACAGTTATGAACTGTCTGCTCAGGAAGAGTTCAGTTAGGATATCATAGTGAAATTTCAGTGAAGTAGTTAGCCTGAAACAAAGTCATTATAGAGATGTACTGTAACTAATGTGCACTACATCTGCAGCTTTATGTATGAATCTTGTCAAGATCCA
Organism: Stipa capillata; assembly: GCA_019208055.1. Lineage (NCBI taxonomy): Eukaryota > Viridiplantae > Streptophyta > Magnoliopsida > Poales > Poaceae > Stipa > Stipa capillata. The sequence goes on along the minus strand of JAGXJF010005129.1, from coordinate 437,418 downwards.
GGCCTGTTCTAAACATTACCTGACTTAGTATCTGATTACTGAAAGGAAGCTGAAACTTGATAGTTAACCTTGATTGATTCTTGTACACGACAAATAAATTCAGGGGAGCAGTACAGATGGTTGGAGAAAGACCTGGCAAAGGTGGACAGGTCAGTGACCCCTTGGCTGATGGCCGGGTGGCATGCGCCATGGTACAGCACCTACAAAGCTCACTACAGGGAAGCAGTGCATGAGAGTGGCGATGGAGGAGCTGCTATACTCCTACGGCCTCGACGTCGTCTTCACCGGCCATGTAAGACCTTACACTCTGAAGTCTCTCTCTTGACAGTGAGTTAACTGAACATCGGCTGACAGTGATTTAACTGAATGATGCTTTCAGGTGCACGCATACGAGCGGTCTAACCGGATGTTCAACTACACGCTGGACCCGTGCAGTGCACATCTCGGTCGGCACGGCGGGAACCGCGAGAAGATGGCCACCACCTGCGCTGACGAGCCGGCCCACTGCCCGGATCCGCTGTCCACGCCCGACGAATTCATGGGTGGATTCTGTGCCTTCAACTTCACGTCCGGCCCGGCCGCAGGCAACTTCTGCTGGGACCGGCAGCCGGAGTACAGCGCCTATCGGGAGAGCAGCTTCGGCCACGGCATTCTTGAGGTACATTTCAGCCTCGTCAGTTAATCTACTCCATGAAAAGGATACTGACAAACATAGATCAGTGTGACACATCATTTTGGCATGATGACGCGGAATTTGTTCACGCAGGTGAAGAATGAGACGCATGCTCTGTGGAGATGGCACAGGAACCAGGATTTGTACGGTGGTGTCGGAGATGAGATATATATTGTCCGAGAGCCGGACAAGTGCTTGCCTAACTCGAGCAGACCAGCCTACTATGATCAAGACCAAGCAAATCGAGCAGACCAGCTCTTAGTTGCTAGCTAGTATTCTTGTTTGTGAAGCAAATTCTCTATTCTGTTGCGAACTCTGATGAGATTATAAGATAGGTTCTGAGATGATGCAAGAAAGGTTATTTCCCATACTATATGTAAAAGCTTTCATGTATACTAGTGAAAATGCTACCAGTGACCACTGACAAATCAAAGAAACTGAGAAAAAAAATAAGATCATGAAAAATAAAAGTTAATGTAAAATGATCTACTACAACACGGTGGCAAACAAAAAACTATGAAACAACAAAAAAATAAAGAAGAAAGAAGGGGAAAAAAAGGAAATAATCGTATCCTCGAAATGATTCCCGCAAGGAAGTTCATTCCAGTTCTTCCTTCCTTTCTTATTAGTGGAGAAATTGAAGTGCTTAAGAAACAATTAGTGGGGTGAAATGTACATAAAAATTACCATGAAATAATTGATGGAAATTAAAAAATTCATATATGAAAGAAAGAAAGAAAGAAAAAGAAAAAGAAGATATGACGGTGTGCCTAAACACCCGAGCAGCAGATAAAAAGAAGTTTGTAGTCGGAGATACATGCAACTGGACTCGTTGATGGGTCAATGGACAAAACTCTGTCCCCAAATGATCCTTCTAAGAAGAATCCGAATTAACCACATCTGTGACCACCATATGGGCCGATATCCCAGCCCTCCTTGGAAGCTGACCCGTTAGGTGGGCCTTGGACACTATCTAGCTAGACGTGGACACTACTCCCTAAGAGCATGATGATCCATTGTATCATGCACGTGTCTAATTTCTCTGTTTATTAATACATCCATGTATGTAATTAAGTCAATTAAACCTGGATGAGAACAGTGCAATTCGACGCAAGCGATCAAACATCATACTCCTATGTAAGAAGAAAATGTCCTATCATTCCATCTATATATTGTAATTCTCGGAACCTTTGTACAGTAATTTTTCTCAAGTGATTGATTGGTTCACAACAGGCTGAACAACCACTAGCTAGAAATTTAGAAAACAAAAATATTATTTTTAAAATCAAAAATTTAAGATCTATAGATCTGATTTCATAAATTGCAAAAATACCACCCTGTCGGCCGCTGGTGAGCCGACAAGGGGCTTATCGTCCCACCGTTAGCCGATAGGTGGCTTGTCGTCCAACCATTGACCGACAGGTGTACTTATCGTCCGACCGTCGAATGACAAGTACCTTGTCGTCCAACGGCTGACCAACAGGTGTACTTATCGTCCGACAAGTGTACCTATCGTCCGACCGTCGAATGACAAGTACCCTGTCGTCCAACTGTTGGACGACAGCCCTACTCCGAAATTTTTTATAAATATATATTTTAATTCGCGCGGTTTCGGTGCGCTATCGGCAGTTGGACGACAGCCCTACTCCGAAATTTTTTATAAATATATATTTTAATTCGCGCGGTTTCGGTGCGCTATCGGTGGTCCGTGGGACGACAGGGGCCTGTCGGTTGACGGTGGGACGACAAGACCCCTGTCGTCTCACCGGCGGCCGACAGGGTGATACTTTTGCAATTTCTAAAATCGGACCTACAGATCTCGAATTCTTTGTTTTAAAAATAATATTTATAAAAAAGTTCGTTCGAACAGGCTGTTGAATCACTAGCTAGATCTGTTTTTGCAAGCATCTTATGTCCCTGAAACAATAAAAATTGGTAACGGCACTAATTTATTTTGAGTTTCTGATTGTTGTATATTTCTATTACATATAGTACTATTATTTTGATATCTGATTTTAGGTTTTGCAATATGGTTAGGTCGAGGCACTTTTTAATAAAGGAAGGGGAACCACCCGGGATTGCAATTGCGTAGAGTCGAGAACCCGTGCAGGCAAGCCCGCACGCCTGGCGAGGCTTACCATCTAAGCAGTGCTCAGTTCTAAAGCACATAACCTGTCGACTGAACAATAGCGTATTTGTTATCTATTCCTGAATTGCCTTTAAAGACCTGGATAAACAATCAATTCAGTAATAAACATAGATAATATTATAGTTTAACGTTTAAAATGGACCTTACCTAACCATATTGCAAAACCTAAAATCAGATATCAAAATAATAGTACTATATGTAATAGAAATATACAACAATCAGAAACTCAAAATAAATTAGTGCCGTTACCAATTTTTATTGTTTCAGGGACATAAGATGCTTGCAAAAACAGATCTAGCTAGTGATTCAACAGCCTGTTTGAACTAAATTTCTATTAAAAACATCATGATGTCAAGATGTACATCAAATAGAACAAATACTACTTACCTTTCCTAGGAATTGCTACATCTTCACATCTGCAGGGAGTTGACGGTGTTTAGTACTGATTGGCATGCAGCTGCATGCTGTGGACAAAACTGAGAAAAACTCAACATAGGCGACTTGTTATAGTATTACCGAAGAAGAGAGATTTCCTTATGATGCGTACTCTTTAATTTTGCTCGAATAGAACTCCTTAAATGTCCTGAAATGTTTAATTCCAATGACACAACAATCAATGCTGTATGCAAAGATGCTGATTTTTAGGGGAGCAACCAAATTTGATGAACCAAATATATGTCTGCCGACGCATGAGCAAACATATGCTATTATCAAAGCTTCTGATGCTACTACCGTCAAAGTCGCTAGCTTTGCATGAGCAAACATATATTATTATCAATTAATAGTGACGATGTTCTACATAGCATAATTATTCTCATACAGTTTAGAGGGGGCTTACCAGCGGAGGTAGGGAATGCAACGCATTTTCAGACCACCTTGGCAACCGCTGGCTGTAGCCGCGAGCCGCGGGCTCTACCTCGATCGCTTCATTCCTCCTGTGCACGCCCACCACCGATGGGGAGGGCCTCGAGCGCCATCCTTACCGACAACTGCTGCGGACGAGCCCCTCTGCCAAGCAAATTCGAAGCATTCCTCCAGGTGCCACCTCTCAAATTTGGCACCGGCCGACACCTTCACCCGCCTTGCCGTTGCCGTTGCCGCCACCCGCCGTGCACAACAGCTGCATCACAGTGCCTACAAAGCTACAACCAGAGATCCATGCACCACGCCAACCAAACAAAAATCTGAAAATAATGTTTCCTTTGAAAAGAAGAGCAGGAACCTCGGTACATGTGAGGTCGAGGCGAGGAGACGCTTTGTATATTCCAATACGGTTGGCACAGTACCGTCTTCCAAGAAATTTCTTGTTGGACCAGTTTTGTATAAGCAAAAGGCAGACGACCTGAGGAGGCGTCGTCTCCTTCCTTCCCCCGCTACTCTCTCCCGCAATGTGGCCACAGGACGCCGTCGCCTTCCCCAGCCACTACGTCCCGCCGGCGTGCGTCCCATGGTTGTTCAGCCCATGCCCCCCGTCGATCCGCACGCACTGTGCAGCCAAGGAGATGGACCTCGTCCTTTTTGTCACCTCCACTGCCTATAAAAGCCAGCACCATGAGCACCGAGTTTGCCTTCAAAACAAAACCCACAACTCGTTGAGCCCAAAACACGCGCTCCGGCCCCTTGCCTGACCATGCCGGCTCGAAGCGCCCCCGCCGGCCACTGCGCCGCCAATGCTGATCTTCCCATTCGGTGAGGCGCCCTTGTCTATTTTGCTCGCATCACTTCGGTTGCAGGCAGTCTAACGTTACCCCCACTTGCTTCGTAGCTCGGAGCACAGGAGAGAGCCACCGACCAAAACCGCCGCCACCGCCCCTTCTCTCTCCTCGGAGTGGACTTCACCGGCCCAAAATGGCCGCTCGAGTAAGTTCACCGTGCCCGTTACAGACTGCGCACTCGTTTAATTTGAGATATCATCGCCGGAATCGCCACGTACTGCCATTTTTGTCGTGCCGTTCCCGCCGCCGCTAGCCGTCTTGCCCGCTGCGACAACACATAACGCCGCACTCACGCGCGCTCACGTGGAGTGATGTTCGTCCGGCAGCTAGGGTTCCTAGCTATGCTTTTTTTCCCCTTTCCCTGACAGCTCGTTTGGATTGTTGGAAATATGAGATGGGAAAGGGATAGGGATATATACTGGGATAGGGAATAACTGGGATATGAAAATCTAATGCCATTTCTCTGTTTAGGTATAGATGGGATAGGGATAAAAAGTTAGCCTACAGGACAAAAATAACCCCGTTTGATTTCCTCCTGCTCCGACCGAGCGAGCTAGCCACGCGAAGCGAATCGACTCTCGCGCTGGACGCCTCCGTGGAGCTCTGCCGCCGCCTCGCCGCGGAGATGGTCGCGGTCACCGACGGCTCCATCGGCTCCGTCGCCGCCGCTCGACTCTTCCGACCGCCCCTCGGGCACCGCGCTCCGCCACGCCCAGCCCACTCAGCAGCCCCGCCTCGGATCCAGTCTTCAGCGGCTCGGATCGCGGCGGCTCGGAGCTCAGGCGGACGCGGTGGCGGCGGGCTAGAGCGGCGCGACGAGCGGCGGCGGGCCCGAGCAGCGCGGCAAGCGGCAACGCAAGCGGCGGCGGGCCCGAGCGGCGCGGAGAGCGGCGGCGACTCGGATCTGGGCACAGACGGCGGCGGCTCGGAGCTTGGTGGCCGGAGCTCGGGCGGACGCATTTCCCCCCTTTTCCCACCCCCTCCGCCGGGATGAAATCGCCGAGAAATAAGCCTCCCATATCCCTATCCCAATCCCTCCTTTTTTCCCAATCCCAAAATCCAAACGGTGGAAAATCCCCATCCGGCATTGCATTTCTCTTTCCCACCTCCGATTTCCCGAAATCCAAACGGGCCCTGAGGGGACCTCGCTATGCATAGGTGGAAGAAGATAGTTGCACGGGGGCCCTGGTTGTCCGCGAGAGAATGAGCCCAAATAAGGGTGTTTGTGGTGGGCTGAGGAATGAGCCCAAATAAGGGGAGGTCTAACCGCTGGACTTCCATACATAGTATTTGGGCTTGGGAAATGTATATGTTATCCCAAAAATTTTAGGAAAGTTCTCATAATCTAAAAAAATAGGAAAAATTCTCGTGTGCTCCTTGGAGTACGTGGGACTCGGTAAAATTATTATAACAGACTGTTCGTCATTATTAGTGGAAAAATTAATTATTTTTTTAACATGCTGGGATTTAATTGAATTGAGTTTATTAAATGCAACAAACAAATGATGCAAAAATTCCTAATTACAAATAATTACAGCTTAGTTATTTACTTCAGCCACTCTAGGATTTAGGGATGTCACAATCACACCGCCGCACCACCTTGTACCCAACACACAGAGGAAAAAAATGTATGACATCGATGCCAGAGCTTATATGGCACCATGCTTACAAATTATTATGGTGTGCATCTCAAAAAAATGCAAAAGCATTCTAGATACATATTATGAGGTGAAGTATGAACCTGCTAATCTTTGGTAGAAAATATATCCACTTGCATCATGTACAAAAATAAAAATAATGTAGACTTATAGATGTTGTTTTAGGCCTTGTTGTTTTTTTCTTGTAAAACATGTACATGGATATATTTTTGGCTCAAAATTTGCAGGTTTATTCATCACAATACAATATACATAAAAAAATTCGGATTTTTTTAAATTGTGCAATGTAATGTTTAAGAATGGTGCCATCTAATTTTTTTTCCGTATGGCATCGCCGCCATAGAATTACTTTCCCACCACAGATCATTCACTGCAAGCCTTCTCTAAGGGATCTACCTGAATTCTTGCATGTGGAAAAAGATTAACAGAGATTAGAGACACCATCATGGCCGGATCCCTATGGCGGCCACCGGTTTGTTAGGGATTGTGCTCGCACTTGCGTGACACGGTCTGCTGCCATGCCAAGCCTCACCACATGACGCATCAACGACCATCGATCGCTGGCCAACAAGACCCTCCTCACTCCTTCCATGCGGCATGGGAAATGAGCCGGTGTCATCACTGGGAGCAGCGGCGGCGACGTACGTACGGAATGGAAAAGGGCAAGAATGATGCTCGGTCGTGGCTGTCAATCGTGGCGGGAGGGGAGCATGAGGATCAAGGTCGGTGGCCTTGCGGTGTAGCAAGGATAGCGGGCTTGTTGTGTGGGGTGGCAGGAGACAGCGGTGTCATCGTAGAGCTCGAGGAAGAACGGGGCGGCAATGGGCGGTGGACGATAGCAGCAGCGCGCGTGCAGATGTTGACCATAAATGGGCTCCAACCTACTTCGCCTGTGACAGCACGCTGTCGTAAAGCCGCAAGCTAGGGGGATAGCGGCGCCGCCCGATTCGCCCTGTCACCACTTCCTCGTCTTCTTTGATCACGGGAACAGGGCGGAGGAGTTGGACGCGCACTGCGGCCGCCAGATGGGCACGCAACTCGCAAGGCTGGTTGCGCGAGTGGACGCCGGTGGAGGAGGGCGCCCACTCGCCCAAGAGGAGGCAGAGTTCATAGGAGTGGTCATATTGGAGGCGGTCGTGGCGGATGGGTACCGTCAGCCGGCGGAGGGGAGCGTCGTGTGATAGATAGTGGCGGCGCTGGGGACAAGGTGCGAGGAGGAGACGGGATTGGTGGGTGGTGAGGGAGGAGTGAACGCCGATGAGACGGCCCACGTCGACCCGGACTAGGATGCAAAGGTCTGTGTTTAAAGGGTGAAGTGGACCAATAGGAAAGCTGGAATACCAGCTTCGCCTATCCCACAATCACGATCAGTCAATCTTCGGATCTACATCTGAAAGCTATCTCAATCTGCATAAACTTTTTACTAAAGTTGCACATTTTAAATTTCGTAATTAAAGTGCTCAAGTTAAGCTTCTGAAGTATTTGGCACGAATCTAGATGCAAAACGGATGGTTGAGATAGTTGGTGACCTCCACGTAGATGTGAAAAACTCCTCTTCGCGTCGCTGATCGGACTACAGCTGATGTCCACTCGGTTAAGTGTGCACGGCCCCGGCAAAGGAGCAGCCCGAAAAAATGTGCTTGAGATTCTCCCTCCATAATGCAAAAACAGTACGCCTAAGCATGATTAAATCGGACTTACTCGGACAAATCTCTCTTAGAAAACAGTACGCGTACCTAAAACCTGATCACCTAATCTCTCTTAGAAAACAGTACGCGTACCTAAAATCTCTCTTAGAGTGACGTCACCGGCCACCGTCCCCGCCATTTCGGCGTATCGCCTAGGCACCATGGAGGATCAACCGATGCTTGGCGACGACATGTCGGCGAGCAGCGTGCTGCCCATCCCCACGGAAAATCACGAGGTGATCAGACTTCTCCAGCTCAGGGTTGCCGGGGAGTCCTTCGGCAACAGCTGGATACACGAGGAGGACGCCTACTCCGCTGCCCCGGAGAAGCTCGTACACGGCCGCGAGCACGCTCCCGGCACCGACCAAGGCAACGGGAAGGACGCGACGTGGTATTTCTGCAGCCCCGCCAAGTACCACGGGAGCGCGCAGGCCGGATCCACCCGGAGGCGACGGCGCAAGGTCCAGGGCGCCGGAGAGGGGTTCAGATGGCATCCCGAGACGAGCCAGAAGCCCGTGCAAGACGCGAATGGTCGCCCCGTCGGGTACATGCGCACGCTCTCCTACGGCATCAAGAACAAGAGTTTACCTGCTGCAACGGCGAGAAGTTTCACCAGGCTAGGCTGGTGCATGATGGAGTTCAGTCTCAAGCAGCAAGACGGCGCCGACCAGCTGGTGCTCTGCAAGCTGAAAAGGTCGCCTCGCGCTGATCAGGAAACATCCACGGCAGCCAGCTCCGCCAGCCAGGGGGCTCCACCACCGATCGAGCGTAAGCCCTTCTCCAACCACGGTCCAGTGCCCGTCTATTCGAAACTCGACAACGACCCAATATGCCAGAGTGAGGCGGCTATTCTGAAGAAGGACGACGCTGCGGCGGCGGAGGGGGAGGCGCGGCACGGGGAGAAGGCCGCGACTGTGTTCACCGGCGTGATGAAGTTCGGCGGGTCGTCGGTGGCGTCGGCTGAGCGGATGAGGAAGGTGGCCGACCTCGTCCTCAGCTTCCCCGGGTGGCCGGTCGTTGTTCTCTCCGCCATGGGGAAGACCACCAACAACCTCCTCCTGGTAGTACCATTTCTAGCTCTGTGCCAAGTGTTTGGGTTTGTGTTAGCTCCGTTCCATGCTAAATGTTCCATTCTGTAGGCCGGAGAGAAGGCGGTGAGCTGCGGCATCCAAAAGGCGTCCGAAATCCCGGAGTTCAGGTTCATAAAGGAGCTGCATCTTAGGTGTATTTTATTTTTGATCTCCTGTTGCTTAAGGCTAGTAGTTTGGACTTGGAGTGTGCAACCCTGATTAATGTTCGTTCCTTTTCCCTGCCCAGGACCATTCATGAGCTTGGATTGGAAAGTTCGATTGTTTCAGGTATGTTATTGTTGTTTTTCAGTTCTTTGTTCAAAATCAACTGACCGAATTTCTTGCTACTTTGGGATGGTGATCACTAAGGAACAATGAAATCTTTGGTTCATAACATTCATGTCATCATCTCTCAAAGCCTTTTATCCCAAGCAAGTTGGAGTAGAGTTTTTAGAGATGAAACCCAATATAAGTTGCACGAGCCTTTGGTTCATAACATTATGCTAATTTAATCATTTTCCTAATTTGAAGTTAATTCTCACAATTTAAGTTCTTAAGCCTTTGGTCATTGTCATCCATTCACACCTTTTTCATCAGAGCTCCTTTCTGTTGTGTATTCAACACGGACAGCTTCTGTATTCTATAGATTAGTGGCTCCATCCTAGTGGATTTAACCGTTTGCCCCCTGAATTGAATGACATATGATATTACTCGATTGACCTCACTATACAAGTTGAACAAATTAGTTGCGTACCTGTATGTCACCATACACATTATGTTGCCCAACGCATTCAAAACCGAAAATTTTCAGACACAATCCGAATGTGGTACGCTAGAGCCTAGAGCCTTAGTCATAACAATATCACAAGCTGTGATCACTCATTCTTCAGCATCTTAGGCATTGTCGAATATTTTGTCTTATTGGGGGGCTAATTCAGCACTTACCATTCCTTTCTCTTCCATGAAAGATCTTCTATAGCACTATACAAGCATTGCCCTTTTCACCGTTAAACTAAACAGGTTTATTCGAAGACTTGGATCAACGACTTAGGGGTGTTGCTCTGATGAAAGAGCTGACTCCTAGGACAAGTGATTACCTTGTTTCCTTTGGTGAATGCATGTCTACAAGAATATTTTCTGCATATTTGACTAAACGTAGAGGGAGAAAAGCAAGGCAGGTACATACTTCTAGCAAATGAAATAATTTAGTTCTTTGGTTAAACCTTTGTTTTCTAGCCTTTGTTTTTATCTAGATTTTAGAGCATTTTTTCTGACATTCTTTTTCATATAATTTCAAATTAATTTCTGGACCTATGAAAGATAACGCAATTAGGCAGAAGATTTCCAGAAGGGTATGTCAATATTTCGCTACCATAGCAAACTGACTGGGTTATGCAAATAAGGTTGACAATTTTGGGGTTTTTGCGTCTATATATTCCTTGGCTTCCTTTATCTAAAAAAATATTGTTTGGCTTTTGCTTATTTGATTTATGGAGAAGCAGGTAGATTATTGGGTGTCTAATTGTTCTAGCCCAAACTAAGTAATTTATTTTCTTATCAATAGAATGGAATTGTGAACTTAAAATTAACATTTGGTTAAATCGGCAAATGAAATCTCAATAGAGTGGTGAAAATTCAATTGACTTTTATATAGTCTGTATGTCCACTAAACATTCTCATGAGTAATTCATTACAACTATTGATTCTTTTCATTTTCCTGCTGCATGCCCTCACACTGAGCTTAACTTGTCCTGGGTTTACCCAACCGCATGTGGATGTCCACGTTGTTGAGAAATATTTCTTTAGCTCGTAGCAAAAGCCCACAATTTTGTTGCATGTTTTGAAATATCTGACGAATTTTACAACTTCCTGGTATTAGACATGCTTCACAAACAGCATTGATGTTTTTAGCCCTACAATGCCTTAAACTATTTCTTTGCAGTATGATGCGTTTGGTGTTGGCTTTATAACCACTGATGATTTTACAAATGCGGATATTCTCGAAGCAACTTATCCTGCTGTTGCAAAGAAGCTACTGGGAGATTTGATTGATGACCCTGCTATTCCTATAGTCACTGGTTTCCTTGGGAAGGTCTATAATTTTTTTACATAATTCATGTGCAGGGCATCACTGCATCAGGTTTTTTGAGATTGTGTTTATGTTGATGTACATGAAAATTCAGGGATGGAAATCCGGTGCTGTCACTACTTTAGGAAGGGGTGGCGGCGACCTGACTGCTACGACCATCGGCAAAGCCTTGAAGTTAATAGAAATCCAGGTTTGTTATTAATTTTGTAATAAACTAGCACAGTGTCCCGCGCAATTGCACCGGAAACGTTTTAAATTATTTTTATGTTTTTTTATTAGTATAGGGAATAAAAGTTCAAATCGCGAGTCGGCCTATTAGGCATTGTATTGAACCGTCTATTTAGGTACAGTTATGATGATATATCGGATGTGATTTGTTTAATTATCTTTATTGTTTTACTTGTACGCGTGATATTAGATCGGTACTGATTGCGTGGAAAATATTTTGGTTATCTTTATTTTTTTACCTGCTAATGTATGATATTAGATCAGTACTAATTGTGCAGCAAATATTTTTAATTATCTTTATTTTTTATCCATACGCGTGATATTAGATTAGTACGGAAATAAAAGTTCAAATCACGAGTCGACCTATGCTGAGCCGTCTATTTAGGCACATTTATGAGCCGACCTGCTAGTCGTTATATTGAGCTGTCTATTTAGGTACAATTATGATGATCTATCGGATATGATCTGTTTAGATACAATTATGAAGATCTGTTGGCTATGATCTATTTAGGTGCAGTTATGAAGATCTATCGGTTGTGATCTATTTAGATACAGTTATGAAGATCTATCGGTTGTGATCTATTTAGGTGCAGTTATGAAGATCTATCGGTTATAGTCTACTAATAATAAAAGTGTCCACCAAATTAACGATCGGATGTTTTGCTTTTTTGTGAGAATTTCTACCTTTCTCTATTTTTTCTATTGTATCGTGTTTTTAGTATACAATAGAATAGATTACCTGTTAAAAGCCCGGTTACTCCTGTGTCCTGAATACTCCGGGGCCAAAGCTGCTATTTCATTTATAAGCGTCATAGTTACCTTGATTAATCCATCCAAAAGTTCTGCATTTGGATTTGGTTCATTAAGTTGCGGCAGTTTGAGAAGTTATCAAGATGTTTAACCGACTAAATTCAACTCACAAATCATGGGGGTTGTGGTGTCTCTGTGCTCCTTTATATTTTGCAATGTTGCAGGTTATTATAACTCAATTTTTTAATCTACAATAGGTTTGGAAGGATGTAGATGGTGTGCTGACGTGTGATCCTAGTATCTGTGCAAATGCGATACCAGTACCCTACTTGACTTTTGATGAGACAGATGAACTTGCGTACTCTGGTGCACGGGTATGTTCCTTGGCTTTTGAATTTCTTCTATTTATGTTCAAGGAGTTGTCTATGAAGGGAATTTTACGGCATTGATAACTTCTTTTGTTATATATGTTGCTGGAGTTACTTGTGATACTTCCTTGGTGATTTAGCAAGTGTGATCTTCTATTATTACACTTAGTTTTTTTTTCTCAAGCGAACAACATGGGGCTCAACCCTCCTGAACATCTTCTTTATGCTTAGTCACTTATAGAAACATTCTCGCCAATTGTTAGGTTTTGCATCCCCGGTCAATGCAACTAGCTAAGGAAGGTGGCATAACAGTTAGAGTTAAGAATTCATGCAACCCTCTGGCACCTGGTACCATGATCGCGAAAACAAGAGATATGAGCAAGGTTTGTTGTTTGACTATATAAGTACATTGTGATGCTTTCATGTGTAGTTTGGCTTGTTGCTGGTCCCTGATTATTGTACGTTATCTTTCAGAGTAAGCTAACGAGCATTGTGTTGAAATCAAATATTGCCATGCTGGATATACAGAGCAAAAGGATGCCCTGCCAGTGTGATTTTCAAGCACAGGTACATATAGCAACAGACTAGGGCTTCGCTTCGCTATTGCCTTTCCTGCCTTGTCTAGTGCCCTCTGGACTGCTCTAGTTCCCCAGATCTTGGCCAAATCAGTAAAGTTCAATACTAAGGGTTTAGGGTGACCAGTGGTCTTACGTGCAGTTGGAAGAACCAAACCTAGACTAACATATAAGACCGAAGGGACAGACTCCTTTTCCGAATGGTCTATGGGGCCTGCGGCTCTTTTATTTACTCTTCAGTTATACAACGTATGTTTGTCCGATTATATTATATGTGCATGCAGGTCTCGTCGATTTTAAAAGATTTGCGCATCTCTGTTGATTGTATGGTTACTCGTGGAGGCAACATATCTTTGACACTAGATCCATCAAGACTTTGGAGTCGTGAATTGATCCAGAAGGTAAACATTTATTTTATATTCAGTTCGCAGAAAACACTACACCCAATACTGTTTTTCTCATGCTTTCTTACGGTACTTCTGTTCATTTTGTTGTTGTGTAGCTTGAAGAAATTGCAGTTGTTTACCTACAACAGCACAGATCAGTCATCTCCTTGATAGGGAACGTAGAGATGTCACTGATTCTTGCAAAGGTGAGAGCTACACATGATACTCTTAGCAACTGGAACTTGTCCACTGATCTGGAAAAAAGAAACTGTGTCCTGACATTGTTAAAAATCACTTGCGATTTTGCATTATTGTCACAATATACAGGCTAGTATCAGGGAATGCTTGGATAACTCTGATATTATAGAAGTATGTTTGTATGATTTTTTGCTGCATGTCAGGCGTTTAATGCTCTTATGAGAATCGGTGTTGAAGTCCAGATGATTCTGCCAGGGACGTCCAAGGTATTGCCCTTTCACAAAAATGAAAACGAAATAATTCTTTTGTGCTCCATCTGTCTTAAAAAATTAAGATTGTGCAAAGTGATAAGTGAATTTTTGTGATTATGCAAAGGGAGTGAGGATGCTAATTGATCATAAGCAGGTGATGAACGTTTCCTTCGTGGTCCATGACAGTGAGGCAAAAAAGTCTGTGCAAGCCCTCCATTCAGCATTCCTTAAGGACGGCTTCTTCTCCCAAGTCGAGGGAAAGGATCTTGGGAAGAACGGCTCCCCAACTCCAGTGAACTCATCCGCGGCAGCCAGCTCCAGCTCCAAGAGGAAGGTGGCCGAGGACCACCCCAAGGCTCGACCCGCCGTGCGGCGGCAAACAGACGAAGAAGACAACATCCCGCATGCCGATGAAGTCAAGCGAGCTGCTTCGTCCGACGTACTCGACAGCAGCGCGGCGTCCAAGAAGTACACGCCAGGAGGCGAACCGGCCGTGCCGTCTTGTGCAGAACGCGCCGAGACGGAGAAGGATCCTGCTCCCTGCAGCGCGCCGCGGCAAACCGACGAGGAGGAAGACATCCAGCGCGACGACCCGACGCCTATGCCCGACGATCTCGACGTCCTTGCGTCGTCCAAGGAAATGGGAAGCCGCGTGCAGGGAGGCGAGCCAGCCATGCCTCGATCCGCACCAGGCGCAGTGCCTGAGGAGGATGCCGGAACATGTCCTTGGACGGAACACGAGTTGATGGCTCTTTATGACGACATGTCATACTCAGTAGCTGCAGAGTGCAGCACCGGCATGCCCTGTCTAGCATCTGCAGCGCCGCGTGCGGAGGATCCACCAAGCGTGCGTCAGGAAAGGACGGATACGGACGGCGGGTTGCTGGAGGAGATCAAGGGCTGGTTGATTTCTGATGACAACCCGAAGCCCGTTGGAGCCGACGACGGCGGGGCTCTGGCCGGTTTGTACTTCTCGCCCAGTATACTTGAAGTTCAAGATGAGCAGCAGGGGCTCCCCAGCCCTGACCTCCCTCTTATTCACGAGGACGGCACCATCCACAATGCCCCTGCTCTGGTTCTGCAAGTGCGCCAAATCCCTCGCCACAATATCGCCGTGGTGCAATGGTTGGTACAATGGGCCAATTTATCTCCCGAAGAGGCCACCTGGGAAGACGCTAACTTCATCAAGCAAACGTTTCCTAGCTTCTTCAAGGATACGGTGCAGGCCTGGGCGACGCAAGCGAACGTTCCTTGAGGACAAGGAAAATTTCAGCGGGAGGCATTGTCAGCTCCGCTGCCACAGTTAACTGAAGACCACTGAGTTCCTTTACATTTTCGTGTTGTAAACAGCTACCGTGTGTTGCTTTCCGTTAGCTGAGTCGTTAGCCGTTAATCTACCAACTTTGCCGTTATGCACCTATTAAAGGCTGAGGTGTAGCCGATCTGAGTATCATCCATCTATGTGCTTAAACAATTACAGCCAAACTCATACTGAATATCAATATATGTCAAGGGCACAGCCCAGTTGAACTCTGAACCCATCCTGTTCATCGTCATATTTTGTTGATTTGGCTTCGGGTCCTGACAAATTGGTATCAGAGCCAGCAATTCTCGGCGGCGGCTTCAATTTGGCGTGGTTGGCTCAGGAAGAGCTGGTAAAATCCCACCCAAATCCCTTCCCTTTTGGCGGCGGCGCGTTCCGGCGGGGCGGCAATTTGGCGGCGGCGATTTTGCTCGAGTGCAGGTCAGTAGTGCGGATTGGTTGCCAGCGAACCTTTCGCTCGTGGTAAAATCCCAAGTCCATCGCTGATCGGTGCACTATTGGCGGCGCGGCGGACGGCGGCGGAAGGATTGAACGCCGGAGTCTGGTTGCCGGTTTTCCGGTGGTAAAATTCCCCCTCCGTCGTTCCAATCGTGGTGATGGGTCGCGACAAAAGTTCGGTCGATGGCGACGATCATGTCGCCGAGTTCCAACTGCTCAAACAAGAGGTTCTGGATTCGCAACAGGAGATTCTCAATCTGCGCTCGGATCTGCAGACTCTCACGCATACACAGGACCAGTTCAGCGCGTCTCTCGCTGGAATTCACCAAGTGTTGGGTGATCTGAACAAACAGATGATCGGCGTGGCTGGTGCTCTGAAGACCATAAAACCGGCCTCTCCATCAGACTTACCGAGTGCTTCTGGCCATCTTCGGGACCAAGATGACACCATACCACCTCCACCCCCTGAGCAACCGGATCCAATGGCGGCACCGCCTCATCCCGGGGACTTGGACGCTCTCCGTCGACAACTGGCTTCTGAACAGGAGCTCACTCGCCGGCTCCAGTCCCACCAACCACACCACTCGGCTCGCCGGTCTGCTCCCCCAGGATTTCCGTTCAACGGCCAAGCCCCTCTTCCTCAGGATTCAGCTCCTGTTCGGGGATTCTCCCAATTTCCGTTGCACGATCGCCTCCCGGACCCTTGGACTCAATATGTTCGGACCTATGAAAATGACATGCGCACCCAATTCCTTAAGTCCATCACCAAGGGCCCTCGCCTTGAATTCCCTCGCTTCAATGGGGATAATCCGATGGAATGGATTCGCCAGAGCGAAAAATGCTTCCAGATGACAGGAACACCAGAAGAATGTAAACTGTCTCTAGCGTTGCTGTATATTACCGGACGCGCTGATGTGTGGTTACGCCGTTCTAAAATCCTCACCAATCCACCTACTTGGGCAACTTTTTGTGAAATGTTACTCCAGCGTTTCTCTGGCCATAGCGCTTACCAACTCGTCGATCAATTCAACTCCCTCAAACAGAACTCTTTGTCTGTCACTGCTTATGCCAAAAAGTTTGAGGAGCTCATGGCTATGATTTCTGAGGAGAACCCTGCACTCTCTGAAACTTGGTTTGTCCGTTGCTTCGTCAATGGTCTGCGCGACAACCTTAAGTTCCAACTGCGTCCTTTGCGTCCGGCCACATTAACTGAAGCTTACTGGCTTGCCAATGACATGGAACACAATCAACCATCCCGCAAGTCGTTCACCTCTTACACACCGGCGTTTCAACGCTTCAGTGCATCCAATTCCCCCCAAGTTAAAGCTTACACACCACCCCCTCCTGAACAGCAGCAACCCGCTCCACCACCTCAACCACCTGTTCGAACACGCAAACCGGGTGACTGCTGGCGCTGTGGCGCCAAATGGGTCCAAGGACATAAGTGCAATACAATTCCTCTGTTGAACATGCTCCATGGAGAAGTTTCTGATTCTCTGGACAATACCACACCAAGTCCTGAGATGGATCTGGCTGGCCAGGAACAGCCATCTGACGACACCGAACATGTCATGCACCTGTCAATGCAAGCACTTCATGGGTTGCCGAATTGCTCCTCCCCTTGCATTCCAATTACCATTGGTGGCATTACAACGGTTGCTCTCGTTGATTCAGGCAGTACTGGTTCATTTGTCGACCAAACTTTCGCTTTGAAATCTCACTGTGTCATCTGCACGGATGTCTCCAGATGCATTACAGTGGCTGGTGGTGGTTCTCTGGCTTCAGATTCGTATGTTCCGGAGTGCTCCTTCTCCATCATGAAGCACACTTTTCAACACCCCTTCCGAGTTCCCCACCTTCCTACATACTCGGTGATTCTCGGCTGTGATTGGCTTGCTCGGCACAGTCCGATTTCTTTCAACTTTACGTTGAATGAATTCTCCATTACTAAGCAGGGCCATCTCCCTATCACTTTCAAGACCTGTAATGCTGATGGACAGCTCAAGGAAGTCGATTCTGAGGAACTATCCTGTTTATTGGACAAAGGGGCATCCGGTTTCCTCTTCCAACTTTGCACCTCTCAGCTTCCAGCTCCCAGCTCTTCGGCGCACTCGGTGTCACTTGACCAACTTCTTCATGATTTCGCCGATGTCTTTCAGGAGCCTTCGGACCTTCCTCCAGCGCGCCACTGTGATCACCGCATTCCATTATTACCCAATGCTCAGCCTCCTCATGTGCGTCCTTATCGGATTCCCCATACACAGAAGGAGGAGCTCGACGCACAGATAACTCAATTGCTCGCTACTAAAGTCATCAGGCCAAGTCAGAGCCCTTATGCATCCCCAGCGATTCTAGTGCGCAAGAAGGATGGTTCATGGCGGCTCTGTGTGGATTATCGCCGCTTGAATGCCCAGACCATTAAGAACAAATTCCCCATTCCTGTAATTGAAGACTTATTGGATGAATTACATGGAGCTCAGGTCTTTTCTAAGCTGGACCTACGTTCTGGCTACCATCAAATACGGATGTATGAACCAGACATCCACAAGACCGCTTTTCGTACTTACCACGGGCATTTTGAATACTTAGTAATGCCATTCGGCCTCTCTAATGCACCCGGCACATTTCAAGCTTTAATGAATGCCATATTTGCTCCTCATCTCCGCAAATTTATTTTGGTGTTCTTCGACGACATACTCATCTACAGCAACTCTTTTGATGCCCATATGCTCCATCTGCAAGCTGCACTCAATCTTCTCCGCTCACATCAATTAGTGGCGAAATTGAGTAAATGCGTCTTCGGTGTGCCTCAAATTGAGTATCTTGGCCATGTCATCTCTGGCAAAGGAGTAGCCACGGATCCGGCTAAAATCAGTGCCATTGCTAACTGGTCTACGCCCACATCAGTTACTCAATTGTGCAGCTTTTTGGGTCTCGCTGGCTATTATCGCAGATTCATCAAGAATTTTGGGATTATATGTCGTCCACTCCATGATTTGCTCAAGAAAGACAATTTTTAGTGGACAGTCCTTCAGGACGCAGCTTTTCAATCTCTGAAACACGCCCTGACTTCTGCCCTGATTCTGGCTCTCCCTGATTTTTCCGCTCCCTTCCACTTGGAGACTGACGCCTCTGGCTCAGGCATTGGTGCTGTGCTTATGCAACAAGGGCGCCCGCTTGCTTACTTCAGCACTGCTCTCTGTCCAAAAAACACAGCTCTCTCGACTTATGAGAAGGAAGCTCTGGCTATCATTGAAGCACTCAAACGGTGGCGCCATTACTTCCTGGGGAACAAGCTAATCATAAAGACTGATCACCAGAGCCTCAAATACATCTCAGATCAGCGGCTAGCGGATGGTCTTCAACACAAATTGATGCTCAAATTATTGGAATTTGACTTCGTGATTGAATACAAAAAGGGCAAGGAAAATACAGTCGCCGATGCGCTTTCGCGCCAATTCTGTCACTTACTAGCCATCTCAGAAGTGAAACCATTATGGATCCAAGAGATCTCCGATAGTTACCTCTCGGATGATCACTTCAAGTCGCTGCTTGAACAATTTTTGATTGCTTCCCCCGAGCCTCCCTCACCATATTCATTTGCTTCTGGCATTATCCGCTATAAGGGCCGCATTGCGGTGGGCAACAATCCTTCTCTTCGTGACAAGTTGATTGCCGCATTGCACACTTCCGCAGTTGGTGGTCACTCGGGTGTTCGTGCTTCTTACCAGAAAATCAAACGCCTCTTCTATTGGCCGGGCTTAAGAAAGACAGTGGAAACCTGGGTCTCTACTTGCCCTGTTTGCCAACGGTCCAAACACGAGCAATGTCACTACCCGGGCTTACTTGATCCACTTCCCATCCTTGACTTGGCATGGACTCATATCTCCATGGATTTCATTGAAGGTCTCCCCAAATCTCAGGGCAAAGATGTGATCATGGTTGTTGTGGACCGCTTTACTAAATATGCCCATTTCATACCATTGTCTCATCCTTATTCCGTGGAATCGGTGGCTAATGCTTTCATTGACAATGTGATCAAGCTCCATGGACCTCCTCTGCTCATCATCTCTGATAGAGACCGGATATTCACAAGTAGTATGTGGAAATGCATCTTCCACTCCCTGCAAGTTCAACTCCGGTACACATCTGCTTACCACCCTCAATCAGATGGCCAAACCGAGCGCGTCAACCAGTGTTTGGAAACCTACCTACGCTGCATGACTTTCAGCGCCCCCAAGAAATGGATGTCTTGGTTATCACTTGCTGAATTTTGGTACAATTCCTCTTTTCATACAGCGCTTAAACTCTGCCCATTTCAAGCTCTGTACGGTTTCCCTCCTCCACTCATCAGTGAGCTCTCTGTTCCCGGTCCTATTGATTTGGAGGCCAAAGATTTCTTACAGGCGAAACAAGATATGCTCAGCCAGCTCAAGCAAAATCTATTGGCTGCCCAGTCCCGCATGAAGAAATATGCTGATTTGAACCGCACTGAACGCCAATTTACTGAAGGTGACATGGTGTATCTGAAAATGGAACCGTACCGGTTAGCTGCATTTGGATTTCGCAGTCCCCTGAAACTACACAGCAAGTACTACGGCCCCTTCAAAATTCTCAGCCGCGTGGGCAAAGTGGCTTATAAACTCCTGTTGCCGGATGGGGGTCAAAATCCACCCTGTCTTCCATGTGAATCAACTTAAGAAGCATCTCGGACCTAAAGCAGTCCCCAGCCCTGACCTCCCTCTTATTCACGAGGACGGCACCATCCACAATGCCCCTGCTCTGGTTCTGCAAGTGCGCCAAATCCCTCGCCACAATGTCGCCGTGGTGCAATGGTTGGTACAATGGGCCAATTTATCTCCCGAAGAGGCCACCTGGGAAGACGCTGACTTCATCAAGCAAACGTTTCCTAGCTTCTTCAAGGATACGGTGCAGGCCTGGGCGACGCAAGCGAACGTTCCTTGAGGACAAGGAAAATTTCAGCGGGAGGCATTGTCAGCTCCGCTGCCACAGTTAACTGAAGACCACTGAGTTCCTTTACATTTTCGTGTTGTAAACAGCTACCGTGTGTTGCTTTCCGTTAGCTGAGTCGTTAGCCGTTAATCTACCAACTTTGCCGTTATGCACCTATTAAAGGTTGGGGTGTAGCCGATCTGAGTATCATCCATCTATGTGCTTAAACAATTACAGCCAAACTCATACTGAATATCAATATATGTCAAGGGCACAGCCCAGTTGAACTCTGAACCCATCCTGTTCATCGTCATATTTTGTCGATTTGGCTTCGGGTCCTGACAAGCAGCGCGGCGTCCAAGAAGTACACGCCAGGAGGCGAACCGGCCGTGCCGTCTTGTGCAGAACGCGCCGAGACGGAGAAGGATCCTGCTCCCTGCAGCGCGCCGCGGCAAACCGACGAGGAGGAAGACATCCAGCGCGACGACCCGACGCCTATGCCCGACGATCTCGACGTCCTTGCGTCGTCCAAGGAAATGGGAAGCCGCGTGCAGGGAGGCGAGCCAGCCATGCCTCGATCCGCACCAGGCGCAGTGCCTGAGGAGGATGCCGGAACATGTCCTTGGACGGAACACGAGTTGATGGCTCTTTATGACGACATGTCATACTCAGTAGCTGCAGAGTGCAGCACCGGCATGCCCTGTCTAGCATCTGCAGCGCCGCGTGCGGAGGATCCACCAAGCGTGCGTCAGGAAAGGACGGATACGGACGGCGGGTTGCTGGAGGAGATCAAGGGCTGGTTGATTTCTGATGACAACCCGAAGCCCGTTGGAGCCGACGACGGCGGGGCTCTGGCCGGTTTGTACTTCTCGCCCAGTATACTTGAAGTTCAAGATGAGCAGCAGGGGCTCGTTGAAGCAGCGGAGGTGGGCAGCAGACTGCGCACCGAGGAGGAGGCCCTGCAAGCAGAACTGAACCCTGAGTTGCTTGGCGTGTCCTTGAGCGAGATGCCATGTCTGACGCCAGCGCCGGGGTCTGCCTCGTGTGAGAGTGAGTTGCACTTGACGGAGGAGTGTCAGACAGAAGGCTGCGGTCTTTGCATGGCGAAGTTTATGAAGCAATCCCGGGAGCAATCCCTTCGTCTCAGAATGTAAAACGTATTTTATCTTATTAAGATAAGATTTTGACCAACATTTACTCTATTAATATGTAGTTTATGTGATACAAATTCACGATCACAAGTAAGTACTTTTAAATATGAATTTAATAATATCAATTTTTTGTCATATAAATTATATAATTATATAGTAGAGTAATTATTGGTCAAAGTCTTGTCTTAACCAAACAAAATGTGTCTTATATTTTGGGATGGAGGGAGTATTACAATTCATGTAATAATGGGTGATTGATTTTTGAGTTACTATAGATCTTCGCTTGGAATTCATCCTGAGGCTTGTAATTAGGAACTAGTAGTTGATTACTCATAGCAATCAGCTGGCTTGTTATCCATGCACGTAATGATCAGTGATTGATAATCCATTTTATAACATGTCTGCTTGATTATTCCTAATTAAATGGTTTGACTCCGTAACATTATCCAGTAAAACAGTCTGCATATGTTCGAAAAAGAAGTGTAACAATATTGTTCCCTATTATGCTTCTTACCGTGCTCCTGATTTATTTTTCTATTGGGACAACGTGGCATGCGTGAACTTGATGGCGACGTTCATGTACTGCAGCACGGATATAGGGGTGCCTATTTTGCCACCTCACTCTAAATCTGCACTGGTACTAGATTCACATTTTCAAGCTTCGGTGAATATAGGATCATAGGAACAGTTTATCAACCGTCAGCTCAGGAAGAGTTCAGTTAGGATATCCGAGTGAAAATTCAGTAAAGTAGTTAGCCTGAAGCAAATCCAGTACAGAGATGTATTGTAACCAATGTGCACTACATCTGCAGCTTTATGTATGAACGAAGATCCAGGCCTGTTCTAAACAATTATCTGACTTAGTATCTGATTACTGAAAGGAAGCTGAAACTTGATAGTTAACCTTGATTGATTCTTGTACTCAACAAGTAAATTCAGGGGAGCAGTACAGATGGTTGGAGAGAGACCTGGCGAAGGTGGACAGGTCAGTGACCCCTCGGCTGATCGCCGGGTGGCATGCGCCATGGTACAGCACCTACAAAGCTCACTACAGGGAAACAGAGTGTGAGAGTGGAGATGGAGGAGCTGCTCTACTCCTACGGCCTCGACGTCGTCTTCACCGGCCATGTAAGACCTTGCACTCCGAAGTCTCTCTCCGACAGTGACTTAACTGAATGATGCTTTCAGGTGCACGCGTACGAACGGTCTAACTGGGTGTTCAACTACATGCTGGACCCGTGCGGCCCGGTGCACATCTCGGTCGGCGACGGCGGGAACCACGAGAAGATGACCACCACCCACGCAGACGAGCCGGGCCACTGCCCGGACCCGCTGTCCACGCCCACGAATTCATGGGCGGATTCTGCGCCTTCAACTTCACGTCCGGCCCGGCCGCTAGCAACTTCTGCTGGGACCGGCAGCCGGAGTACAGCGCCTACCGGGAGAGCAGCTTCGGCCACGGCATTCTTGAGGTACATTTCAGCCTCGTCAGTTAATCAACTCCATGAAAAGGATACTGACGAACATAGATCTGTGACACACCATTTTGGCATGGTAACACGGAATTGTAGACGCAGGTAAAGAATGAGACGCATGCTCTGTGGAGATGGCACAGGAACCAGGATTTGTACGGTGGTGTCGGATATGATATCTATATTGTCCGAGAGCCAGACAAGTGCTTGCCCTAACTCGAGCAGACCGGCCTAGGCCTACTATTGATCAAGATCAAGCAAATCAAATCAATTAGCATATACTAGCTAGTTAGTATAATCTAGCTCTTAGTTGCTAGCGAGTGCTCCGATTTGTGATCGAAGCAAATTCTCCATTCTGTTGCGAGCTCCGATGAGATAATAAGATAGGTTCTGAAATGATACAAGAAGGATTCTTTACCATACGACAACTGGGATTGTTGTACTACTGCAGTACATGAAATGGCTACTTCATGTATTTTACTAGTAGAGCCCGAGGCTGCAGACAAGGATTGCACCATCATCATTAGCACATTGCAGATATGAAATAACACTGTAATTAGTTTGTAACTTCCATTACCCTACATGAAGTTGAACAGTAGCACTTTTTTATGTCACTCGGACAATCAGCTGATCAAGACTACACTGAAACCGGCCCTTAAGGCAATTTTGAAGTATCGAAAAATTGAACTGTTTTTCCCCGGTTCCTTACAGAATTGAACTGTTTTCTACGAAATCTCCTCTTTTGGAATATGCCCTAATAGGCTAATACTCATCTTATCATCTCCGTGGCCGTGCACCGCGCGGGTCGATGCTGTCGAGGATCAAGCACTTAGCGTTACTTCCTAACGCACCACCTCCAGCTAAAAGAGGGATACTAAATTAGGTCTGCGATGTGCCAAAGATGTCTTGTTCAATGCAGGGGGCCTGGTTCAACGTAGCAATACGCGATCACGACACCAATCCATGCTAGCTCGAACTTAACTCTGCCAAACACCTGTGCATCTCGGTCGCCAACTCGAGGCATCCTAGAAAGATATCGCTCGCGATCGATCGATTGCAGCACCGATCTCCGTTTAGTAGAAAGGTACGGTCACTTGCATCTAATCTATATATCAAAAGTAGCTGGGTTTACAATTGAATTCTGTCGTAGATATAAGTCTAGACAATAGATTTGTGGCACCTCCGGTCAGTTACAACGACCTCCGGGCGTGCGAGGGGAAAACGAGCCAGAAGCCAAAACGACGCGTCAGGTAGTCGTCAACGTAATTCGGTATTCGTGTTAAAATGTGGAATTGAGAGCTTCACAAATGAGAAGAGAGATCCCCAAACACTACCCTCCAGGGGGGTATTTATAGGGTTTGAGGGAGGGAAAAATGGAGGATTACAATTTTGCCCTCATATGAGAGGGAATTTACAAGGGCATTATGGTCATTCGCCCATCCTTGGAGGATATTAGGAGAATATTTCCGAGCATCTTTAGGAGAATTTTCTTGGAGAACGTGATGGCCCCGCATGTGGGCTCGTTGGAGACAGCCCTGACGCGGAGGGCGGGCTCGCCGGAGACAGCCCTGACGCGAAGGGTGGGCTCGTCGGAGACAGCCCCGACGACGGGGACTGGCGCGTCGGAGACAGCCCCGACGCGGAGCTTGGGCTCGTCGGAGACGGCCCTGACGACGGAGAGTGGGCTCGTTGGAGACAGCCCCGACGAAGGGGAGTGTCAATGAGAACCTTAATAGCGTTGCAGTGCTCCTGAACAGCGTCGATTCGAAGTAGCGCGGGGACCCTCCTCCAACAAATTCAGTAGTAAAACCTAACCACGATTGGTGATATGAAGTCGAAGATTGAAGCAGCACGATGGAACAAGATGATGATGAAGGGAATCAAGGAATATATAGGGCAAATTAAGGAGCAGCCGCGCGCTCTCCCTGCGGAACAAACGGCGAGATCAATCAGGCTGAGCACTCGGTTCGGTTTGGCATGAGCCTAAAAAAGTAGGGTGGTTTAATACCAATACGCACGGTGGAGATTGTGAATGTTGGAGTAACTGACGGCTGAGATCGAAGTTTAAGACGTACGATCGATTCGGGTGGCATGCACGAGATAGTTAGCTCTCATACGTGCGTATGTAGTTCTAGTCAAGTGTTACAGTTAATTTGGATAGCAATCAATCCAAACCAAGAGATAGCAGTGTACATGGATCGTGCTCGTTTGAATCTGAATTAATCCGCATACTTTCCTCCACCCCATCATCCCCATGAAGAGAGTAGCGTAGCATGCCATTTTCCGGCCGGCCTCCATGGCGTCTCTGCTAATTAAGCTTGGCACGCAAGCAGCCGCATCCAGCTTAATTGGTCTACTTGGTATAGTACGTACGTGTTGGTTTGAATCCGCATCCGAATCCGCGTTCCCTCCCGAATGAGTAGCGTGAGTACGCAGCAGTGGCATGGATCTCCCATCCATAAAAGCGCAGAGCCATTTCGTTCCCCCACCCAGAACTCGCCCTTGCTCCATCTCCCTCTCTCGCCTGCGTCGCCGGTCGCTAATACAGGCAATCCAACTCGCCTTCGACGTCGCACGCGCTCTCTCACGTACGCCGGTGATCCAGAGATGGCTGCCGATCAAGCTGCTCTGGATCCTGGTTACACCTTCAGCCCGTCTGATCATGACCTTATCACCCTCTTCCTCCGCCCAAAGGTCACCGGACAGCAGCCCATCGACGCCCGCTTCAATATCCACGAGGCCGGCGCCTACTCCGCCGCCCCCGCGGACCTCGTCAAGAACCGCGACCACGCGCCAGGCACGGACAAACGCGACGGCAAAGGAGGCACCTGGTATTTCTTCAGCCCCGCGCGCCGCTACGACACCAAGTGCCCGGGATCCGCCGGTGGGAGGCGACAGCGCGCAGTCGGCCCCGCCGGAGAGGGATGCTCCTGGCACTCGGAGGGCGGCGAGCAGCCAGTGCTAGACGCCGACGGTCGCCGCATCGGCCACCTCCGGAAGCTGTCTTTCGGGTTCAAGAAGTCACCTGGAGCGCCAAGAACTAGGCCTGGCTGGTGCACGACCGAGTTCGGGCTCGACCACCATAATGGCGCCGGCTGGGTGCTCTGCAAGGTTTACAAGTCGCCGCGTGCCAAGGCGTCATCCACGGCAACCGGCTGCGCCGCTGGTTCCAAGAGGCAGGCGGCCGACGATCAACACCCGGAGGCTCCACATCCACAAATCGTGCGGCAAGAAATGACGGACACGGACCGCGGGCTGCTGCAGGAGATCGAGCGTTGGTTGTTGTCCGGCGACGAGTCGATGCTCGCTGGAGTGGACGACGGCGTGGATCCGGCGAGATTCTTCGCCGGTATACTTGATGTCATCGAAGGCGGGCAGCAGGGACGCTCTGAGGCGGCGGAGGCCGACGGCCGATTCGAATGTACTCTTGATGAGTTGCTGGGCGTGTCCGGCAGCGGGACGGACATGGCATGCCCTATCTAGATAGATAGCCCCTAAGTTTTGTTGCATGGACAAGAAATGTTATACAATCATCAACAATCAATTCATGTGATGTATATAGAATTATCGTTTGATTATTCTTCTGTTTTGAACAATTTTGTTAATTTGTACTATTGATCTTTGCTTGCAATTCATCGTGAGGCATGTAATGGTCAGTGATCGATGATAGTACGTTGTAACATGCATGTGTTTAATCCCGTCTGTTTCTGCATACATGCATGTATTCAATCAAGAGTGTTGTTGCCTTGTTTGGAAGAATTAATAAAACCTGGATGGGATCGGTGCAATTTGACGCAAGCAATCGGACATCATCAATCTTTTTTTTCGGACATCATCAACTTCTGAAAGATGGAGCTCCATTTTGGAATACAAGTAGAAATACTGTAAGTAGCTCAGTGTTGTTGACTTGTCATAGAATGAACAAGTAGACGTATGGTGATGACGAGGTTGGTCGGGCCAGAAACTTGTTGAGACCGAACGCTAGGCCATTTGGCCAGTGCCATTTCAAAACATGGCAGTTAGAAAATGCAACTCAGAACATTGGAATTAGCAATCACTTTTTCTTCATAAAATGCCATTTCATCCCTTTATCCCCATTTCCCAATTTTTCCCATCATTTGTTCTCATTTCCCTTCCCATTTCCCACTTTGTAAGAATTAATATCCATGCCATGCAAGACTTGCTAGAAGTTATGGATAATTTGATTTTTTTTTCTCTGTAGCCCATGTTTTCTACTTCTTGATTTTTTATCTGTAGCTGGAAAGTATAAATACTTGCTTCCTGGACTTTGAGGTCTGGATTAATGGATGTAATCAACTGGGTAGAAACTAAGGTTAAACCGTGTCAAGGAAACATCTGCTTTATGTGTGTGGTACTGCAGTATGTGATGTTCTAAAAAGATGTGACGTTTTGATGTTCCCCATGTTTTCACTGAACAGATGCAAACTCACAGTGTAGCAACAGTATTGTTTCAACAGAGTGTTCAGTTTCAGGGGTGTAAGTCGTAGCATCTAGTTCTGAAATTTCCTGAGCCCAGAGGCTGGCCATCCAGCAACGTCTCGTTATTTTCTCAGTGCAAACTAACAGATTTGCAACTGCATCACAGTTACAATATTGTCATCTATATATTCATGTATGCCGGGGTTTCCGAAACTACCATATACAACAATGCCTACTACCATATATCCATCGACTAGCTATCGACACTGTGCCTGCTACACCTATCCAGGCTTCTGCTCAGTTTGCCCCTCGAGCTTCTGTAGAAAAGTTTTGTTTCCCTCTCCAGGGTGGGCATTGATACAGACGGCCATCGACTAGCTATCATCATCGTGCCTGATCGATACCTGCTATTCAAACTTCTGCTCAGTTTGCCCCTCGAGATTCCGCAGCAAAGCTTTCTTTTCCTCTTCAGGGAGGGCGTTGAACATGAAAACAGACTTGTCGCCAATGTCGTCCTTCATTGTCAGGAACAGAACAGAACTGTAAGATTCCACCATAAAATATATAATAGCTACAAGTGATGATAGATACTAGTTATTGGAAGGCAATTATACCTTAATGGGCTGCTGGAATTTTCTCGCAGCGAACACGGTGAAGAGTGCCATCCACACTCCTAAAAGGCCCATTTTTGCCCCATCATCCATTAAACCAGACTGCATATGTCCAAAAAACAAGTGTAAGAAAAGATGAACTCATCCGGTCTGGTCTGACTGAGGTGCTAAATCTCAGGGATTTTATTTACCAGGTGTCCAAGGAGAAGGATAGGGATAACAAACGTCAAGATACCAGCTTCCAATTTCCCATAGCAGAGACCTGTGAGTGGACTATTGTCAAATACATTTCACAAATCGAACTACACGGTGAAAGGATTTAGCCAATCAACTAATCAATCAGAATGCATCCAGTGAACACTGCAAAGGCTGAATTAGTCTTCATTCTAACACTCATCGTATTCAGCTAGGAAACAAATCAATAACGATACAGGAAATGTGACGAAATCAGCTCAATGTAAACAGTACAGGGGATGAAGATGAACTAATCAATTTCACAATCGATAAGCACGGCTGTTGTATACCTTCCTTGAAGACGAGACCTGTCAGTGCAGCAAACGTCGGGCCGACGAACCACAGCGCCGCCGGATGCTCCAGCACATACCGAACCAGGCTCTCGTCGAGCGGCTGCGCGCCGACGACGTAGGTCCCAACGGACCCGACCACTCCAGCCACCCACAGCGCCTGGAGGAAGCGCTTGAGAGGGGTGACATAGATGTGGATCAGGACCAACGACAGCCCCAGCCCCGCGGCCCCGGCGGCGTAGAAAAGGTCCAGGCTTTGCCTGACCGCGTCGCCGGCGGCTTTCCCCTCCGGGAGGAAAGCCGCGGAGGCGGCGACGGTGAAGGATGCGGCGGCGGTGACCAGCCCGGACCGGTACAGCAGGACCTGCGCTGGGTCGGGTGGTGGTAGTTACAGAGAGCGCGCGGTTACAAGGAAGGAAGAGAGAGATGGGCTGGTAGATGAGTGAGTACCTCGCGGACGTCGGTGTCTTCGACGGTCCAGGGGCCGTAGACGCCGTTGTAGACGGTCTGGTCGGCGAGCCCGGCGCGGTCGCCGACAGCCCTGAGCCTCCCGGCGCCGGCGCCGGCGCTGGGACGGCCGAGGGTCGCGAGGGGAAGAGGGGGTTTCTTGGAGTTGGAGGCGAGGTTGAGTTGCGGCGGTAGTGGCGCGAGCCGCAGCGGGAGGAGGACGGCGGGCGTGGCCATGGTTGAGGTTCTTGAGTTTTCTTGAGATTTTTTTCGTGGTGATTTTCTTGCGTTGTTTCCGGTGATGCCGTGGCCCCAGGGAGCCAGCGAGTCTGTCACGACCGCACGCTCGACGGACGGTGCAGATTTATGCTAAGGTATCGAGTCCGTCGATAAAGGGCCGGATTTCCTATTTACCGTACATTGCGGGCGTTAAAACTTCTCGGCTAACGAGACTCACATACTACACTTACAATGTAAGTAATATGCTAATTTTTGATAACTTGTGATGAGGTGTTGTTTTATCTACGACATACGATTCAAAATTGTAAAAAAAAGAAAGTATTGCAGCAATCTATTATTAAAAATTGTACATTCCAAATTATACATACTCAAATAATAAGATAAAGTCATACAAACTAATTCTCAAAAGTATAAAGGATTTAAAACCGTTTTGAATTGGTACGGCAAAAGACATATATTACATAATTCATCTCGCACATCCTATGACTTCTATTTTTTGATGTTCTCCTCACGGTAGTCGAAATAGTAATCAATTCCTTCGTCATCTTTTGTCGATGCTTGCTCCTTAGAGACTTTTCTTCAACCTCCATGTAGACTACTTCTTGATTAGTCGTTGATTCACAATCTAATAAGGAGGCTATAATATAGGGATGAGTACAAAAGGTACTTTATAAGTCTAGGATTATCAAAATTATATTTGATGCACTATCTCTACTAAGAACAGTTGTGTTTTCCAAAAGCAATACGATTTGTGAGGAAAGAGGGTCATGTTATTAATCAAAGAGCTATGATTTCTTGTCTCATAGGCTGCCAAAATCCCTAGTAGATTCCTTTTCTGCCGTGTTCATGGTCCCAACCAAGAACATGAAATTACAATGCCATACTTTATTACACTCTGCAGAAAGTATGTAACTTTACCCACAAATGTCCAGAGTTATGTGTCTGAGATTGCAACTTTTGCCCCCATGGTCACAAGGGTATTTTAGCTTAGTTCCGTCCATACAAGATATATGGTAAGCACGATCACTACGGCGCCTAAATACAATTGATCATTGCTTATCTGACCTTATATGAAAACCTATATAGTAGAACCCGCCTTCCATCTAGCTCCCAACACCTTTATAATTTTCCACCACTAGTGATGGTCACACTCAAAAACTAGCGATCAGTACATCAATTGATTCATTTTAGAAAAGATATTTTACTTTTTACAAAGGTTCTAGAAGATATGAAAATTTTGTCAAACATTCTCAACGGATATGAACAAGAAACTGGACTTGCCTGATAAGAGGTAAGTAGTGCAGTTCACAAGTTTGCTGGCTGAACTCTAGCTTATGGAAAGAAACGAAGTCCAATAAGGACTAATCTCAGAAAAACTTAACATGAATGCAGATGTCATGATCACACACGCATGGGAAAATGCATATTAAGATGCAAAAAATTTTATAACAATTTTGTTAAATATTTTATGATGATTTATAATTATTTAATGAATAAATAAGCTTTAAATATTTTTAGAGCTCATAAAATATTACTTTACCTTACTTTAATACAATATTAATGAATTATACCTTACTTTACCTTAATTGGAGGTCAATATTATTATTCACTATATTGTAGTTCACTTAAGTAATTAACCTAATGGTTTACCTTAAAAAATTAATTTAAATATTTATCTTAATTTTCCTCTCCTTTTTAAAGGGAAAAAAAGAAAATATTTTAAGTTAACTAAACAACCTACAAATTTAAATTAACCTTCAATTTACATTTTTATTTTGATTTTTATCTCCCTTCTTAAAGAAAATGGAAAATAAGTTAATTTGAGTTTATCTCTTATCTAAAGAAAAAGAAAAAGAAATTTTATTGGGCTGATCCATCAGTTTCTCTAGCAGGCCTGGCTAACGTGCCAATCGGCTGGGCCCATTTGGCCAAACTCAGCCCGTGGCCATTTGGACCCAACGGGTTTTCCTTAGCCGGGCTATCCGGCCCACCCTGATAGCTAGAATGCTAGATAAGTGCTCACGTGGGCGTCTAGGAAAACACGATGCACCAGTCGGTCCACCCAAAAGGCCCGATTTCACGACAAGATTTTCCTTAAAAGAATGTTCGAAACCAATGATACGATGACAATATAATTGTATAATTAGCAAGAGAGTTCGCTACCCGTAATATTTTCATACATCAGTGAACATGCATGTCAATGCAACGAGAGATAATTAGTATTAATTAATCGATTTATTTATTACGTGTAACTTTTTTGGAAGATATCATATAAGAGAACTCGAAGATAAGTTACAACTGACATCAAGAAAAAAAATATCACGTTGCATGAAAACAACTTAGAAAATAACGTTATGTGAAAAAGAACTTGGAAAATAATGTTACAACGGTACAGATTTAATGGTACTATGGTAGTCTGATTTTATCTGTAGTCGTTGTCTCGTCGTCGTCATCATCATCATTATTAGCAATAATATAATTACTCCAGGGTTTTGGGTGCAGGAGGCGCCGGTGGCAACGGCACGTTTCCCCCGGGGGTCTGCTTGAAGAGGGCACATATGACACCCATGAACTTCTCGAAGTCGTTGTTCTTGGAGATGAGGTCAGGCTTGGCAGGGGCCTCCCGGCAATCGTCGCAGTTCCACTTCCACTTTGCCGGGTCCTTCTCGGTGGATTCGATGAAGCGGCGCACGTCGTTGAACTTCTCGTCGTCCATGACATAGAGCTTGTCGTCGAGTTCCATCATGCGAGACGCCGCGCCAGTTCCATTTTCAGAGCGCAACTTTTCATGCACCACTGCCGTGGCTTCTCATTGATGTTCTTCGCCTCGTCGCGCGCCGCCTTGGCCGCCGGATAGACCAAGTAGACCGCTGGGCCCGTTGCGATCTCGGCCAGCCCGCGCTCGTTGGTCGTGTTGATATCGACGTAGGTGTGGTTCGAGATGTAGGCCACGCGCAAAAACGACATTCTCAGCCGGTTAAAAAGGGCTATTAGAGCCGGTTTCTGATCTGACTATAAGCAAGAGACAGTGATAATTTATTTTGAACCGACTCTAAAAATTGAGAATCTCAGCCGGTTTTTCTATACGAAACCGACTCTGAAAGTCGAGCACCTCAGCCGGTCAAAATACAGAACCGATTGTAATACTCACTAAAAAATAAAAAAAAGTCACCCCACTGCTCTGCTCTCCTCGCTTTGCTGCTCTCCTCGACCGCTGCACCTCCTCGCCGTTGCTCCTCCGCATGCGTTGTCTCCTCGAAGCCGGCGGTGAAGATGACGATGAACGTCTCCGTGGCCATGTACCAGGTGCAGCTGGCCCTCCTCGACGTCTCCGTGGCCATTTACCAGGTGTAGCTCGCCCTCCTCGACGGCGCGGTCATCCCGCTGCTCTTCTCTGCTCCTCCGGGACCTTGCCGCTCCTCCGCCCGCGATCTCGCCGTGCTCCCCATGGCTTCCAAGGATTGAAGAAGGAAGAAGAAGATAGAAACCAAATGTAAGATGATAATATTAATTCTAGAAGTTCTCTTACAAAAGAAAAGGTACTGAACCTTGAATGGTACTGTAAATCTAAATTGTGACTTACTTCTTGTGACAAAATCATATAAACAGCTACATACATCAATAAACTGTTTCCACAAATTTTCTGCAAAGACACATTGGTGATAAAAGCAGGGATATACTGTGTGCCTGACCGTTTGGTCCTCGATCGGTCTCTTGGATCGCCGTGCATTGCGCTCGCTCTTTGGAAAGCTAGCATGCATGCATGCAGCCTATACGTAAGTACGTGTGCTCGGCCGCACGGAACGCAAATCTGCTATAACTAAATTTTCATGCTCTATGATGAGGCTACGTCATCGAAAAATCGAAGAGCCAGTCGTCTTGACCTATTTTCTTGCGAGACGCCTCATTTGCAGATCGTGTTAGACAAGTCACGTTTCAGTGTTGGCACTTAGATATATCGCGTACGTTTCTAAAGTTGGGTGTTCACGTGGAAAGTACAAATCGTGAGAAAATGAATATCGTTTGCAGAATTATTTGTTCTTTACGTGAGCCTGGCAAAGGTATGTTACGTTCTAAATATGTAGCTTTTCTACCGGAGTTATTTGACGCACAAGTGTTTGTTTTGTTTTTTGACTACCAGAAAATGTTCCTTCAGGTTCTCCACTAACTCACTTTTATGTTTTCATATGTATATATACTTTCTCTCTTCCAGCTAGGTAACATGAATGACCGACTTTTAATGGACTTGTGGTTTGATCGGTAGTTGGTAAGATTGCATTCAAGCAAAAAGATATTTTTTGTGCTAGAATATTTTGGCAGGCAGAGCCCATCTGATACTAAGTTACACGTTTTCAGATCTGTATTGTTCTTGCAGTTAAGTTTTTGTCTCCTTTTGATTCGTGTCAGAGCAACATCAATTTAAGCAAGAGAGAGAGAATTGAAGGAGACGGTATTAGATACAAGTACAATACTTACAAGAGCCGGTCATACTACCTTGAGAAAACGATGCTATTTGATTTTCTCCATGGTATGGAGGGTCGGGGTTCCATCATTTGTACTACTTTTTTTGTGCATGCATGTTCCATCATTTGTATTTGGCCTCTAATCTGCTGACCATTATAGATGGAGAAGAAAAAAGGCCAAGACATTAATATTTATTGTCGTTACCAATTTCGCCGTTCATTTATTATATTTTAAGAATATTATTTCTTGTAGCAACAACCGTGGCAGTATGGCACATATCTGTCTGTGCTACATGCGTAATTTCGGAAGTACTATTTGTACTCATAACAAGATTCTAATCACGTTTTTACACGGCCGGTACTTAGATGCTTGGGTATTTGTAATATCTCATTGTGATGAGGCATACCTTCTATGTGAGCATGTTTTTGCCAGCTTACTATGTTTGGCAAGTTAGTTGTACTGTATCCAATAATTATTATTTTTCTCCATTTTTTGAACTGTAATGGCTGATAATCTACCACAGTAATCTATTTGTCTTTTTATTTCCTTGGTATATCTGCATAATTTTTCATGCGGGGCTTTATATAGTGCATAGGTGACTGACAAGTTGTTACAGCAGTATTAAGTCGCAAAAAGGACACCATTAGTCGTCCATTAGTTGATCATAAATTTCTAAGAAAATTTGAACCTAAACCGTTCATCAAGTCAATTCAACTAAAATTCTTCTAATACTCTACGATAACGCGCATCCAGATATATAGCTAGGCCGCGCCCGCACGACGTCCTGGAAGGAGTCTGACATGCATCCTTAATTACATGCATGATTCCCGGTCAATTTAAGTTAAGAATTAATATAAGATAAATTATACACGTCGGCATCCCGATTTGAAGCTCCCGTAGTATACTTAATTAGTCTCTACTAAATTTTTACTAAGTATATATAAATACGTATGGATCTTCCCCTAAATCTTGTTTGATGAAGATGCTCAGCGATAGCCTTACAACTCTTGGTGATCCGCTTGTTAGCACATGGCTAGTATTTCCTGGGACAGCCAATGATTTGTTTTACTTATTAGTTATGTCCTATAGTTTCACTCTCATTTAATCTTTCCACTAGCACATTTGATTTGCTAATTCCACTTTGTTTGCTTGTTCCACTACTTATTTTCAATTGTTCCATCAGAGATGCACAATGCATGTGTTCGATGCCAATAAGAGCCTGCAATCTCGGCATAGCTGGTCTTGGCTAGTTCCATTTTCCTTTTTGGGAATGCTGATCTGGACTAACTAGTAATTAAGTTGTCTTCTCACTCAACAGAATTTCACGCTTTTTCATATACTGTACATGATATAATTACACTTCATTTAATTGAACTAGCACAGTGTCCCGCGCAATTTACACTTCATTTAATTGAACTAGCACAGTGTCCCGCGCAATTGCGCGGGAAACATTTTTAATTATCTTTATGTTTTTTACCTGTACGTGTGATATTATATCAGTATGGAAAATAAAAATTCAAATCGCGAGTCGTCCTATTAGGCATTGTATTGAGCCGTCTATTTAAGTACAGTTATGATGATCTATCGGATGTGATTTGTTTAATTATCTTTATTGTTTTACTTGTACGCGTGATATTAGATCAGTACTGATTGTGTGGGAAATGTTTTGGTTATCTTTATTTTTTTACCTGCTCATATGTGATATTATATCAGTACTAATTGCGCAGCAAATATTTTTAATTATCTTTATTTTTTACTCGTACGCGTGATATTAGATTAGTACGGAAATAAAAGTTCAAACCGCGAGTCGATCTGTATTGAGCTGTCTATTTAGGTACATTTATGAGCCAGCCTGCTAGTCGTTATATCGAGCCATCTATTTAGGTACAGTTATGATGATCTATCAGATGTGATCTGTTTAGGTGCAGTTATGAAGATCTATCGGCTGTGATCTGTTTAGGTACAGTTATGAAGATCTATCGGTTGTGATCTATGTACAGTTATGAAGATCTATCGGTTGTGGTCTACTAATAATGAAAGGGTCCACCAAATTAACAATCGGATGTTTTACTTTTTTGTGAGAATTTCTAGTGTTTCTCTATTTTTCTATTATATTCTGCTTTTAGTATATAATAGATTCCAGTTTTCAGTGTATATGTATGAATGCTTATATATATGAAGTGTATGAAATATATGCACAATACAATTAACCCATCTAGTATTAATCAGCAATGTGACTCGATGAAAATCGACCAACTCAGTAACATGAGTAGAGTCCACCGCTATCCCAAGTTTCTTCCGACTAGGTCTAAAAACTAGGATTCTTACATCAGCACATTACAATTCTCGAAAGCATGGCCTAGCCCACTACGGAGAGTAAGTCCTTTTCTTTCTACCATGATGAAGACGAGCAAGCCGAAGCCGAGTTGAGGCTGGAGCAGAGCCTCTTTTGCAGCGATGGAGCTTCAACTGAACTTGAAGAGGCGCTAAAGAAAAATACAAGTTAGAAATTGGCGAGGATAAAGTCAAGAATCTCAAGACCGAGTGAAAGTGTGGCAAATTGATAGGATCTTAGATTTATAGGAGGTGATTATCTATATAATTATGATGTCCTGCATATACAAAGCAACCTTTTTAAAATAAAAAATAGGCTTAGGGGGTGCCCTGGCCCCCAACATAGGTCCCCCTGCTTGCATGTGACCTAGCCGTCAAGTTAGGTTTGGGAAAGAGGGGAGGGAGGGGAGTGGCGGAAAGAGATGAATGACGACAATGGCGGTTTGTTGGACATCAAGTGGGTTGAGTAGGCGGAGCTAGTAGGGGTTTATCTCAAGACCAAAGGAGGAGGCGACGAGATGGTGGGCGGATCCATCGGTGATAGCCGCTAGAGACGAGAAAGGAATGTGATGATGGTGAGAAGACATAATTAGGGTGGGATGAGGAGGAATAAAACGGCTATGGGACAAGCCAGGAATGATAGAGGAGTCAGCGGAGATTTAGGAGGAGGAAGAAGGCAGCGGTGGGGATATTTGAGGAGGAAGGAAAAGGGAGCGGCGAGCGAGGAGGTGCGTGGCGCGCAGAGGTTTCGTGGGCTGAATCTGGGCTATGCTCGTGCGCGCGACGAACGGGCTAAGATTCCAGTGAGGCAGTGAAGGTTCGGTCGGTCTGGTCCAGACTGAAGCGACATCCTTTAATTTGTGCCAGTTTCAGCCATTCGTGCAAGTTCCGTGCGCCGGAGCATGTAGGAAGAATCGGGGATCTTCACGGGAAGACGATGAGAATCCGGCGGCTTTGTCAAGGGATGGTACGAACAGAAACAACTGGCTGTTTGGCAAATTCTACGTGCTGCTTCCTGACGCCTTAGTGAGTGTTCGCTTCCCCCTGCAGCGCAGTGCAGTGCAGTGCATACCCCTCACCGGACCACCAGATCATGACGATCAATATCAATCTCGTCCACAGTACTGCCATACGCCCATAACCAACCAGCTGTAATAACAAAGGCAACTGCCTGCACTCATTGCTCTACAGACAACAACACAGCACGTACATTACTCATGTCCAAAAGAGAAAAGAAAAGAACAGTACATGCATGCAGAGAGCCAAATCTCGCCATATATATAATCAAATTTTCAACGTACACTTCATGCATGAATTGATCATGCATGTGCCGCAGCCTGGGACCAACCGAATTCCCAACATTAATTCCAAGTGCCCGTAGAACGTAGCTGTACTTACTTAAAAAGCGTTGCCACTAATTGAACCCTTAATTGTCACGTGATCAGTTGGTCGACGCCGGTGAACTGTAACGACCCTGCAGCTTGAGCTTCCCGCCGTACTCCTCGGGCAGCTGGGTGTCGTCGATGGCGTCCCGGAGCGTGGCGTCGAGGTCCCTGTCGGCCACGAACACGAACTTCTTCTTGGTGTTGTCGTCGATGAACGGGTACACCATCTTCCACGCCGCCATGAAAATCCTCGGCACGTGGATGAAGAACACCCTCCCCAGTCTCTCCGGGTAGTAGTTCTGCATCACGTCCAACGCCGCCACGTACGCCCTGATGTCGCAGTTCGCGTAGCCCCACCCCTTCAGGTCCGCCACCGCCGCGAACTTCTCCTGCCCCGCCGGCAGCCTGATCGATGCCACACACGTCATTATAACTAGCAGAATTGAGAAACAAATGTATGTAGTATTCACGTACCTGGTGCAGGTCTTGTCGAGGACGTAGACGACGTGGCGCTTGAACTCGTCGTGGTCACCGGGGTGGTGCCGGGCGCCGAAGTGGTAGACCATGGGGCGACCCAGCTTGTCGAAGCCCTGCATGTAGAGCTTCTCCTGCGCCAGCTCGTTGCGCACCTCGTCGTCGGTGATGACGCCGTGGGGCTTCGCCACCCGCTTCCAGCTCACGTACTTGAGGAACATCGCCGACGCCTTGCCGATGTTGTGGTCGCGGGCGCGTAAGAACCGCCGCAGCATCAGGTCGTCCTCCTCCTGCACTCCACGGATGGATGGATCGATCAACGTCAACGTCCACGTCCACGGTTAGATGATTGTTAATTCTTGTCTCACATGAATGTCTCTACCAAGGTACTCCTAGTGTGTATGCTGGTGATCTGTGCGTTAGCTAAGCCGGTCCGATTTGAAGGACCAATTGACCCGCATGGCGACGCGCGTGTATCTTGAGGTCTTGAACTTTTGTACACCACGAGTGATGTATGGCGCCGGATCAAGCTAGCCCCATTCCTTCAACTAATTCCATCGGTGCCAATAAATACACCGCCACCGGCCCACCGATATGGGTGTGCACTTATACTAGCTAGCTAGTAGTACTGCCCCCACGTTTTCCATCGTAAAATCTATTATATGAACAGAAATATGGAAAACAAATGGGATATGTAGTTTCTTTCACTCCGAAAAACTCGGAATTCCAACATTGATGAAACGAGAAGGAACTACGTACATTTTTTGTAACGTGAAACTATGCAAGTCTCCCGGTTTTTCCACTGGACCGCGACGCCCCTAATTTGCTGGCACAACCGCTAACCACCTCTGCCTGACCTTTAACTACCTAGAGACTGATGAACCACCGGCCACCAGACCCAAATGAAAAAAGTGTGTGTGGCCATCAACGCCGAAAGCGACCAGAAAACCACTTGCAGTACGCCAACAGTTAGATTGACCCAACAGTTAGGACAGAGTGAGGTTGGGTGCAGAAACATTTCGATTGCTCACTTGAGCTTGTAGTGCAGATTATTTTGATTTCATCTCATATCCTCTCTAGGCTCCTCTAGTTCACCACTCTATGTCCCCTAATCTGAAATGTTTCCTGGTTAATATGTAAGCAACACCACAGAACTTTCATCAAACGAACAGAGTTAAGGACGATCCTATATACATACTCTATTGTATGCCAGGAACGGAAGTAACGCAAGAAGTCCAATCCATGAGGAGGAGACGGAAATCGATGGATGGACGAGATACCTTGGATGCAGGGTCCTGGGCCTCGACTACGGCCCTCAGCTCGGCCACCTTCTTCCACTCGGCGGCGTCCCTGTCGCTGTGGTTCGCTCTCTGAGTGCAATCCATGCCTCCCTCCTCCCCGATCGATCTCTTATCGCCTTGGTTGCTGCGGTTTCAGAGGAAGCAATCGGCAATGGTGGCCAGAGATCGAGCGGGGGCCTTTTATTAGAATGAGAGATGGGGGTGAGCTGTGTGCAAAGGCTGTGAGACGTTCCGTTGGGTGAAACTGAAATGGACGGGACGCAGCCACACTGTCGACCGTCTCGGCCCGCCACCTGGCTATTTATGGTGGTGGTGTAGCATCGAAGTGGACGCACATCCGTTCTTCTCAATGGCTCTTTCCTTAGATCCCCAATCTTGTAGGTTGCATGTTTTTATGAATCAAAATGGAGAGCACGGTGTCAGGTTTGGATTCACTGTCACTCTCGTGTGCCAACAGTTCCACATAAACAAATTGCAGTGGAAAAACCCATACAGATTTCACATGAAAACGATCAAAATTACTATCTAAGTTCGCCAATCCAAACATCTTTTTTTGCGACGATTCCAAACATCGGCATAAAGCAAATACTAGTACCCCTACACTCCTACAGACTTTGTTTCAAGAAGTACTCCTACAAACTACAGTCTACTAATAGTAAGTATCTGCAACAGCTCGCACAACTAACACTGACACTTGGAGTGGAGATCTCCTTTTCCTAGTTACCTACTTTTGACGAACTAGACTGCCTTGAAACTAGGGAATAACGAATGGTATTATGACAGATGGAGACGTAACCAGAACTGTTTGTTACTAATTGTTGCTCTGTTTAGTACTAGCGTACATATCCCATTAACTCGGTTTTCATTCACGCTACAGGCTCCAGAGATCACATACACTGAAAACTAGGGGTGTTCAAACCCGGTTTGGAACCGGTGGAACATAAGGTGTAGCAGTACATAAGGTGTAGCAGTACTTGTGTATAAAAGTCTGGACATTTTCTAAAAATCTGTCATCTCACGGGTTGGCAAAACCCGGGATGAACACCCTCAAGGAAAACTATAATCGGTTTCTCGCTGACAAGTGGCTTACCTGTCAGTCTCACACTGGCCGTCACTTTCTGCTTAGTTTGCAGTTTGCAGATATTGCTGTCGAACTGCATTCCAACCGGCTAAAACTTTGGCACGCACAGTGTTAGCTAGCTCGCCGTCGCTGTCCCTCGCCTGTAGGCTCGCGACTTGTTTGGAGTCAAGTGCACGGAAAATAAAAGTCGCAAGTCGCGAGAATCGAGAGTACCAAGAGTTAGCTAGCTTAATTTGTCGCGAACGATAGTCGATCGACCACGGTGAGACTGAGGGTCCCCTTTGGTAGAGATTCTAGGGTTGGATTGTCAACAGAAATCAGTGAATCTCTACTAAATGGTTCAAATTCAACCGGCTTTACGTAAAAATTTCAGCTCCACGATTCTCATTTTTGTACTGCAGAGGTGAATCAATCGAAACCATGCTCCCCACCTGAATCTGTCGTAGGTACGAGCCTAGACAGTGTATTTGTGGCACCCCCGGTCGGCTACAGCGATCTCCGGGCGTGCGGGGGGCAAACGAGCAAGAGGTAACGCGCGCGAGACGATCGACAACGGAAATCACTATTCGTATTAGGGCACGGAATACAGAGCTCACAAAGGGGGGAAATGAAAGTGGGATCCCCTCTCTCCACCCCCATGGGGGGTATTTATAGGGTTTTGAGAAAGGAGTATGCGAGATTACAATTATGTCCTCCGGGCAATAACACACCATCAGGGGCATTTTGGTCTTTTTTACAGGAATCTTTATGGAATATTCAAATACTCTAATACTTTAATATCCTAATACTCGCTAATATGATGACATGTTTTCCTTGACGACGGGACAGGGCAAGGCCTTGACGTCTGCCGGGACGGGGCACGGCCCTGACGTCTGCCGGGACGGGGCGCGGCCCTGACGTCCGCCGGGACGGAGCTCAGCCTTGACGCCCGCTGGGATGAAGCATGGCTTCGGCGTTGTCGGTGATGCCCGCGGAATTTGTTGATGCCATCGGAGGTTATTGATGCCGGGTGAACTGGGTCGACGCAGGGAGGGGGTCTTGACATTGTCAGAGGGAAGCCCGTCGGTTCGGGGTAAAGCGGGGACCCTTCCTCCAACAGAATCCAACTAGCGTCTTTTGTACCTACCCATAAACTTGGGGGAGAATTACCCGCTTTTGCCACCCGAGCCCCCCACCCCGACCCGACTCCTCTCAGCCCCGCCCGCCTCCCTCTGCCCCCCCTCTGAGCCCCGCCCGCCTCCCTCTCTCAGCTCTCTGCGCCGCCTCCCCATCCGCCCCCGCCCGCCTCCCCATCTGCGCCGCCCCCTCTCTGGATCTGCCCCCCTCCCTCTCTGCGGCCGTCCGCATCGCCTGCGCCGCCCCCTCTCACGCCCTGCCCGCCTCGCCACCCCACCTTGCCCCGCCTGCTTCGCCGCCCCCCAGCCCCGACCCGCCTCGCCGCCCCCTCTCAGGCCCCGCCCGCCTCCCTCTCTGTGGCGTCATCGGTGTCGCCCTGCGCCGCCCCGGCTCACCCGCCCGCCCCCTCTTGAGCCCCCTCTTGACTGATTTCTGTTTACCCTTTATTTCTTGGCACATGTACAAATTTGTTTCATGCATAAGAATGATTTGTTGCTAGAAAGATTCGCTTGTCACCCACATTTTCATACAGTACGCATGCTCTTTCTTTGCACTATGAAGAAATGTGAAGAAATGTGATGAGAAGTATTATATTCATTGTAGTTATTGGGTGAAGAAACCTCAGAAGCATGAATGTAATCAATAAATTGTGGTTACCCAAATAGACCAGGTTACTTAGCACCATACAAGGGCCAAAGGTACCATGTTCCAGATTTTAGGAGGGGTGTTGCTCCTAGTGGTGAGCAAGAGATATTCAACTATTTGCACTCTAGTGTTCGTAATGTTATTGAACGAACCTTTGGTGTTTGGAAGATGAAGTGACGAATTCTTAACAAGATGCCAAGCTATCCGATGGACAAGCAAAAGATGATTGTGGCGACAACCATGTGTCTACATAACTTTATCCGTGAGAGTCATGCACTTGATAGACATTTCCGTAGGTGTGATCGGGATCCAGATTATGTGCCCACGATACCTCGAAGATATAAGAGGTATGCACCATCTCAAAATGCATCTGACACGTCAACGTCACATGCAAATGATACGAATATGGATAAGTTTCGTGATGATCTAGCGAGGGCCTTGTCCGGAGGATAGCTCAATGTCACTTGAAGTGGGTGATTGTATTTTGTTTAGCACTCATGTTTTGGATGCTGTGACATTTGGATGTTGATGTAATGATTTTAATCCCTGTTTATTATTGTTCTATGCTTTTAAATTTTATTATTATGCAATTATTGTTTCAAACAAATAAAAATACATGCGCAATACACTCCAAGTACAAGTAAGCACATAGAGACAGGGGTAGAATGGTCAATTCAGCCTTCCTCATCATTTCCAAGAATCAGAATCCACTCAGCTAGCCAAACGATTTCTGTGACTGATTCAGATTCAACATAGAATAGATTCCAGGGTGAATCAGAATCACTTCCAGCCTGAATCAGAATCTGGAGCCCTGCCAAAGGGGCCCTGACTCGTGTGAGTAATGAGCTTGAATTCTCCTCGTGGAAGCCCGGCCCAACCACCGTGCTGGCTGGCTGGCTCTCTCCTCATCAATGCCGCTGAAACCCGACGCCGCCGTGCCGACGCGCCATCCGCGACAGACGCCGCCGGGGAACCGGTGGTGCGCATACGTGCGCGCGTCCCGTGTCCTCTCGTGTGTGCCCTAGCTAGGCCGTGGTCTGCATGGAGAACTGGAGAATCGGAGAGATCCGTGTCGCCCCTGTGTCCCTTGCACTGATCATGCATGGTATTTGTTGCGTGCAATGGCCGATGTCCCAGGCTAGTCTGGCCAGCGCCACAAACTCCTTTGGATTGCTTAATAGATTTAGTTGCGTTCATCACACTTCCAGACCAAAAGAACGCGCTGTACACTAGCAGCAGCACTGTAACCAGTAATCGACGCACAGTGCTCCTTTTGCTGTCAGTCTTTTCTGTTTCGAGAGGACCATGTCCTGCCACCTGTAGCGGATAACCTGGCATTTGAGTATGTAGGTAGGTCAATCGAGAAGACATAACTCCGCGGCCCCTCATCTCATCTTCCCAAGTTCAGACGTATCGAGCCATGCCTGCATTTTCCCTTCTCTGCTTCCCCATGTTGCTGAAATTTTGTTCCAGCTGGGTTAATTTGCGGTTCACAGAGGCAGCAGCTGTGTTGGTATAGAAGGCTTTATCTACTGGAAGGCAAGATGTTTCATTTACTGGCCAGACAATTGTGAGTTCGCCACAGAATGCAGACTAGATTGATGTGATGTAGACACATGTCCACGCAACAGCTGATGATACATGAGCATATGCGACCACTTAGCAGCAAGGCCGCCATGTT
Source organism: Stipa capillata (assembly GCA_019208055.1). Lineage (NCBI taxonomy): Eukaryota > Viridiplantae > Streptophyta > Magnoliopsida > Poales > Poaceae > Stipa > Stipa capillata. The sequence continues at coordinate 393,539 of JAGXJF010005129.1, read as the reverse complement.
CTCAAGAGATAGACTAACCTCTGAACATTCTGATATTGGGGACAAAGCTCTCATCCTGCACATCAGGTTCAGTGATGAGGGTTTTCTTGGCTGTTCCACCGTCCTCGGTGAAACAGTAGTCAGGCGCCTGCCATTCTGCGTCCTTCAGCACTGCGCCCACCTCGAAGCTCATGACGTGCGCAGTCCTCCCTGCGGATTGTAAAATGTTAAGTGTTCACCATATTCAGGTTAGGATACAGTCATACAGCGAGTTAAGTGTTTGGTCACGTCTCAGTCGTCTCAGGAAACAGCCGTATATATCTGTGGCATGTCTGAACTGAACTAAAAGGCAAACAGTGTTTGTTAATTTGGAACTGCAATAAAACATGGTTCTTTATGGCCACCAAGCAAACATCACTCTTGGCTTCCTTTTTACGAGTCGGCCGAACTTAACGGAAACTACAAGATACATCACTTGCATAAATGAATGCTTAGCTAAAGTGCATCTCCTGATGATGCGCTAAGCAACAAAAAGACATTTTCTAGTTTAAGGGAAGATAACGCAAACCAGTAACTACTCCCTCCGTCCAAAAATGTAAGGCGTATTTCAATTGGTTAAGACAAGATTTTGATCAATAATTACTATATTCATATGCAATTTATGTGATATAAAATTGATATCATTAGATTCCTCTTTAAAAGTACTTCCTTATGATTATGACTTTGTATCACATAAACTGTATATCAATAAAATAATTATTGGTCAAAGACTTGTCTTAACGAATCAAAATATGTCTTACATTTTTGGACAGAGAGAGTAACATCCATGAATCCAGATATCCAGCACAGTACCTATAACAAATCTTGAGCAAGCAAGAGGCATCAATATTTGCAGACATGTTTAATTTGGGTGCAAACTGGAACATTTTCCAGTCAGACATTTGGCTTTGCCTACTTTTGAGATTTGATAGGCTCAAAGCTGCAGATTCAAGATAGGTCTGTCTCCAAGGCTCTACCAAAGAGAGGGCTTCTCATACCTACAGTTCTCTATCCAACTTCTTATGGTGATGCACATGGTGACAATGTTTGGTCTGTTCAAGGCTCTAGCAGAGTATGTAAAGCCTTTCAAGAGGAAGCTAAAACAACTGCATAGGCTATGTAGATTATTTTTTTAAATCTCGACAAGTACAGCCAATGTTCATGGGTGACAATGCTTGGTTGCATGGAAGGATGTACAAGGAAGTAAAAATGACGGAGGATTGGGTATAAGAAACTTGGAAGATTTCAACACAAGGGGGTGTTAGACTTTTCAGTAACTTTTTACTGGAAAAAATTACAGCCTAACCAAATGGTCAGCTTTTCAGCAGATTTTACCAACGATAGCTATGGGCTTTACAGTGCAAATTCAGCTGTTTGAAAAACTGCCTTCTACCAGCTTTTTGCAATGTGCTGAAGTTTCAGTGCTCATTTTCCAAAATGCTGTAGATGGTTTGAATCAACTAAAAGTCATATGTTTACTTTCTCACAGCCACAGCAGCTTTTCTAGACAACCAGCTAACTGCAGCTTTGTCAACAGCCACAGTCCAACCAAACAGGCCCTAAGCTAGGTAATAAATATCATCTTCAACATAGCAAGTCAGCAAATCTAATAGAGCATGGACTATAGTAGACTATATAGTAGAGGAAACAACAGGAGACTGGATGGCAGGACTAATTCCAACGGTCATTTCGATGTTAGTGGTTGTCTTCATGGGTTGGCAACAAACTGACATATAATCGATGGGGAGGAGCACGCAAGTAGAACTTTTTTGAAGTTCTTTTAGTAAGGATAGTATTGCTTGATAGCTAGTACCGTTGGAGCAAATACGACTGGTTAGTACGGAAACAATCCACGGATTCCTAAAGGAGAAGGGCTGGATGATAAATTAGTACATTAACCGCGTTTGGAAAAGCAAGTTACTAAGTAAATCTGAAATCTTTCTTAGCCTGCTGCTGAAAGATAAACTTAACCCGTACGAGTGAGGAATTAAAGGAAACATATGATTCTGGACAAAACCAGTTTGCAGCAATTCACTACATTTGTTTCTCCTCTTCACCACAAACTGTTGGATTTTTTTATGATTCTATACAGATTGATTCTCATCAATGACAACGCTGTTGTTATCCTTTCTGCTTAACTTATACCCACTGTGTTGTCTTTGTGACATCACCCTGTTCTCTTATCAAAAGAATTAGCATTCCCAATGGGCTATGGTGAATCCCCTAAGTCCCTAACCACATAAGGAGATTAAAAAAGACCAAGTGTCACCTTAACAATGCAGCGAGCCCTAGAACACACTTAACGAAATCATAGATCACTAATTAATATTGCTGCTATTTTTGGCATTCAACCTACACTACACAATCATCATCAGCAGCAGCAGGAGGAGGAGGAGCAGGAATTAAAGAAGAAATTAGAACCGAGGGTTAATGAACTAATCAATTACCGGTGTAGAAGACCCACTTGACGGGCCGCCCGGTGCGCACATCCTCGTAGTAGGTGATGAAGTCGGCCTTGGCCCATGCGTGGCAGTCGAAGCCGTCAGCGGGGACGCGGCCGAGGTAGGCGGCGCCGGGGGAGAGCCAGTTGGGGCGCAGGATGCCGACGCCGACCTCGGCGGAGCGGCACTGGCGGCGGGCCGGGGTGTAGAAGAAGGAGGTCCCGTTGTTCCACTCGGCATCGTAGTAGGGGGCGGAGGCGGTGAGCTGGTAGCGGATGACGTGCAAGTTGCGGCCTCCCGGCCAATCGTACCATAGGTCGGCGAGCGACAGGTTGCCGCGGTAGTCCATCAGGAGCGTCGCGTGGAACTGCGGCGGCCAGGGGGGTTGGGGTCGGGTCCGGCGCGCCGCCGGCGGGGAGGCAGAGGAGGAGGAAGGCCAGGGCCAGGAGAGGCGGCGGAGGCGGCATCGTCAACGTCATCGTCATCTGGAGAGGGACACGAGCTGCAGTGTCAAGTGATCTCAACAAGCGGCTGCAGTGCTGCGCTGTGCGTGCATGGCTGTTTCTGGATAGTTCAAAGGGTATTAATGTAATTTTGGTTTTCTGAAGGGTCCATTAGGGCCCAGATTACCACTGGCCCATAATGAAATGGACTTTGGGTCCAGATCCAGAATAGGGCCCATCATGGCTGTTGCTGCTGAATCGGAAATACGATTGTGATCGGTCAGAACTTGTTGGGCGGCTGCTGATGATGCAAGCGGCCATCTGCTTCCACGAGCCGCCGGTGCCGGAGGACGCGGCCGAAACGGAGGAGCTCCGGCGGGGTGGGGTGTCCGTGGCGGCGTGCAGGCACATGCACAATTCCGCAACTTAGTTTAATTTGCGCTCTCTCTTCCGATCGATGTTGTAAATTATTTTTACTGATTCCCAGTTCCACACGACGACTAGCTACTAATCAAGGCACATAGCTTGTAAAAGCTGAGAGGCTGAAACAGCTAGCTAGCTAGCTGTCTGGATCAAACAGAGAAGAAGTGCGCTCTTCCCCCTCAAATAGATCTCGATCGAGTTCATAATTTGTACTGACTTAAACAAGATACGGCCGGTACGAGATTCTGGTTCGACTCATTAAGCAGAGACAAGGTAGTAGCGTCGCGTCTCCGGGCTCTTGATGGCCCCCTTGGTTGAGATGGAACTTTCATAGTTCATGCATTTATCGGATGTTGGACTAGGCAGCGACCCTGCAGCTAACGGTCCCAACACGATCGATCGATGGAAATGCAGACGTACCAAACACATGTACAGTATATGTGTTTCAGTCGACGGCGACATGACCTGCCCTTTCTAGTCCTCCATCGATCGGCACCACTGAGTTCAAACTACGCGTGTGTCAATATATGCATGCTTTGATGCCACGACAGGGTAATTAGCAAGCTAAGCCTCAGCCTCCACTACTACAGAATTCATTTAACGGGACGTCCTTATACAGATGATTTTTTAAAACCGTCTGTACAAATAGTATTACAGACGGTTACAAAAGAAAACCGTCTGAGAAAATGAGTACGAACGGTTCCCAACAAGCAGGACACTACAGTTATTTGGAACCGTCTGTACAAATAGAATAGTACAGACGGTTCTAAGTATGGAATCGTCTGTACTGTTTCCATACTTAGAACCATATGTACAAATAGAATAATACAGACGGTTCTAAGTATGGAACCATCTGTACAAATCTGTAAACAGTACAGATAGTTCTAAAGTTGGAACCGTCTGTACTGTTTGATTTATACAGACGGTTCCAAACTTAGAACCGTCTGTAGTATAGACGGTTCTAAGTTTAGAACAATCTGTACAAATTGAACAGTACAGAGGCAGCAAAAACTGCTGATTTTCTTGCTGCGGCAGGAAAGTGGCAGCGTCGAGGAGGGAGTCTGACAGCTCCGATTGTCAAACGGTTTTCACGGCTGTGAGCGGGAGGCCAAACTCTACGTCTCCAGAAATTTTGAGCCAATTCCGAGAAAGTCGACGAAATGACTAGTGGAAATCCCAGCCCGAAATCGAAGATTTTGAAAACGGCACCTCGACAAAAGTGCTCGATACAAGTTGGGATCAAGGTGGAAAGCAAATCCTCGGGTCAAGCTAACTAGGAAAACAAGAATCACCCAATTCAGAGTCCGGGTGAAGGAGATATGCCCTTCGCAAGATCAAAAAAAGTAACGAAAAAACTTCCGGAGCGAAAAAGTCACATCTAGAAGCTGCATTTTGAGGGTCAAGACGGGTACAGGTGTATACACATGTATTTTTTTCGGATACGCCTCGTCGTTAACTTCGATTTGAGTGGTCGTGAACCCAAAACGGACTTCGTATGAAAAAGTTATGGCTGTTTTACTAAAACCTCTCAAACTAGGGTTGGATCTGAACTCAAACTAGCACTCGGAGCTACAGCATAGACGGCTTTAAATTTGAAACCATCTGTACAAATAGCACAGACGGGTCCAAATTGGAGCCGTTTGTACAAATCAAACAGTACAGACGGTTCTAAACTTGGAACCGTCTGTGCTATTTGTACAGACGGTTCCAAATTTAAAACCGTCTGTACTAGAAGCGTCCTGCTTAGTCATAGGGATTAGTTAAGAGAAAAACCGTCCCGTTTGTATCGCGTACTCAGCCTAGTTCAGCTGGCAACTCTCTAAAACCGTCTCGTTTGTATCGCGTACTCAGCCTAGTTCAGCTGGCAACTCTCCTTGCTTGGACAACATGAGGTTACGGGATCGAATCCCGCTGGAAGCATATTGTGCGATTTAATTCCAGTAGTTGGATGGGACGACACGGACGGCGGGATGAGACGTGGCTGAAGGCTAGGCACACACGACATCACAGGCGGGTGCTAGGTACAGACGGTTCGGAAAACCGTCTCGCACGGGGGTTCCAAACCGTCTGTACAAATGATTTCTGTAGTAGTGCTCGGCGTCTGTTTGAGTACATACGTATCAACTATATGATGGACAAGTTGTGTATCACGCGCCAATGAACAGTAAACTACTACGTACATTTGTAGTTGTTGGAGATTATATATGTGTCGTAAGGTGGATGCCCAATTCCACTATACATATATATACTTGAACGTCACTGTTGCGTACGTTTCTTCTTCTCATATGAAGGAGTACTGGTCTAGTCGCGGTCGGTCCAAAAGTAATGGCGCCTCCATTGTTGTGGGTCGTTGGCCAACTCCCATTCCACCATTGCCCATAGACCTTCAAAAGAAAATACAACTCCCAGCATTCCACACTCTCCTTTTCGACACAAAAAACTCCCATTCCGCTCTCCTTTTCCCCGTGTCATCGGGCCTACTTGCCTTCACGCCTCCACTCGTCCGCGCCTATAAAACCACACACCCTCCTCTATTGGTAACCACCACCACCACCGCAGCTAGCTCGATCACTCTTAATATATCTGTACTTCCTCTGCCTCTGCTAGCTAGCTCGTGATATCTGTGGCTCGTTCGAGTGGTGAGTAGGTAGCAATGGCGCAGGGAAGAGGCAATGCTGCTGGCAATGGCAACGTGGCCGTGGTTCTCGGGCTGCTGCTCTTCTGCGTGCTCCTCCACGTCGAGGTCGCGGAGTCGGCCGTGTTCAACGTCGGCGACCGCAGCGGCTGGGCATTCAACGCCAACGGATGGCCCAACGGCAAGCGCTTCAAGGCCGGTGACGTGCTAGGTACGTACGCGCGTCGCTACATTATGCATGCTAACCACCGGGATTGTATATATAGTTAGTACTTAGCTTCAATGCATGCAAATGTATGGTGCAGTGTTCAAATACGACTCGTCGGCGCACGACGTCGTGGCGGTGAGCGCGGCGGGGTACAAGGGGTGCACGGCGCCCCGGGGCGCCAAGGTGTACAAGTCCGGCACCGACCGCGTCACGCTCGCCCGCGGCACCAACTACTTCATCTGCAGCATCCCCGGACACTGCCAGTCCGGCATGAAGATCGCCGTCACCGCCGCATGATAGATCATGCATCTCGATGCATGCATGGCGACGGCGGCTATGGATATGATCTTTGCTAACAAAATAAACGAATCAATAACGCTATACACAAGCGTACGATATTGATTTGGTTTTGACTCGTGCGCTCATGGTCGATTGGCACTTGCCAGCTAAGCTATGTATACTGTGTGAAGTGGATTTTCTATGTATTTGTGTGTATGAATAAAAGGCATGAGATGACTGGTTTGTGTGTGGACCATATGTATATGCGTCTGTATTGAGAATGTCCATGATGTACGTACGCATGATGGCATCGGTGTGTCATCCCCATAAAAATTAAGATATGTTCCATAAAAATTCCTTAAGAAACCATAAAGGCTACCTAAATTTCAAAAAATAAAATAAAATATGTTCCATGACAAGACACCTTCACATTCCAATTAATGGTGGAAGTTTGTTAAGTCTTTCATGCTTTTCATGGAAATACACATTACATGGCACTGCTCTTTTATAAAGTACTAGTGAAGTGCTCCGTGTTGCAACGGAGCTACTATATTGAATGAAATAGTATTCATATTGTGTATATTCTGCAAATTGATGTTAAATGGACAATTTGGCTGCCATTTTATGTTTCACGGTTATAATTTGTGCAGCTTCATGAATAGGTAAATTAATAAGTAAATCACAGAGCTGAGCATTAATATTGCAATGCACGCTGAAGAGCTATAGCTTTTTTCACTAAATAGCCATTATGGATTATATCTGAATTTCTACCGGAGACTGTAGCTGATTCTTATACTATCGTCACTATAATAGAAAAATTTGTCACCTTCTCGCACCACGAGCACCGGTAGACAAAATCAAGATCGGGGAGACAAGAGTGTGCACATGTCCAGGATGTCAGTTTTACAAAATGATCTACTTATAGGCATAATAAAGTATGGCAGGTAAATATGAGATTCGTGAGTTACATAGCGACATGGAAGAAATTTTATGAAGGAGAGAAGGGCACAAAACTACATTTTTGCATGTGAACATGGTACAAAACAAACTGAACTCACAAGGATCGGGGGAGAGATGGGCCGGCCTATGGAAGGCAGCTTCTGCGTCCAGGCCCAGCTCTCTCAGAACGGAATAATGTCACGCAAAATCGAAAACCCTATAATCCTCCCACAAAACCTACGCCACTCCTGCGCCGCCGCCCCCCTCGCTCTCCCCGCTCGCTGGTCTCTCACTCGAATCCCCCCTCTTCCCGGCGCCGCCGCACTCCGTCAAGGTCAGTCTCTTCCTCCACTCCTCCCCTCAAGATCACTGCATCCAACGAACATATCGTGTTTCCGTCCGTATGTGTGCCGTAGAGATAGAGATCTCCGGTGTCTTAACCCGTGGCGTCTGGTTGGTTGCGCAGATGAACAAGGAGAGGCTCATGAAGATGGCCGGCGCCGTCCGCACCGGCGGCAAAGGCACCATGCGCAGGTAGGTCTCGGCTCTCTCACTCAGGAGGATCGAATGATGCGGACGATTTTTTCACAAAAACTTGGACTTGGCGTGCTAATATGTCCCTTCTCAGCGTATATTGGTGTTGCTGAATTAATGTGCTGCCTTTGGTTCGTGCAGGAAGAAGAAGGCGGTGCACAAGACGGCGACCACGGACGACAAGAGGCTGCAGAGCACGCTCAAGAGAGTAGGGGTCAACACCATCCCGGCCATCGAGGAAGTCAACATCTTCAAGGACGATCTTGTCATCCAGTTCTTGAACCCCAAAGGTTTGTTCTTTGTTAGGCGCAATGCTTTCCTAGTAGTAGTAGATGCTGCTTGCTTATCATGTCGTGGAAGAAATGGGGAATGCTTCACTAACTTTGTTTGTGTGGTGTTGGTTTTTTGCTGCAGTGCAAGCTTCCATTGCTGCAAACACATGGGTGGTCAGTGGAACCCCACAGACCAAGAGTATGACTCATCTCCCCGCTACATTCGATCATTTAGTTATGTTGTGAGTTATGAGATCTTGTAGAGATTGGCGGCCATTCTAGTTTTATGGATGCATTGCAAGAGTGCAACAGCTAACCTATATTTACATCCATTCGAGATGCATTGGTTGTGTCTTCCGAGTAATCCAACTCCATTTTGTTTTTTGCACCTCTTATGCACTCCATACTTTATAACGCGGCCACTTAACTTGCCACGAGTTTACATATTTTTTTAGTATTATGTGTCTGATTAGTCCTATAACTATTGGTACAAGACTTGGGCTTGTTATTTAACTCACGAGATTTCCATCCTCTGACACTAGTTTTTGTCATACTGAATGGCATTTTATTATGCATCCAACTGCAACATCTGAGGGTATTGTGATCTAGGTTGAGGTTGTGGTGGACAAATCTTAAAGAGTAACAAAAATAATTTTGAGCAAGGCATTCGTGATGTGTGTGCTAAAGAAACGTTTAAAAGAAAACTAGTTGTGTGTACCCGTACCTGCTGCCTTCGAAGTTTGAACTACTCTATGTCTACCATATTTTTGTATTTGTTTTATCATGTTGACTTATGTTCATTGCTTGATTTGACAGAGCTACAAGATGTTCTTCCTGGGATCATTAATCAATTGGGTATGCTACTTTTGTGACTTAGTGAGATCATCCAATAAATAGTTTAGTTTGCAACAGATATTTAGTTAATTTAGACTTCTGTACTGGCAATTTAATTTTAAGTGTTTGAATCTTCTGTTCTGATGTTAGCTTGTCTTTCCATTAGGATTATGTTTTCACTTCATGCAGTTGCATTTCTCCAACTTATCTTTCCTGTTTCTCATGTTGGTTACACAAGCTGCCCACTAGAATAAATCTCTTGCTCGTTACTGGACTTTCAGAGATTATTATCTATTCTGTTTATTATCTGTTAGCAAGGAAACAAACAGCCAAGCACTAGCATGTAGATTTAGCTCATCTGCAAAATTTATGAAATACTAGGAGTCTAAGGCACACTTGTTTCTTCTAGGTCCTGACAACATGGAGCACCTGAAGAGGATTGCTGAAGAGATGCAGAAGCAGGTGGCTGCTGCAGGTGCCGCCCAGGCCAAGGAAGAGAATGATGATGATGTTCCAGAGCTTGTTCCCGGAGAGACTTTTGAAGAAGTAGCTCAGGAGGCAAAAGCCTGATCATAGACTCCACCAATAGTGAATTTTACTTGATCCCTCTGTTACGAGGTCATGGTTTTCTATGACGGCCCTCTTTCGCTCCCTCCTCTTAGGCCACCATTTTGTACTTGCAGTTGGAAACTTTTAGTTTCTCTGAGTTTTTATCCAAGTTATGAATGTTGAAATGCCAGCGGAATCCTTTTAGCTGCTTTTGATGATTACATTGCTGGTTGGTTCACAATATACTTGAGCACCAGGTTTTGCAGAGTTATCTGGCTTTGTTGGTTGATTGATCTATATGGTGTAGTGAGCTCACTGCGGCGGTACTGAAACTGTTTTGCCTAGATAATCAAGCGTTACACTGCTCAGCTCATTCAAATTCTGATTTATGCAAATGCGTTGCCAGATGTTCGTTTTCTTTTGCAATGCTAGTTTCCTGTGGAACATTTCCATACAGGCAGTGCAACATTCTCGATAGTAAATGTAAAATTTTCCAAATCGGGCATTCGCCAGTTAATGCTGACATTTATAACGTGATTTGAAAGTTCAATGGAATTTTTTATACGTGTACTCTTCAACATGGGTTCACATGATTCGATGTGAAAAAAGATTGTGAAGTATATCTGTTTCTGAAATCTGACATTGGGAACATCAGACATATACATGTGAGATTTCTTTTTAAAACTGTTAGATAATATTGTCTAATGAACTTAACCATGCCTTAGCAGTATGAGATTAACCCTAATCCCCATTGCATCTAGAACACAGAATTGAGCGGAAGCGTTAGTGACATGAGTACCCAGCGATGCCATTGGGCCTAGTCGTGGGAGTTCGTTGTTGGCGTCGGCTGGAGTGGATGCAGTGCAGTGTCGTTGGAGAAAGCCGGAGTGGATGCAGTGCAGTTGCGTTCGCTTCACTCCACGGCCAGCGTCATCCCAGCGTCGGCCTTCCCGTCACTCGCGCTAAGATCGGATGGGTGTTAGAGAATGTCGGGGTGGTAGTTGCCTCACGTTCACTTTTTGGAATCGTCAGGTGCCTTACCTCCCCTCTCTTAATCCCTTTTATATAGCGCTATGACAGGGGACCGAAACCAATTGTGGGTTTGGTGCCCCTGATCAGGGCGTCGGTTATGGCCTCAACAGCCCCCTGAAAATCCTCCGGCCGTTGGCCTTGGAGATCAACTCAACATTCTCCCCCTTGATCGAAAGGCTAACATCATAAGCTCACTCTTGATAAAACCGATGCACCAAAGCAATGTGTTGCATTGGTCAATGAAACGCCAATGAACTCCAGAACTTATAGCACACCATTTTACGTCGAGATGGAAAACGTTATTCTTAATGGGAGATGGTTTCATTAGTGGTCCTTATATCCAGAATCAGAGGCTTTCCAGTAAACCCATGCCGGCAACATGATTACTAAAAATACTAGGTGGTAAGCCTTTTGTAAGTGGATCCGCAAGCATAGCATCAGTACTAATGTGCTTAATATTAATTGTTTGATCCTGGATTCTATCTTTCACAACATGATACTTTATGTCAATGTGTTTGGCAGTACCACTTGACTTGTTGTTACCTGCATAAAAGACAGCGGGCTCATTATCGCAGTACAGGGTGAGTGGCTTTGATATGCTGTCTATCACTCTAAGTCCGGGAATAAAGTTCTTAAGCCATACGGCCTGCCCGGTAGCTTCATAACATGCCACAAACTCAGCCTGCATCGTAGATGATGCCGTAAGTGTTTGTTTGGAGCTTTTCCAAGAAATAGCTCCCCCTGCAAGGGTGAAGATATATCCTGATGTTGACTTGTTAGTATCAACACATCCCGCAAAGTCTGAGTCTGAGTAACCTACAACTTCGAGGTTATCTGATTTCTTATATGTGAGCATGTGACATTTAGTTCCTTGCAAATATTGCAAGACTTTCTTAACCGCTTTCCAGTGGTCCTGTCCTGGATTTGACTGATATCTGCCAAGCATCCCGGTCATAAAAGCTAAATCAGGACGCATACATACTTGAGCATACATAATGCTTCCGACAGCTGAAGCATAAGGAACCGACTTCATCTGATTAGTTTCGTATTGGTTCCTTGGACACTGGAACGTCCTGAACTTATCGCCCTTAACTATAGGGGCAGGCGAGGCAGAGCACTTATGCATATTATATCTTTTTAGTACTCTGTCTATGTATGCCTTTTGGGATAAACCTAATACCCCTTTGGACTTGTCTCGGTGAATTTCAATTCCAAGAACATAAGACGCATCACCGAGATCCTTCATGTCAAAATTAGAGGACAGAAATCTCTTGGTCTGATGCAGCATACCCTTATAGCTGCTAGCCAACAAGATGTCATCCAATAAAGAACTAATATAGTGAACTTGCTCCCCTTAAATTTAACATAGATGCAGTTGTCCACTCCATTTTCCTTAAAGTCATAATTCTTAATTATTTTATCAAATTTTAGGTACCATTGTGTGGATGACTGCTTTAGTCCATAAATGGATTTCTTAAGATGGCATGCCAGGTGTTCTTTTCCTTCCATGACAAAACCTTCTGGTTCAGCCATGTATACTTTTTCTTCCAAATCACCATTAAGGAAAGCCGTCTTAACATCCATCTGATGTAATTCTAAGTCATAGTGAGTAACAAGAGCCATAACAATCCTAAAGGAATCCTTAGTTGAGACTGGTGAAAATGTATCGTTATAATCAATCCCTTCTCTTTGAGTGAAACCCTTTGCTACGAGCCTTGCTTTGAACCGTTCGACATTTCCCTTAGAGTCATGTTTGGTTTTGAATATCCATTGACAGCCAACTGTTTTGACTCCATCAGGAATTTCTACTAAGTCCCATACGTCATTTGTGCTCATAGATTTTATTTCATCCTTCATGGTTTCAAGCCACTTAGGTGAATTCGTACTCATCATGGCTTCCTTATATGAGGTGGGATCTTCTACTTTTCCAACGTCGTTCACATCCTCATTCATGTAAACAACATAATCGTTCAGGATAGCAGACCTACTTTCTCGTTGTGATCCTCTAATTGGTTCATTCGGTGGCGCGTTAATTTGTTCGTTTGCCACCACAATGGGCTGTTGAGGATCAACATTAGGTATAGCAATATCAGGTGTTTCTTGATCTTCAACAGGATGCGCAGCAGTGGAATCATCCACTGGAGGCACTTCCACCTGCGCCATAGGAATAAAGTTCTCTTGGATAAGTGGTGTAGCAACATAAACCCGCTTTTCCTCAAGATCAATCTTCCTAGGCTCCAGGTTTCCATTAAGTCTTTCATTTTCTAAAAACACGGCGTGTCTCGTTTCTACGAACTTAGTCGTTCGATCTGGACAATAAAATCGATACCCCTTTGATCTGTCGAGGTACCCTATAAAATGACAACTGACTGTCTTAGGGTCCAGTTTCCCAATATGTGGATTGAAGACTTTGGCCTCAGCGGAATAGCCCCACATTCTTAAATATTTTAAACTGGGTTTTCTCCCATTCCATAATTCATAAGGCGTTTTGGGTACAGATTTACTGGGGACCCGATTTAGTATGTGTGCAGCCGTCTTCAGTGCTTCCATCCATAATTTAACCGGCAGAGTGGAATGGCTTAACATACTACGCACCATGTCCATTAAGGTACGATTTCGCCTTTCAGCCACTCCATTCTGCTGGGGCTCACCAGGCATTGAATACTGGACGACTATGCCATTTTCTTGAAGATACCTAGCAAAGGGGCCAGGAATCTGACCATAAGAGGCATGTCTTCCGTAATGTTCTCTGCCTCGATCTGATCACACAACTTTAATCTTTAGATTGAGCTGATTTTCAACTTCAGCCTTAAATATCATAAATTTGCTGAGTGTTTCAGATCATTCCTTAATTGGGAAAATATATCCATAACGAGAGTAGTCATCAGTGAACGTAATAAATGAGTTAAAACCGTCTATTGACGTTACGGAAAAGGACCGCAGATATCTGTGTGAATTAATTCTAATAGTCCTGTGCTCCTAATGGCTCCTTTCTTTATTTGTTTGACAAATTTTCCTTTAATGCAACCTATGCAGTGTTCTAAGTCTGAGAAGTCTAATGGGTGGAGTATTTCTTCTTTGATCAAACGATCCATTTTCCCCCTCGAAATGTGGCCCAAACGACAGTGCCACAATTTCGACGACGCATCATTATTCTTTTGTTCTTTATTATTTGCATCGCACACATGCATAGATACAGGAGATTCATACAGTGAAAGCATATATAATTTGTCATGCCGAATGGCAAGACCAACATCGTCTGAATTAAAAGAAATTATGCAACGCTTGTTTCCAAAAGTACAAAAATATCCAACATCATCTAGACAAGATACAGAAATCAAACTCCTCCTTAAGGTAGGAACATAAATGACATTATTAAGCCTAAGAACAAAGCTAGACTCTAAGACTAATGAGATTGATCCTTCGGCTTCAACCTCAGCTTCCATTCTAGTGGCCACTCTAAGGCTTCTATCCCCTTTTCTTAGGGTTCTCTTTGTACTGAATCCCTGCAATGAGTTGATGACGTGCATAGTAGCACCAGAATCAATCCACCAAGTGTTAAGTGAAAAACTAACATAAAGGGATTCATCAACAAAAGTAATTTCATCATTACCTTTCTTAGAAAGCCACTTTAGAAAACTAGCACAATCCTTTTGGAAATGACCTTCTTCTTTGCAAAAGTGACATTGAGTGGTGCTTGAAGACCCAAGGCCACTTGGAGCAGTGGGTGGCTTGGGTCCTCTATGCGCCGATTTCTCATTCTTAGGAGAGAACTGCAGCTTCTTTTTAGATTTGAAGTCCCCTTGGAACTTCCTCTTTCCTGCGCCAACCAGATAGACAGTACCTCTTCCCTCAGACTTAAGTCTCTCTTCTTCTTGAACGCACATGGCGATCAACTTATTCATGTTCCATTTCTCCTTTTGAGTATTATAGTTGATCTTAAAAGCTACATACTCAGGAGGCAGGAAGGACATTATGAAGTGGACAAGGAAACCTTCTGAAATCTCCAGGTCCAGAGTCTTAAGTCTGGCAGCCATGTTGCTCATATGCATAATATGCTCTCTTAGGCTGCCAGAGCCGTTAAACTTGCTATTCAACAACCTCTGAATCAAGGTTGTCGCATAGACCTTAGATGAAATTTGAAATTGTTCCCCACATTCTTGAGATAAGTCCTAGCATTATCGGAATTAGGGATTGCACCCCTAATCCCTATGGAAATGGTTTTGCAATGTATGAACACATGAACAGATGCAGAAAAAGATTGATTCTAATGGGTCTCATCTCCTTCTAATTGCTGATTGAAATAATCACAGGGCCCAAAACAAGATTAATCGACATCAAAGTTCATAAATCAACATTAACAGTGCTAATATCGAAATCCTGATTACAAAGAGATCATGATTATTAGAACTAATCCAAAGCATTAACCGGGGCTTAGGGTTCTAGAGGGATTAAGGGTGGCTCTGATACCAAATGTTAGATAATATTGTATAATGAACTTAACCATGCCTTAGCAGTATGACATTAACCCTAATCCCCATTGCATCTAGAACATAGAATTGAGTGGAAGCGTTAGTGACATGAGTACCCGGCGATGCCATTGGGCGTAGTCGTGGGAGTTCGTCGTTGGCGTCGGCCGGAGTGGATGCAGTGTAGCGTCGTTGGAGAAAGCCGGAGTGGATGCAGTGCAGTTGCGTTCGCTTCACTCCACGGCCAGTGTCGTCCCAGCGTCAGCTTTCCCGTCACTCGCGCTAAGAACCCTAGATCGGATGGGTGTTAGGGAATGTCGGGGTGGCAGTTGCCTCACGTTCACTTTTTGGTATCATCAGGTGCCTTACCTCCCCTCTCTTAATCCCTTTTATATAGCGCTGTGACGGGGGACCAAAACAAATTGTGGGTTTGGTGCCCCCGGTTAGGGCGTCAGTTATGGCCTCAACAGCCCCCTGACAATCCTCCGGCCGTTGGCCTTGGAGATCAACCCAACAAAAACATCTAGTTTCAGAAGGTGTACATTATTCTACTGGAAACAATCCAGTATTAGCATTTTATGTAAAGTAATATTCAAGTGATGTGACATAAAACCAATAGCTTATGAACAAGATCATGTAATTAAAAAACAGAAACTATTGCACCGGTAACCAAAAGAACTTGTTTTAAGGATAACCAAAATTACTTCAAATTGAGAAGAATGTATAAGCAAGACCACGGAAATCAAAATTGAAACTGTCGAGCTGATCAACAGAGAGTTACTGCCCTATCCCCTAGATTGATGGATGGAAAACTCGATATCTGTACATGTTCTTGCCGATTTGGGCACGGGAAATACTCCAGCCAAGATCAAGAAAAAAAAATCTAAAGGAGACTCTGGTCAACGTCAGGTCCCTGCTCTCGATCGGCACATGGAAGAACAGCAAGTCTCTGTTCTCGATCAGCCCATCGATGAACAGCAAGCAATAAGCATGGCGTTCTTGGCTTCTTGCTCGATCACTTCGCCGGCGTGCTAGCTACTTGCACAGGTCGGCCTTGGTGGCGGGACGTTGGGGGGCCTCGCGGACGTCGGCAACGGGGACCCTAACCACCTTGCCCGCGAACATGGCGTGGAGGTCGGCGGCGTACTTGACGGTGAAGTGGTAGGCGTCGGAGGAGGAGACCACCCTGGCCGGCAGCCAGATGAGGAGGCAGCACCTGTCGGTGATCATCACGTACCTCGTGCGCACGTACACGGCGGTCCCGCACGCGAGCCGCCGCGCCGGGTGCACGCTCTCGGCGGCGCGGCACGGCGGCGCCAACGAGGACCCGGCCGCCGCCGGACGCGCCGCCGGCTTCCTGGGGGTGATCTTGGACGACGACGAGGACGACGGCGCTCGCGGCCTGGCGACGGAGGGCGGCGCCGCGACGAGTGACGACGGCATCGGGCGAGCGGCGATCTTCTTGGGCGCCGGCGCGGCGGTATTGGAGTAGGAGGAGGCGGAGGCGGAGATCGCTGCGAGGCAGGGTGACGACGCCGGGCGGGCGATCTTCTTGGTGGGAGAAGAGACGGCGGCGAGCAAAGACGGCTTCTTGCCGCCGCCGCCGGAGAAAGAGGAGGGCTTGACGCGCGAGGCGGGGAGGTGCGGCGGCATTGGTGGCTGGGTGGATCACCTCTGCCGCTTGTGCTAGGGTTTTGGGTGGATTGGTGGCCGAGACTTTGGGATATATTGACCGCCGTGAGATCAACGCGGCCGAGTTCGCAGAGCAGGGGGTCGGATTGTATTCGCACGCGTGATCAAGCAGCTGCTTTACGTCAGATTTCCTTGAGAGAGCAATTTCTTTTCTTTTTCCTTTTCGGATTATACTTTTTCTAGAATGTGCACAGCTCACCACGTTGTTGTGTATAAATATGAACATCGGAATTTGGACACACCGAGCGTAATTAGCGATTTCATCGCAAAGTTGAATCTTGGAAATTTTGATTATATATTACTAGAAGATCCCCTTCTCTTTTTTTTTACAAAATACCACTAAAATGTTTCTCTTTACCTATTGGAAATTTTTTATTTTTTGGAAGGGAGACCCAGATGGGATTTGCAGTCAATGAAGACAACAATCATAAAAACAGGACGATGCAGGACGGCGGATTCCCCACGAGGTCGTTGACATGAGAAAGCACAGGGAGTGACTTTCCTGGCGAGAGGGAGCATTATCCCGGGCACAGTATAGCTCGTTTTGTTTTCTTTTCGCTGGTGTTTTGTAAATAACTTTGTTCTTCAATCTTTTCATCTATAAGAAAGGTAGAGCTCCTACCATTTTCTTCAAAAAAAACTTTCCACAGTTGTGTTCCCCCCAAGAAGTCCTCTCTCCTCTATTTCCCTCTCCCTCCTCTTCTTCCTCTGCTTGCCCTCACCTCAACACCGGAACCGGCCACGGCGATGGAGTTCGGCGTCCCTCCCGTCGGCGCCCTCCCCGCCTTCGACTCGAGGGGGAGGCCGGCCGTGGGACTGGAGAAGATACGCTTCACGCGCATGGGCACCTACAACCCGTTCGACCTGCTGGCCGACGAGGAGGTCCCCGAGGAGGAGCACGTCGCGGAGGAGGAGCATGTCAATGAGGAGGAGCACGTCGCGGAGGAGCATATCAACGAGGAGGAGCATATCAATGAGGAGGAGCACGTCGCGGTGGAGGAGCATGTCAACGAGGAGGAGCACGTCGTCGCCCTCGTCGCTGGGCGACGCCGACGTGCCCTCGGGGAGCGTCGCGCTTGGGCTTGCGGAGCTTTCATTTTGGTCGTGGCCGTCGTGATCCCCGTCCTTCTCACCGCGCTCGAACGCTTCAACGCAGCACCGACATCTTCCACCCGCTACGCCCGCCGCTGGTACGTTCCTCGTCCCGTTCTTGGCTTCTTGTTGGTTCTTGCATTGCATGGAACATTTGTTAACGCCCACGAGCTTGTAGCGAGAAAGAACTCAAGAAATGGCGTAGAATAGCGAGGCAAGAAGAGGGGTAAAATAGCAGGAGAGGCGGGGCACTGGTCGTCCGCGCCGGCCACCTTGGCGGAGGTGAAAGGCCTCCTGGGCGCGGCGGAGGCGTTCGGGGACGGCGCGGCTTTGGCGGTCGGCGGCGGGGAGGTCGAGGGGAGCTCTGTGGGGTATTGCCTGGGCTACTATAGGATAGGACAGGGCCTGACGGGCGGCGGCAGCGGCGGCGGTGGCGAGGGCAGGCAGAGCAGTGCGCCTGGAAATGGGCCTCGAGCCCTCGACAGCGGCACGCGTAGGTCGTGGAGCAGGAGCAGGAGGAGGCGGTGAGCGCGCGCGCAGCGGAGCAAAGGGATGAGGGGCGAGTTGAGGGTGGCGGAGAGATTAGTGAAGAGAATGTCCAAGAACTAGCGAGAAGATTAGCGTCATGCGATCTGTTTTGACTGTTCCTGTGTTGCGTCGATCATCAGTTCATCACTAATTTTGTTTTCTTTCAGATGGCGACGCGGTGTAGTTCTTGTGCTGATCAACTGGACTAGATGCGTTCCAAAGAGTGCTGTTGATAGAACAAAGGGATAGCAGAGCCGCTGGAAACACTCCAGAAGTATTGATTAGCATTTTCTTTCTGCAAACAGAGGACACATTAAGATGATATGATTTGATCTCTATTAGTTCTTCCACTAGTAGGTATATGGAATTATGGATCGATTTGGTGTCTTTTACTCATATACAGGTTCGTAATCGTAGTTAGTGAAACACATCAGGTTTGGTGAGTCATAGAGAGTAAGCTGCCTTTCTTGGTTTTGCTTTAGAATCTCTATATCCAATGATCTGTATCTAGCGATTGATATATAGAATGCTGCCTGAAAATTTAGCACCCTTTGCAGCATAGATTTGTGCTGTACCTTAGTAGCCTTCATGAATATAAGTGTGATTCGTTTATCATTTTTATTTTCTGTGAAATCAATGATGAAAATTCGCAATTTGAGCCAAGGTTGTGGTGAACCTTTGATAACTAAGTGCGATCTAGCATATTTCAGTTGAATCAGCCCAACTTGTGCGAGGTGTTCATGCGTTTGCAATGCAAGCCTTACGTGTTCTTGCAGTGCAAAATATTTGTTGGGTTTTATTTTTATATTTTTGCAGGGAATGTACAGATTGTTGGTTAACCAGTACAAATCGTTGCAATCGGTGCAAACTGTTTAAATTTGTGTTTTGTTAATGCTAAAGTTGTCCCTCAGGGATTTATGGGTGTCCTCCATATTCTCGTCGTGGAGCAGTGCAATTTTTGGTAAATTGTTCCTTTTCTTGTTGTTCTTTGTGATAGAGCAGTGCAATTTGTGGTGGCTCATTGTCTCCTCTTTCGTTGTCTTTCCACTGGATTTGGCTATAACAGAACATGGTCGTCTCCTTCCCTATTGTCAACCTACCCATCTGCATCGCTCATTGCATGTTCTCCTTCGCCTAATCGTCACCCTCGGCCATCCCTCTATGCGGGGGTACCGGTGAAGCCTCCATCTACGTTCTCCCGTGGAACTCTAGCCCAAATGTCACTGGAGATGAAGTCGATGCTTCCGCCGGCCATAGAGCACACATCGCAAGGAGGTCCGACGGTCCCTGATTGAGATTTTGCTAGTTCTCATATGAGAGTAAGTACAACATTAGCAAGTTTCGAAAAGAAGAAGTATAACATTAGCGCAACCGAGTAACCCGGCCCAGCCGTGCATGTCATAATCCCTGTCTCTCTCTGCCGTGTGATGGATTGGGTTGGTGTTATCTCCTCTCCTTAATGAGAAATGTGCTTTACCTCTGCTCGACGGTCCAGTACTGATGCTATAAATTTCTCGCCCAGATTGAAGCACCGAACTGTATGTAAGCAGCAGAGCAGAGCAGGGGAAGAAAAAACACGAAAACGCATGCATGAAGCCCGACAACTCGTCATCTGTCAATGACGATGCAGTCTCCCGACTTGCATCTCAATTTCAAGCAAGCATAAATCAAGTCACTGATGTTTTCTCTTCTCAATCTTCAAGCTAAGCACCAATGCAGTTTCTTCCTCTGAGATTCATCACTCCCTAGATAGCTAGCTCATTTCTTAATTACTGTTGTGCATCTTCTCCGTGTGAGAGCATTTGGTTTGATCCGCTATTAGTTCCACCTGCTTATTAATTCCATCTTCTCACAGTTTCCATCGATCTCCTGCTTCCTTCTTAGAATCCTTTGCAGCGTCGGACTCTTCAGAATCAAATAAATTCCCCAATAACGTGGCACCCGCATGTAGACAGTAGTAGCAGATCGGGAAAATTAATTAGTATAATATCAAAGTGCTTAACAGAGCATTACATATCTGAAAAAAGAATTAAGGCTGGAAACGGATCAGACGGATCGATAGTGCCATTTCTAGTTTTTTTTTCAACGTGAATACGGATATAAATATGGATGTTATTGAATACAAATATAGATCAAATGTTACTAGAATATAAATACAGATCAGATATGCACTCAATTCAGTTGTATATGAATATCCCATAATTTTTCTGAAAAATATGTAAAAATAAGTTTCATCAAATAGAAAATTGGAGGTCTGATATCCACCTCGTGACATAATCAAAACGGAACATAGTTTGCTCAAATGGAAGGTCAGGTTACATTGGAACAAATTCCACTAGGAATACAGATATCTGTATCCGTATTCATATTCGACTCAATCTGTGGTATCATATCCATAAAAATTAATTCTAATACTATCCGTATCTATTTCTGCATTTCTGACTCAGATACTAATTTTACTTATCACATTCAGATTTTTCTAGATACGAATATCAGATAATAGGTATTACCCGGTCTCATTTTCCACCCTGACAAAGCATCACTCACACGCAACAAGATGTATGTATCTACCAACGTATGCATGCACCAACACGCTAGTGTGCATGCATGCGTCACGCGTCATAACGGTAGCATGCAATCCGGCCGTGGCGGAGGACGATTCTTGATAGTTTCCTAATGGAACTCCGCCTCGATCGATCGGCCCTCTTCTCAACCAACAACGACACAAGGCCGGCTACCCTCTTAATTAGATTCTTGATTTTCTCCGGCGGCGAGCGCCCGGCGTCCAATCCAGTCATGGAGAAGTCACCTGTTTTGCAGAGCCAAGACGAAGAAGACAGGATCTGCGCGCTCCGCGACCACCTCCTCCTCCAAATCCTCGAATGTCTCGATGATCTGCGCGCGGCGGTCCGGGCCGGCGCGCTCTCGACACGGTGGCGGCAGCTCCCTCACCAGCTCTCGTGTCTGGACATCGACGTCGCCTGCTTCCAGAGCGCCGCCAGTCGCGCCACGTTGGGCAGATCATGAGGGCGTACACGGGCGCGACGTGGAGGCTGCTGTCCGTGTTTCCTCCTCCGGCGTGCGACAACTGCAAACGCAGCCGTGCCATCAAGAGCCTGCGCCTCACCTTCTACCTGTCCGTCCCTCAGCTGCGCTCCATCGGCCGTGCAGTCGACGACGTCGTGAGCAGCGGCAAAACCAAATGCCTCGAGTTCGCGATATGGCCGCATGATCCTCGTCCGAGCAGCGCCCAGCTAGCCGAGTTTGGACAGCAGTTCATGTCATTCTCGCGTGTTTGCCCCGTCGCCGTATGGCTCACCAGGCTACGTTCCTCAGCTTCGTGATGTCAGCCTCGCTTCTCGTGCCATGGCTTCGCAGACGCCATTCGCGCTGAGCGAGTGTTTGCCAAGGACTGGCAGGTACCTGTCGATTCACTCTACGTATACATTTTGTCGTTGTCTATTTATTATTCGATGTATGATTATTCATCGCTTCTTTTTGTAGGCTTGCTCCTTATTTATTTTTACGCTTCTTTTTGAAGCAGATTTCGATTCGGCCGGAACATCCAGAAAAGCTCGCTGCTATATTCAGAAACCTGACGGATGTATATCTTTACAATATCTTTGCTGACTGTGATCTGAATTGGACCCTGTTTATCCTTGAAGCTGCACCTTCCCTGCAGAAATTTAATGTAAGTCTGTTGCTTCGGTTCTTTTAATCCACATCTCTTGTTCTGAACTCTGGATATGAGTTCTAGTATGACATGTTTTAATTTAGAAGAGTATAAAAGCACTTCTCTATTGTATATTAGGCCTAAGCAGTTGTATTTTTATTTTGATTTTACTTTAGCGGTAAGCTCGAATCCCTTTCCCAAGTAAAAGAAGCGCTACATAAAAAGAGCAGTATTCTATCTAATTAAGGTGTAAAATTAATTAGGGTTAATCTGCACTCTAACATTTCATTACTCAAAATCAATTTAGAGAGTGCTTCTATTGATTTGAAGGCTAATCACATCGCCGGAGTGCTGTTCGGAGTCGATATCGACTACATGTTCATCCCCTACGTCAAGTCGTCAACTATAAAAGTGACATCTTGCAGATCAAATTTGGCACTAATAGTATTCGAGTTCGTGAGATTAGATTAGGACTTACACTCCGGCGTGCGGTAACTGCCAGCGCAGCCGCGCCGTCAAGAGCCTCCGCCTCACCTTCTACCTGTTCGTCCCTCACCTGTGCGTCATCGCCACGCTGTCGAGGACGTCGTCCTCCACGTCGCTCTCGCCCGAACAACGCCAAGCTCGCCGAGTACGGACATGTCCTTCTCCCTCGAATACCCCGTCGCCTTCCGGTGGCTCACCAGGCTAGCCCTCAAGAACCTCGCGTTTGCAGCAACCTACAACAAGGCTCTGGCCACCGTGTTCTTGATCTTCACCAAGAGTAATCAACCGATCGATCTCCAATCATGGAGTCACCGTTCACCATCAGCCAAGATGAAGACGACGAAGACAGAATCAGTGCACTCCCCGACCACCTCCTCCTCCAAATCCTCGAACGCCTCGATGATGTGCGCGAGGCCATCCGGGCCGGCGCGCTCTCGACGCGGTGGGGGTACCTCCCCCACCAGCTCTCTCGCCTGCACCTGAGGCTCGACCACTTCCGCAGCGCCACTCGCACCACGCTTGAGGCGTACACGGCCACGACATGGAGGCTGCTGTCCCCTCCCGCCGCGTGCGAGTGCGACAGCTGCAAGCTCCGCCGCTCCGCCATCAAGACCCTCCGCCTCACCTTCTTCCTGTCCGCCCCTCACCTGAGCTCCATTGGCCGCGCCGTGGAGGACTTCGTGAGCGGCGGCGACAGCCAAAGCCTCGAGTTCGCTATAGTCCCGCGTAACCGTCACCCGAGCAACGCCCAGCTAGCCGAATACGGACAGCAGCTCATGTCCTTCTCCCTCGCCTGCCCCGTCACCTTCCTGTGGCTCACCAGGCTAGTCCTCAAGTACCTCGCGTTCGGGGACTCGGACATCGCCGACCTCATCAACGCCTGCGACAAGCTCGATATTAGTGTTCACGGTGGTTTCCGGGTTCATGAAGTTAAATCCGCACTCATGTGCCAACAAGCCCAGGGTCAGTGCTGAAAATGCCAATCTGGTGTGGGAACCATCCAAGGATTTGAAGCACTTGAACTTGAGGCTGCTGGTGATAACAGGGTTTTGACGAGGAAGACAAGATGATGAATTATGTAAGGCTTGTCACGGAACGAGCTGTGGGCTTGAAGACGATCCGGTTGCGTGATAAAAACAATTGCGAGGCGTGCGAGGCCATCAACCCTGAATCCCCGGGAAGATTTCCGGTGGATCAAGCTAGCAGGCGTCGTGTTAGGAAGCGACTCACATATGGATTATCCTCACCTGCAGAGATAACATTCAGTTGATGGACATACTTAATGCAGAGATAATAATCTGATGGTGGAGATGGTCAACGAATAATAATCTCATAGTAGAAGTGATGTGCTAGAATGCTTGCTGGTCAGTTAAAGGTAGCTAAAAAATCCCTGATTCGTGTGGACTTCACTGCATCTGCATGCAAACGTTTTTTTTTCATTTACTGAAAAATTGCCCATTGTATCATTCAAATGCTTGAGGCTTTCTCAGAAATGTGCGACCAATTTTAGGATCAAACTATTTGGTACTTATAATCGCAACGACCATGCACGCAGCCAGATAGACAGCAGAAGCCAAGAAAATTGACTAAAAACCCATAAAAATGCTTATGATGAGACAGTCTTATTCAATCACCGAGCTATGTATGCCCGAGGAGCGTGTTAAAGAAACAAGCTGCGGTGTTATACAGCAACTACGCAACAGGAAAAAAGAATCCTTCAGAATGGTAACAAACCATCCATGGTAGGCCAAATGCACCATTCAAACAAAATGTCTAATGGTTCCCTCTTGCTCTTGGCTCTCATTATCTCATGTGTTACCGGTCGGACAAATCTTTCATATCAACATTCATTTGTTCACTAAAATCACTATGCCAAAAAAGTGCGAACAGATTATTAGCTCATGACTTTGGCGACAACTCCCGCACCAACAGTTCTCCCTCCTTCCCTCAGTGCAAATCTTTGCCCTGCATTGCATAAACAGAACAATCAAGTTTTTTTTTCTGTTGCTACGAAAAATCCAGACACCAGAAATTTGGTGCATAAAATAAGATGTAAGCGTACCTGGTTCAAGCGGAACAGGCGATATCAACTCAAAAATTGCAGTTACATTGTCACCAGGCATAACCATCTTCACGTTTTCAGGCAACTCAACCTTTCCAGTGATATCAGCGGTCCTGAAGTAGAACTGTGGTCTGTAATTTGAGAAGAAGGCAGTATGGCGACCACCTTCATCCTTGGTAAGGACGTAAATTTCTGCCTCAAACCTTTTGTAAGTCTTCACACTACCAGGTTTGCACACCACCTAAAAGAGCACAAAATGACAGCAACCAAACATCAATAAAGGAAGCAGCAACAATCAGAATCTTACTATTGGACATCCACCAGATATGGAATTAACAACAATAAAGACACTAAAGAATATGTGAGCACAAAATGAAGCAAAGGTGCAGCAACAAGAATTTCTGAGATTCTTTTGTGATAACAGAACTGTGCAACAGTGATGCATGGGAATTTACTAATACACTAGTTTACTCAAAGAAGCTAAAAGAGAGTTAAGTAAATTTAGCTCGAACATCTACAGGTTCAACTTAGAATAAGGCATACTGACCTGTCCACGTTGTACATCACCACGCTTAAGACCACGGAGAAGAAGACCAACATTATCACCAGCCTGCACACAAAGAGTTGTAAGTACAAGATTCAGCGTCAATCAAAATGATTGCATTGTCTACTTTCAGCATCATTACCTCTCCGTGGTCCAACATCTTTTTGAACATCTCCACACCAGTGACTGTAGTCTTCAAGGGACCACTCTGTGACCAAGCATATGTTTCATCAGAATACATCGAGCTAGCAATGTAATGGATAATAAACTTGCAAAGAAAAAAACTAGAAATTGAATGCACCAGGTCTCTGCAAAGTGTTGTGTCTAGAGGCCACAACAACTCATGTGTGTATTTTAAACAACTGGGAAAAACATAGTGGTATAGTACTGTTCAGATGAACCTTATATTGTGGTGAAACTAATATGTTAGACCTACATTTTAATTATTAATCAGAGGTGCAGCATAAATTCACTTGGATCTCTCGGTTGGTAGTTGCATGAAGTTACCCACATTTGCATATGGTGTAATGAAATCATTATGGACCAGCCATAACACTACAGGAATTTTTACACTTTACACGATGTTGATATCTCAAAAACAACCACGAACATCATTCAAGGACAAGCACTCACTATATACGAGGGGAAAAATGGATTTCAGAAAATAAAAAAAATAAAAAATTAGGTTCTAACTCACTTGCGACAAACCTAAGATCTCAACATCTTCACCAGTTTTGATTGTCCCCTGTTCAACACGTCCAGTCACAACAGTTCCACGACCCTGCAGATCAAAACCAATTAATCAACATTAGTATAGGTTGCCAATGATAAGTTTACGCGAGACTAATTTCATTGATGATTTATGGAGCAATTGACCCTAAGGATGCTAAAATTCATGATTATACCAAAAAATATTGACATAAACATAAACAAGAGAAAGGATTGAAATCATCAAGCATGGAAAAAGAATACAGAGAAATAATGACTGAAAAAGCATACAACAGGCTGGACTGGATCGATATCATCTTAAAATCAAATATTTTGTATTACACGGTTTGAGGGTACAATGCTGAAGGGTGTGCTTAAGTTAAACCGACTGGCACTCAAGGATACCACAATAAAAAAGAACAAGTCTTAAGCAAATGGAATAGCCCAACATAAAAGAAAATTAAAAGAAGCAACACTAAAATAGTTTGATCATGATTAGTTTAATAAAAAGATTGCCATCAAAACATTCCCTCCATGTCACACCAGCCAGGTGAACATAACAGAAGATGAAACGTGAAAAGTAATCATGGTACATATTAAACAAGAAGTGGATCTGCCTCTGTAATAACTTAAAATACGTAACAGTAGATTGCACAATACATACCTATCATCAAGAAGTGGAGGTATTGTCTTAATTCTCATTGAATATTGCTATGTAGTTTTCCAGGTTTTCCACACCATTCATTAACGCATCCACAGACTAGAATGTCTATAAATACACATAGACTAGAACAAGCTAAGCATTCACTGGATCTTGGCTTCCATTCTAGATAACACACTATAGCACTTTCATTTCCATGGGTTAGAATTGTTGGTTCTTGGTAGTTTGGTGTGCGGGAAAGGTCGCTCAAGATTATGTGCAACCAATTAAACATCAGATTGAAGATGTAACATCAATAATTGACTAGTTGTACTTTCTGCAGTAGTCATATAATCTAATCACCTGGATTGAGAAAACATCTTCTATTGGCATCAGGAAATGCTTGTCGAGCACCCTCACAGGATCAGGGATGTACTCATCAACCGCATCCATTAGTTTCAAAATGGCATTCTTTCCGATCTCCTCATTTGTACCCTGCAAGGCTGATAAGGCAGATCCACGGATGATCGGAATCTCATCTCCAGGAAACTTGTAGAAACTGAGGAGCTCTGCAGAGAAAAGGAATGCAACAAAATTACGTAAGAACAGGAACATAATCAACCAACTACAAAAAATGTAGAGAAGTGAAAAATGCTACATACCACGAAGCTCCATCTCCACAAGTTCTAGCAACTCTGGATCATCAACAGCATCAACTTTGTTTAAGAAACATACAAGTGATGGCACACCAACCTACAAAACCACAGGAGAAATGTCCATCTGCTCAGAACTGCAAACACAGCATGCTTAAGAGGGACACTAAATGAGAAAAACAGGCAAGAATTCTCAGGAATTAGAAACCTGTCGGGCAAGAAGAATATGCTCCTTTGTTTGTGGCATCGGACCATCAGGAGCTGATACAACGAGAATACCACCATCCATTTGAGCAGCTCCGGTGATCATGTTCTAGAATTTCCACAGCAAATTAAAGGCATAAGCATCAGAGAAGAGCATGTTAGATTAAGGAATCTAATAGTTCTAGATCATGATGTTCAGATGTCATCACAGCCATCAGTTCTAGATCACGATGTTCAGATGTCATCACAGCCATTTGACTATCAATAATGATCTGGAAGCTCATAGAGCCTACTCCAAGTCTGAACAGGCCCGGTGATCTCATCAATTTGATCATCCACATGACTGTCACTGGGAAATTCTCAATCTAACATGCACAACTGCATTCTTGATTTCTTTAAGAACAATCCCTCTATATTCCATACCTAAACCTTAACGGTTTCCACTTAAAGAGAAAAAAAGAGCTATTTACCTTGACATAATCGGCATGCCCCGGGCAGTCAACATGAGCATAGTGCCTTTTAGCAGTCTCGTATTCGACATGAGCCTACACAGATAATCCCACAGTATTACTACTTCATCTGCAAATGGAGATGACAAAAAACCATATGGCCCAAAAATTTACCGTTGCAATGGTGATTCCTCTCGCTTTCTCCTCCGGAGCCTTGTCAATCTCGTCAAAAGCAACCGCTTTGGCACTCCCCGCCTCCGCTAGCACCTGCAGCGACGGCACAGAAAACAACGCATTGGAATCATCCAAACACTTGCTACACGGCTACACGCCCACACCAATCAATCAGCCAACTAGCACAGTATCAAACACGCCTGATCTAACCTTGGTAATGGCAGCGGTGAGGGTGGTCTTGCCATGATCGACGTGCCCAATGGTGCCGACATTCACGTGAGGCTTCCTGCCACAGATTCACCCGAATTCAGAACACGAAGCGCACGAATCGGAACTTCGAAGGGGAGCAAACAAAACGAGCAGAGCCGAACGGATCTGAGCGGAGGGGGGCGAACTAACGTGCGGGTGAAGGTGGCCATGGACCTCGCCCAGAGGCCTCCAGCCAGCGGCGGCGGCGGCTGGGGAGCCACGGGCGCATCCGGGAGCGCCGCGGGGCCCGAGATCACGGCGGCGCGGAGGGTGGGGTATGAGAGGAGGCGGCGGGAGCCGGCGTTCCGGAGTACTGCGGCGGCTGCCATCGCGTCGCGGCGGCGGCGGCGGCGGCGGCGGCGGCGCGAGAGGAGATGGGTTTAGGGCTTTAGGAGGAGGAATGGGAGAGGCGAGAGGCTCGTCTTACTTCTACGTCACGATTTTGTGGGCCTGCTGCGTATGGGCCTTTTGGGCCAAGAAAATTGGGCCTCAGCTCAATTGGGCCTTTGGGCTCAGAACATTGGGCTTCAGCTCAAGTGGGCCTGATTCGCGGGCCAGTAGTGGTTGCTCTTGCTTCTCGGCCACAAAACCGAGTGGAAATTACGGGTTTGCCACGGCCGATTCATCCAGTCCACCACAGCCACGACTCTTCCCCATCTGTCCCCGCCGGCGCGCGAGCTCCACACACCACCGCGATGGCCGCCGCCCCCGCCCCCGCCCCGGCCGCGGCGCCGCTCGCCGCCGCCTCCCTGCCGCTCCCCCTCTCCGCGCGGCCGCAGTCCGCGAGGTTCAGGGAGCTTCCTCGGGCGGCTCCTCCTCCAACTCCCTCACTGCGCCTCAGCCTCGGCCGGCTGGCGCCGCCGCGTGCTAGCGCCCGGTCGGTGCGGTGCCTGGCAGCCAGCGGCGGGATGGGACCGGACATGCGGGCGACGCTAGACAAGGTGGTGTCCGCGCACAAGGTGGTGCTGTTCATGAAGGGGACCAAGGAATTCCCGCAGTGCGGCTTCTCCCACACCGTCGTGCAGATCCTCCGGTCGCTGGACGTGCCCTTCGAGACGCTCGACGTGCTCGCCAACGAGGCGCTCCGCCAGGGTCTCAAGGAGTACTCCAGCTGGCCCACCTTCCCGCAGCTTTACATCGACGGCGAGTTCTTCGGCGGCTGCGACATCACCGTCGGTATGTGCTCTCTGGCTTGCCTCGCGCACGCTCACAGTTGAAAATTTGAAGCTTTTTTGCTACGCTTCACACGCATGATATTGGGATATCAATTGTTCTGTCTAGTATCAAGACATGCAATTCATTAGCCTGACGTATTCTGAGTTTCTGGGGAATAACGGTAGATTTGGCAAATGGAAACTGCATGCCTGCTGTAGCTATTTGGGGCATATCATAATTTGCTAATGGTGAAGGCATGTTACATTCATGTTGTTTCTTGTGGTTGAAAGGGTTGATGTAGTGCTATGGCCGCCGTAAGTTAGTTAATGCTTCATGTTTAAGAGATAAATTAGGATTTGACTCTGGGTGTTGCTGCGGATATCTTCTCTGTTTTCTTTTGATGTTGAAGGGGGAAGATGGGAAAAGAATTGAAAAATATTGTTTGAGGAATATAACCAAACTCAAGGGTGGATGTGGGAAGAAACTAAAGATATCAGAAGACCGGTATGAGTTAGCGCGTGAAGTTAAAAAGCCAAAACAGTCTGTCAGAAAAGTTGTTACTGCAAACTGAAAGAAACAAAGTCTCAAAACATGGAACAGACATTTGACGAATGAGCTAGGAACGAAGGGTACACTACTTAGCAATTAGGAATTTGGATTTGTTGTTTTCCTGAAACAAAAATGGGTTGGACATGGGCTACAGTTTCATGAATGGTCTACATGATGTGTGCCTGTGCATGCGTTAGGGAATGCCTCAGGGATCATGCGTGCTTCGTTAATCCCTTGCTACTACTAGTATCCAGAATCCTCTGGTGGACTTCAGCATTCAGATCCCATGCTCCAGAACTTAGCCAAACTGTTAGGTGTGTTAAAGTTCATTGGTGGAATGTCAGACAGTAGGGAGAACATATGGTGATGGGGCATGCTCCAAGTCCCACCGCTGCCAGCCGCTCTATAAATCTCCTGCCTACTGCCTCCTGCCTTAACCTGTAGTTCCTAACCCCCCAGTTACTCAAGCTCCAAACAAGTATGGCTTCCTTTAGTCTTCATATTAATCGTCAGTTGCAACCATTTTGATCATTCCCTGGAGTTGCCTTCGATGCTCCATAGTAGTAGTTGTTGAAATAGTGAATCTGAAATCTCAACTCTCAATATGGGAGTGTTGTTTTGTTTGTGCTGTAAAATTTCCTTTGTGATGTTACACGCACTTTTACTATTTGTGACGGCAACATTATCAGGAAGGACCATCGAGATATAAGTTGGTTGCCTTCTTTTCGCGATTGCCCAAATCAACTCGGCCAATTGGCAGGAGAGGATCTCATTTGTTCTGCTCCTGTTCAAGCCTGGAATTAATTTTCATGGCCAGATATTCTGAGTCTAACATTGAAATCCATGACATTTGAGCTCCAAGCCATTTGTTTAATGGTTCAGTGCCAATTACACAGAGATAATGCCAGCCTGTGGGATAACCTAACTATCATGGCGCTCAGACTATCTGAAGTTCTGAAAACCAATTTCGCCATAAACCATGAAATGACGTTGTAATGTTGAATCATCTGCATGTTTTTCAGGACAGTGCAAAATCCCCATCCCATATAGCTTAAATTGATGACAACCATTCCCAATTCCTTTCCAGCTGTACGAGTAATGAAAGAGCGCCATGTGTATTGCTGATCCATGAACCCAAGACATGCTCCCGTTGTCCTCCACCGTCACCAAAACCATTGTATCCCTGGTGTTTGCACCATGCCACCACCTCTGATAAGTACCCAGTTCTCTGTTCTAGGCTGAATCCCAGGACTCTTAGCTTCAAAAAAAAAGATCTGTTCTCAGCCTTGCTGATCTCTACCTAGTAGGATCTATAATGAACTCTATTGAAAAAGATGTATGATGTTTCTGTACTGAAACTAAGTTAGATGGTGTAGTCAGCTTGACCAGAAAGAAAATGTGCACGAGCTCACAAATCCATAATGCAGCAAATCAACACCCTCAATTTTCATCGCTGTGGTATTTTTCAGATTCTTGAGTATCCTAAATTAACAGTTTCCATATACAAGATGTCGACGATGCTTAATGTTGCTGTTTTCTAGTAACTCAAGTTTGTGTTTCTCTCAATGTTTGAGCTGGGCTTAATGCTTGCACTGTTGTATATTTTGCAGAAGCATACAAGAGTGGAGAACTGCAGGAAACACTAGAGAAAGCAATGTGTTCTTAGTGAACATCGAATCACATCATACAGTAATTATGGATGTTATTTCTCTTCTCGCTCTACTCTTCAGCCACGACAGAGAACAGGACGGAGATACAGATGCTAAGATGTAAACAATTACAATTTTTCAAGCAGTGAGGTCCAAATGTCCAATGCACTTTGGGTGTGATAAATTTTGTGCAATCGTGGTCGATCGTACAGTATCAGTCCCACGTGCTATGGTGTCAGCCATATTTTGATCTCCACTGCTGTGTAAACAATTGAGGTAGCTAATTGCCGCACCTGCCATATTCTATGTGGTGTCAGTGATACGCGTTATGTCCCTAGCGTGGCCAACATGCAGCGCCCAGCAGTCTCAACGTTACCACTTCATACGATATCATATGTAGGGTTGGATTTTGAGCTAGTACAAATTTTTATCGAGGCCCATTCAGGAACGCACCAGATCAT
This sequence comes from Stipa capillata, assembly GCA_019208055.1. Taxonomy (NCBI): domain Eukaryota; kingdom Viridiplantae; phylum Streptophyta; class Magnoliopsida; order Poales; family Poaceae; genus Stipa; species Stipa capillata. The sequence goes on along the minus strand of JAGXJF010005129.1, from coordinate 361,495 downwards.
GTCCCAAACTATCAACGAGAAACTGGATCTGGTTCTGAAGAGCAGATAAATCTAGTTTCGATGAGTGGATATCTGATCAAAAATTCAAATAATATTCAGGAAGATACATGAGTTCAGCAAATTGGGGCACAATGATGAAGCCTCAACGACAGATAGTATCATCATTCTGTTGTTACAGTATTTTAAGATTGATTCAGGCACCATTTTCCAAAGCCAATAGGTGATGCTTGAGCAGAGAGTAGTTTGACCCATGCTGTGATTGTGACACTGTACCATAGAAAGGCCAGGCAGAGAACCTAAAGAAGGTCATCCAATCAAAATGGCTACAAATTAAGCTTTCAACACGGCCTTGTGGATCATCGTCTCCTTGTGTATTTGGTGACAGCTCTTCTCAACGAGGTCAAGAAGCTTCTCAAGGTTTGATGCCCACGAGTTGAGTATCCCGTTACTGTCTTGAGCTGTCCTGAAGCATACAATCCCCATCGGCCTGTCAATCTTTGCAATCAGGGACTTCGAGTTCACCATGTCTGAAAGATGCTTCTCTGCTTCCTGAAGGAAAACAATGTAGGGCAAATTAGATATTGCCAGACACAATATATACAACAAGGGCAAGTTGACAAGGAAAACAAGGTGAAGTACTGCCAAGGAGAGGTAGGAAATACAGACCTGCAGGCTCAAGCAAAGAAGATCTGCAAGCCTCTTCAGCGTAATCCTTGAATAGTACTTCGAAACAACCAAGATATTCTGAACAGAGCAAGAACTGAAAATTAATGGACAAGCATAAAGCAAGAAGAACTAAATAAATATATAATTGAAGCCAAGTAAGCAATACATGTTCAATGATCCTCAGCTTCAAATCTTCTGCGGCTTTGGTGCCTAAAGCTCCTCCAAGAAAATTCTTCTCGTTCTCATATTCATCCTTGAAGAATTCCCACAAGCTTGTCCATTGAATCACCTCCATGGTAACAAGCTGCTTCAGCAGTAATCTTTTTTCATACAAACATGGGAAAGTAAGTGAGCGTTATGTAAGGCCGTCTGCAGAAATGAGAATGTCTTATACTAAAAGCCACGCAATAGTACCGTGAAATTTGGGATCTCAGAAAGATTTTTATCATCTAGTGAAGCATTGAGAAGACTCGATTGCATTGGATCATGAGGTGCCAGAACCAAGTACCAACAGATCTTCCTGAGAACCTACAATTGGAATCAGGCAGTTAGATAACAAGTGAGATACGCACAAACACACGCATGCACCCACGAGCACAGATATAAAGGGTAAGAGATTACCGGTATCCACTTTGCAGGATCCTCTTTTATTGATGAATATCATAAATTGACTTGTAGCAACGGCAGATTTCCAGGTAATCATTGTTATGCGAGTAATAGCTGAAAACAAACAATGAGAAATCATGATTGATGATTGACCACCATGTAGAACATACTTGTAGTTACTAATGACCACCAATATGGAACATAATTGTAACGACTAACAGTTTGAGAAATTCAGCTATCAAGTAGTTCAAATAGGGAAACAGTATGTAGTTACTAAATGACCACCAATATGGAACATAATTGTAGCGGCTAACAGTTTGAGAAATTCAGCTATCAAGTAGTTCAAATAGGGAAACTACAGGCGGATAATAGCTTGTCTTCAGAACAAAACCATAGATTGCTGTAGTCTACAAAAAAGGCATTCAAGCACTATCCATGACATGACAATGCAAATAAAACATATACATATAGGATAGCTCATAGGAAAAGCAGAGAAATTGAACAAGACTTGCCAAAGCTAAAAAATTACAAGCTGCGGCAATGACAATCAAACAGCAGTTGAAGTATATGACAACTTGTGAGTTCTTTTGTCTTCATTGTCCAGGCATACAGTAACTTTATATTAAGTACTTAATGTTATTATCGCTTAGGTCATGAACTAAGATATTTCTTGTTCAATACAAAGGTAGCATTAACTTGAACAAACATTACCAGAGAAGGTATTTAAACTTATCATGATTGAGCAGAAGCACCACATACCGAATCATCAGTTCATAGTAGATGCGCTTCAGTTCCAAGAGGGAAGGTATCTCAGCAGGGGCTTCCTGAACAATATTATCACCTTCTTTTGGTTTCTTTTTTCCTTTGATGTATCCGCATCAAATACCCTGGGACTTATTTTCCTGGATAAAATTTGTGCTCGGACATAATCTTGACGATCCAGGCACAGCCGGACCTGTGGACATGATTATAGTAAGTTTTTCATGAATCAGGCTTTTGTAACCACTCAAAGCTTTATTATTGCCAATTGGCAGCACACCTGCTCCAGAATGAATGCAATTTTCTCTGTCTTCGCCATTGAGCCAAATGTTTCGACCTGAGGATCAACTTGTTAGTCGAGAAGATATCACATAGGTAATCAGAAAACAGCGCCACTAAATGAGCATATCATAATTATAGTAGAAGAACTATTTGTCCTGAATTCTAGTGTGTGTGAACTTACAGCAACTTCTTGCATCAAATCAGCAGCCTCATCAATCTGTCCCCAACTCCTCTTTGATATTTGCAAGTCTTTTGATCAATCTTGCTCTCTCTATCTCCACATATATCTACACTGGATGCACGACAGTGAGATTACACATCTGAAAGCCAAGGAATCTTACAAAAGTAAACAATAAGCAAGTAGCCATGCTTCTCACTTTTCCAGCAGAGACGCTGCTCAAAGTTTTGATAAGCTCAATACGCGTGTCTACATCTGGTGTAACGTCAATGTACTCCATCGCTTTCTGAACCATGGCAGTAATAGCCTGCATATAATAAAGAACCAGAAGGTAAGATATGTGGATAACTTAAAACTAAAACTAAAAATAACAGCAGTTGCAGACATGGCCAGGAGTGCTTCTGACATATTGTTCAATTCTTAAATAAACAAGATGATAGATAAACATTAAGCACAAGATACTGGCTCTAGCAAAAGGTCACTGTTTTCGAGAGAGAGAGAGAACTGTACACATATAGTTTTAAATTATGCAATCATTTCGCATTCTGATGATTTGTGATAAAACATTGTCCAGAAGTGTTTTGCGCAAGTGCGACAACAAGGCAAAGAAACGTATAATTAGGCCGCTGTTGCGGTTGGAGTATTTGCAAGTGACTTACAACTAAAATAGCATTGCAGACATGGGCATAAAAACAGCTATACATAAAAACTGCTGCAAGTAAACAATAACGTCAATGTTGTTTAACAATGTCTACTGCCACTACAGCAACAGTATAAAAACAATTACTATATAATGTGAGAGGAAAATACTCGGATGCAAACAAAACAGTTGGTGTTGAAACAGTCAATTAGAAACAGAAGAAATCAGCCAGCAATTTTTCAGCCTCATCTAAACACATGATGTTTTGCCATAGTGATGGTCACTACAAGGAGTAATATTTCAAGGCAATATGGCATGTCTTCCCCATCGTCCCTTGCAAATGCAGCAAATCCCATTGCATAAAGGCATCAAGCTAAATAGAACATATTCAACACTTACTTCCTTCAGGCATAACCCCAAAAACATATTTCTACTACTCCATAAATTCCAGTTCTCTGAACAGCCCAAGGAACTTTTGAAAAGTCTGGAACTTTTGTTCAATAGCTAAACTGCAAACAACTATTTAAGTTAACAACAAGAGTAAACAGATTATGGCAATCTAGCATGACAAGATAGTATCAGTGCGTATAAGTTGTTTGCTTCAGTTCAATCACATGTGCTCCACTGAAAATTTAGAGGTTGAACAGGCCTCTAGTGTTGGAGAAATCAGCTAACTAGCCGAATCGTAACTACAGGGTCAAGCTGACATAATTGAACACGGGAAAAAAAAAGAGGAGTGAATTCTCGCGAGGCGGACCTGCTTGAGCTGGCCCCTCCTCTTGGAGAGGACCACGATCTGGTCGTTGAGCGTCTTCCACGCGCCGGCCTTGTAACAGAGCTCGACGATGTCGACGGCGGCCTTCCTCGTGCCGGCCACATCACCGGCCAGCCTACACTGCTTCTCCACGTTCAGGAGCGACTCTATCGCCGCGTCGAGGTTACCCTCCTGCATCATCATCCACGGAGTAACAGCGGCGTCAGGTCACAAAGCAGCAGATCAATCAGCACGAGATCGAAAACCCTAGCCCCGCTGAGGCAGCCGACGAAACCCTAGTAAACGGAAAACCCCGGTGGAGAGGAGGGGAAGGGGAGGAGGAGAGGCAGGAGGGGGAGGGCGAGCTCACCATGGCCGGATCTCGCGAGGAGGCGGCGGAGGAGGAGGAGGCGAGGAGAGGGCGGCTGATTTCACTTTGCTTGGGGCTGCAAAAGGAAGGGATTGATACGAGTTTGAGCCCAGCAGAGCGTTCCAGTGTTTAAAAGTTGTCCCTCGTTCAGTCACTCATTCAGATGCAACTGCTCGATCTAGGGCTCGTCAATTCGCACTAGTTTCACAGAAAAGTTATATATATGAGTATCGTAGAAAATAGTTTAATTTATACAAAATTCTCATAATTAGCAATCTATGTCACTAGTAGAATGTCATATTTTTCACCATCTCATTTATGCAATTCAAACTACCAGAAACTAAGGGTACGTTTAGTTGGTTGGATGGAGTGGGATGGGAGATGGCCATCCACCTTTTTTAGGGATATCCTGTGTTTGGTTTTCACCTCAAGGTAATATTCCCTTAATATACTGGATGGAGAGGGCCGGCCAAATTTTCTGGATGAAGTGAGTCTAATTTTTGCTAATCACGTTTAACGTTGTAAATCGGTTTTGTTTTGCTAATCGCGTTTAGACTCAATTTTTTGCCCAATCCAGCCCGAGCTCCGCCCGGCCGCTCGCCGCCCGAGCTCCACCGCCCCGCCGCCCCGCCGCTCCCCGCCCGAGCTCCGCCCGCCTCCCGCGTGAGCTCCTCCCCGCCGGCCGGCCCGAGCCGCCCCGCCGCGCGCGAGCTCCCCCCCGCCGCTCCCGGCGAGCTCCGACCTCTGCCTTGCTCCTCCCCGCCGCTCCCTGCCCCGAGCTCTGCGTGCAGCCCCGCCAACCCCCGCCCCAAGCTTCGTCCGCCACCCCGAGCTCCGGCTGCTGCGCCCCGCCCGAGCTCCCCTGCCACCGCCCATGCTCCGCCGGAGAGAGAGAGAGAGAGAGGATGGAGAGAGAGAGGGAGGATTAGGGAAAAGATGGAGATATGTCAATGACATATGGGGTCCGCATGTCAGTGGCTTGTCCCATCCAATTCATCCAGCTTTTCCCAAACACAAATTTGCCCATCCAATCCACTCCAATCCACTGAACCAAACAAGAAAATGGCTCACTCCATCTTCAAAAAATTGGATGGGCTCATCCCATCCCACCTCGCCCTCAAACCAAACGCACCCTAAGATTTCCACCTATATGAACATATCTGATTTTTATGTAACTAAACGTCTTCTGAACTGTAAAGGTGCAAAGTTTAGATCAGGACAACATTCACGCACAAAAGGGAATGATAAAAAAGAAGAAGCAAGTACTTGGATCGTATCTACTTCCCCCTAGTTTAATTTTCACACTGCTCCCAATCCCTTTGATCAGAACAACATCTAATGTTTAGCCCAATATGTTTGTTCAGGACAACATCCGAACATTTAGCAATCTTAAACTACAAGACTTACTTTTGTAGCAATACAAGTGCCTTAAAAACTTATTACATGGAGAAATACAAACTACAATTTTCTCGTAGATACAAAATCAAAAAGTGTAAGTAAATTTACTATAAGAGTAAGGGTGTGTTTGGTTAGACTTTAACTGTGACTTTCTCGGCTTATAAGCTGAAAGCCCAATCAAACGAAAAAACATTGTCACGCTTAATTGAAAGACAACGCCCCTTCGTGTATTGATCGAAAGCAAGGAGAAGAAACCCTTCAGTTGCTTTTGGTTAGACCTTAACGTTTTAGACATAGATGCCTACAACATTGCTTATTTCCAACAAAGTAACCAACCATTGAGAGAAGAGAAGAAGACACTATAACACTATTGTTGCAAAGATTATGCAAATTAAATTAACACCAAAAGAACACTATCTCATTACTGTGAGCTACATCAGGAAATCGTCAAGTGCAGACAATTTTAACAACAACAACATGCAGTGTAATGAACAGCCCAAACACCAACACAACATGCAGTGAAATTGGATGGTTGGCAGGTTTGGAACCATAGAAATCGTGGCGGCGACGAAGGTACCGGAGGAAAAAAAAGGGCTGTGTGGCGACGTGAGAGATTGAATGGGCAGCAGTATAAAAATCCTTAGGAAGAAATAAGGGGTGGAAAAGAAATATTGAACGATGAGACGATACGGTCACGAGTCACGACGAAGAAGTGCTGTGAATATTACACGTTTGCACATAGGCCCTAGCGCAGGGTCGAGCCAAGTTTGAGCAGCTTTGTCTCGCTCAGCCCTGAGCCAAACTAGGGTTTTTCTTTTCTTCTCGCCTTCGTCGACCACACCTCCCATCCGCTCCACGTTTCAAATCAAACCCACGCCTCCGCCTCCCGCCGCCTCCCGCCGCCGCGCCATGGTGAGGCTCAACGCCGACCTGATATGGAAGAGCCCCCACTTCTTCAACGCTATCAAGGAGCGCGAGCTCGACCTCCGAGGTTTCTCACTCGCTTCCCCTCACCCATCAGATCTAGGGTTCTACCTTTTCTCCCCCTTCTTCGTAGCCTTAACGGGTTTGATTCGTCTTTCTCTTCTTCGCGGCAGGCAACAAGATCGCCGTCATAGAGAACCTCGGCGCCACCGAGGTGAGCTCCACCACCCGCTGGTGCCGTACCTTTCCTTCTCATTCCAAGTAGTAAGATGGGTTCCTTAATCCTCCTGGTGGAATCATACTGTATGAAAATTTGTATGGGTGCTTGCTCTTGGAATGGGTACAGGTCGCAAACGAGAAACTATTAGCACAGGATAGCTAGTGATGCAGGAAATGTACTACACGCTGCTGTCCAAGTGCTTAGGGTCCCTTCTCCAGTTAGTAACTCCGCAATTGAAGTGACTGCCGGGTTTGGGAGGGGTACCGCTATGCTGCTTTTCAAGTTAAAGATGTTACTGATGGAATTATTTCTGTTGCTAGTTTGATGCTATTGCTAGCCTAGGAATATCTCCTCTCATGGATTTGTAGTCCTTGGCCATGTAATAAGCTGGGAATTTAACTTTCATCAATGGGTGTTATACTTTTATTACTGTGTCTGTACATTACAAGGAAAAGCATTTTTCGTAATTAAGTTGCACGCAACATAAGTTAGTTTTGGCTTAAAGTGGTAATGTTTCGCTGGGGACGTAAGACGTGTTACAGAACTGTTTGAGCATTTTAGTGTAGTGTCCACCAAGGAGTGGCGTACTTTGTTGCTATTGTTCAAGATAGCGGGTTTTATGCACCCTGTACCAGCTAAAGGTGAGAGGAATGAAGTATTGAAGTGCATTTTATAATAATTTTACAAGAGGTGCATATTATAGTGGTGAAGGTGGGAGGTCTTTCTCCATAAAAATTAGTGTTCAGTATGAGCAGTGTGCATATAGAAATTGCTGCTAGGAAGTTTAGTGTTTTTTTACTTGATCTGCACATTTTTAAGGTTCTGGGTGTTTTTGCTTTCTTCTGTGGAGCTGTAAAGGAAATAACAGATCTATGCAAGCCTTTGTTCCTTATTGTGATAAGCACACTTGTATATGTATATTTTTTTAAAGTACTGATAAGTTGATAAATCAATTGAGTTGTCTAATGTGCATGGTAGTTACTTGTTATCATGTTGCCGGTCTACTTTCTGTTACTATGAGTCTACAAATGACGCACCTCTTGGCGATTTCTTGTATTTAGCAATGCTTAATGTTTAATAGTTTAGCTTGATTTGAATTTGAAATGATAGGGTTTTCTTTATCTCATTTGGAATTGCTTTTAGTTCCTCCAGTTCCTTCTCTTGCTGTGTTTTACAGCGTCTTTATTCCTTCGTTTTCTAACAGGACCAATTTGACACGATTGACTTGTCGGACAATGAGATTGTCAAGCTCGAGAACTTCCCTTACATGAATCGCCTTGGCACTCTATTAGTTAACAATAACAGAATCACACGTATCAATCCCAATCTTGGTGGTAAGTGAAACAATATCTTGATTGACATGTGTTTATATCACTTACATAATTTGCTCAGTACCTCACCTGTTTCTTAATTTTTCTTGGGTTCCATGTAGAGTTTTTGCCCAAGATGCATACTTTGGTGCTTACGAACAACCGTCTTACAAATCTTGCGGAGATTGATCCCCTTGCATCTCTTCCAAAGCTGCAATTTCTCAGCTTACTGGATAATACTGTAACCAAGCAGCCAGACTACCGGTTGTATGTGATCCACAAACTGAAGCATTTGCGGTTGCTGGATTTCAAGAAAGTGAAACAACAGGTTAGCAATCATCAAGTTCTTCAGCATACAATTATGTTCCGCTTTTGAAATTTGTTAATCATTGGTAGTGAGGTTTGATTTCTTGAGAAACACGTTATGTAAAAATTCTTATGTATAGTGCTGATGCTTCTGTTCTGAATGAGTTCTATTTAATTTTCATCGCAGTTTCTCTCATTTGATAACTAATGGTAGTTTCTAAGGTCAACACCCTAAGTCTGCATTATTTGTTTTAATGGTGTAAACATTTTGCCATTTGTGTGCAATTGTGCTGCATTAAATATTGCTTTGACCTACATATACGAAAACTAACTGTTTCTCATTTTACTTTTCTAATGAAGCCAGAAATCTTGTGATATATTGCATGTGTCTGTGACTGTACATGCACTCGTCCATATTGCATATTTTACTCATCTAAGATATAATTTAGTTGAAAGGAACTCGAAATTTAACAGCCTTGCAAGATTATGCGGTTTACGTCGATGAATAAGCTATGGCTGCATTAAGTCATGTTTTTAGTATTCATTAATCCATCTGATAAAGGGGCTGTATTTAGTGAAAAAGCACCTAGATGCTCTCATGTGAGCCCCTTAGGGCATCAAGTCAAGAAAATATGAAGAACTTAAAAAGAAAAAGAAAGTTAGTCACTGATGATAGTTTTTCATACTGTCAGCTGTTATACTCTTTTCTTTTAATCATTTCCTCCACTTCGCACCTTCGACATGTTTGCATTTTTTGAATGGAACTAGGATTTTTCGTTGTTTTATATCATGGCATAATCATTTTATCACGAAGGCTTTTAAAAAGTTGTGGATACACACAGAAACCGCGTCGCTGCTTGATTTGTTGATTTCTTCCCCACAGGGTCATTCATTTCCTTTGGAATGATTTCCAAAATGATTTTGGAATGGACCGCAGAAGTGCTGGCAGCAAAAGGGGCAAAAGTGCAACTCTTTTAACTTTGAATTTCCGTGAATTAGATGCATGAATGACATTGAATGCTTTTGGTTGACATGTTTTTCCGCGTTACTTAGTATGCATGGTTTTGTGTCTATTTCTGAAATTATGTATGAGATTTTATGTTTCTGTAGGAGAGAATTGCAGCAGCACAAAAGTTCCACTCAAAGGAGGCAGAGGAAGAGGCAAAGAAGGTAGCTGCCAAAGCTTATACTCCAGTACAGGTGGTGGATGCTCAAGATACCACAAAGGAGCAGGGTCCCAAAGTAGTCGCTCCAACACCTGAACAGATCACTGCTATTAAGGTACTTAAACTCACTCTTTATATTTTGGATACAGCCTGTTCCATGTTATTATTGAAGTTGAGCAGAACCCCTAATACTCAACTGTTGCATTCTTTAAAAAATGCTGTCAGGTCTTTTACTGGCATGTTTGGTATGCTCTTGATATTTACTTTGATATCTCCCTTTATATGTTTTAGTTTTAGCATGATGTTCATGTTCATCTTGGTTACTGAGGTATCCTGTGTTCTCAATTGCTACATCTATGGCATGTCATAGATGACGCTATCTCTCTTTCCCTGTGTTACATCTGGCTGTGAATTTTAGCTTTACAAATTTTCCATTTGTAGGCTGCTATTGTGAACTCTCATACACTTGAGGAAGTTGCAAGGCTCGAAAAGGTAATATCCCCTGTCATTTAGCTCCGGCCCTTCATACTGTTTGGAGCAGCTAACTATGTACTGACATTTTCTTGTTCGTCATTGTGACTAGGCATTGAGCACTGGCCAAATTCCTGCTGAATTTGCGATCCCCAAGCCTGACACTAACATGGCTGAAGCTTCAGAGGAAACTGACACGATGGAGACAGATGGTCAGAACCGAGAGAATGGGGCTGATGAGCAGAAGCAAAACGAAGAAAGCGCCCCAATTCAAGAGGTAATGATACTGCTGTTTGCTGTGTGTTTTTGCCTTTTACTTAATATGCTACCAGTTGTTTTCAATGGCTTCTTCTTACTTGTTTGTGCTTATTTATCTTCACAGGATTGAAGGCATGCACATACAGCTGTCTGGGATCACACATGTCTGGGATGGGGGGGCGAACATGCTGTGACGCGACGTCCAATCTCGCCGAATGCTCTCGCTGATCGCTCTCCTAGTATCAGTATTGCTGTATCATGTGGATGCTAACACCAATTTTCAGTACAGGGCACTGTTCTCTGTGTTGAGGAAAGAAACATTGGGTGTTAGGCAACTTCTAGCACTGCTAGATTTGTTGGTGCTGTAGACTGTAGACACATGCGTATCCTGGATATTCCTGAAACTATTTTCACGCCGTGCATCGATGCCTAATTTGCTTGGGCTCCATTGTAACTGATTACCGAGATATTTTGTTCCACCTATCTCTGGTTTTCCCGATTGGGTTGTCTGCTTCATGTACTGATAGTTTCCTTCTTGAACTTAGATGTTGTTGGGTTTTAACTTTTTAAACCGAATATCTGTGCTTATCTAGTGCTAGAGCACCTCTCTGTACTTCCGTAATTTGTCTTACATTTCAGATCTGCGACCTGAATTCTAATAGATGCATGTTCAATGCGTGGTAGCCTCGAGTGGTCGTTTCGAGCATGCTTGGTTGCTTGCTAATTTTTGGCTTGCCAATATGTTGACATGCCTACAACATTGGCACCCAATTGGCTTGCTTCCAGAAAGTTGGCAACCATAGTATCTTTGCCAAATATTGATATTGCCGCCGACATGTGGATTACCGGCTAAACTTATCTATTTCCTATAGTGGAACACCCAACACATGTAATTACAAATTATAAAGTTACAAAAAAGAGCAAGAGTAAATCTGTAGTCAACGCGCGTTTGGAGCTTAATCCCAACTCAATACTGTTGTGAACCCACGTCGCTCTGAAAGGACGCAACCATTGATCAAATTACAACCGTTATTAGCGGTTGCTAATGACACTTCAAAACAAACAACTGCCATCTCTCTCGTATAATATATATATATATATATAACATCAAGAATGAATACAAAAATTATTTTTACTCTGTCTCAATTCCTACTCGCAATAAATACTACCTTGACGTCTCACATGAAAAATATGAGGTGGCAAGACCTCAACTCAATACTGTACTTCCTTGGCGTTTTCGCATGAGGTGGCAAGACCTCAAAATTCCTCTCACCCTCACTCACTCCTTTGTCTCAACTCAACCCTTCCTCGGTTCAATTTTTTTTAACCAATCCCGTCCCCGACTTTACTCTCCGTCTCTCTCCACCGCGATGTCGCCGCCTCCGCTTCCTGCCGTTCCTACAGCCGCCGCCGCCGCCCCCGCCTCGTTCCCAGCCATGTTGCATTCCGTCGAGGCCCTCGCCTCCTTCAGCGACCTCCTCGCCGACTTCCTCGACCAGTGGAACTCCGTCCTCGTCGACGCCAACTCCATCGTCGCTGCCTTCGCCCCACTCTCCGGCCCCGTCCCGGAACCCGACCCCAAACCCATCCCGGTGCCCAAGCCCGGTTCCAATCCCGTGGCTGAGCCCAAGGACTTAGGGCGCGTTCGGGAGCTCTCCGGATCCGCGATCCGCGAACTCCGCGCGCGGAGTTGACCCGAACGGGCGAGATCCGCGGAGCCCCAAATCCGGATCAAAATGGACCCAACGTTGTAAAACACGGAGCGACGTTTTCCTGCCTCCAGCAATTCGCGAACCGCGGAGTTAGAAAAATTTACGAAGCGCTGCCACCGCCAAGTGAAAGAAAACGGTTCGGCCTCCTCTCCCACGTCGCCCTGGCCCGAAAAGAAAAAGGAAACCGGCCTCCTCTCCCTACGAAGCGCCTCCGGCCAGATCTGGCCTCGAGCTCCTCCGCGCCTCCCCCGAGCTCCGCGCCTCCCTCCCTGGCCTCGAGCTCCTCCGCGCCTCCCTCCCTGGCCTCGAGCTCCTCCACGCCGGCTTGTCGCCTCCAGATCCGGCGATGGGAGTGCCGCTGCCGGCCTCTCCTCCCGGCGGGGCTCGTCCCAGATCTGTCGCGGGAGGCGAGGCTGCTGCTCGGCCTGGTCGTGACGGCGACGACGTGGAGGCGGGAAGACGCCGGAAGGAGGGGAGGAGGGCTACGTGGTGGGGATCGGGAGCGGAGTCGCGTGCCGAACGCTCCCAGCAAATCGCGATTTGGAAGAAGGAGCCGGATCGGGGAGCCGGAGCGCGGATTTGAGGATTTGGTGGAGGCGGAGGGTTCCCGAACGGGGCCTTACTCCGCCTGTGGAACTCCCTCCTCGTCGACGCCGCCACCACCGGCTCCCCAGTCGCCGACCCCGTCCAGGAAATCGTGCCCTTGGCCGAGCCCGAACCTACTCGCCAGCCTGAGCCCGAGCGCAAGCCCGAGTCAGCACCCGATAGCGAGCTCAGAGCCGGCGACCCATTGGCGGAGGTGCTGGGGAAAATCTGCGAGCAGATGGGCTCGCGGGCGCTCCGCCGCTTCGCCACCGCCCACCTGCGGGACCGCTCGTGGCTGCGCCGCGTGGGCCCGGGCGCGCTGCGGCGTGCCCCGGACTCTGCGGCGCTCGTGCTCTATGCCATCAGCCGGTTCTACATCCGTGCCGAGAGCGAGAACGCCGAGGCCGCATGCGTGCTCCTCCTGGAGCTGTACGTGCGCACAGGGTGTCCCCGCAGGCCGGAGCAGGGACTGGGGGATGCTGAGCTGCGGGCGGAGGCGCGCGAGGCGGTGCTGTCGTGGCGTAGCCGGATTGTGCGGGACAAGGGCCAGGTCGCCAATGCCAGCGCCAGAGACGCCCGTGGCCTCATTCTCCTCATGGCCGCCTTTGGCGTGCCCGCCGAGTTCCCGGTGCAGGAGCTCCGCGAGCTATTGTTTGCTGGCGGCGGCTTGGCCTGCTCTGAGGTGCTCAAATGCTCCCAGCTTTTTGTGAAAAAGTTGCGTGGTGAGGCATCTACCACTGTTTGCTAAACCCCTTTGCGGCATAAGCATGGCCTAATTAGTCATGCTTCTCGACTAATGGAGACTATTCTTCTCTTGCAGATGTTGTTGCTGATATGCTGAACAAGGGAAGTTATCACGAAGCAATTGGTATAATCCTTGTATTTGAACTACAGGACGCATTCCCGCTTGCAGCAATACTGACATACATCATCGAGAAGGTTGTGCACAATAGGAAAGATCAAGAGAGTGAGGGGCAGTGCAACTTGGCCGAATCAGTATGTTTGTCATTCTCTCATGCAGTTAGTTTATCACTGTTGAAAAGAGAATTAACTTTTGTGTGGTTTGCAGGATTTCATGTCTGGACTGATAAATTCTTCCACTACTGTGTTCATCCGATAACCATTATATGATATGTTATATCTAATTTCAAACATCTTATATATGTCGAGATATATTCGATAACTCTTATATGATATGTTGTGTCTAATCTCCAACACCTTCTATATGTCACGATATATTGGATAAGTGTTATATGATATCTTCAACACCTTCAATATGTTACGAATCTCATCTCTAATGAGTACACATTTTTTTTCGTGCAGAAAGAACATGATGAAGAGGAGTTGGTTCTTTTGAGATCAATATCCAAATATGTGGAGGAGCACATACCATGTTCCTCAAAAATGGATTGTTTGAGTATTGCTGAGAGGATCAAGTTGCTAGAAGATCGTGTTGGAAAGCCAAAGCAAGCATTTGAAGCTTCCACGCAGGCACCAGGGCCACGTAAACCTGGGCCGCAGCCCGCAGGAGAATTCGGCCCACTCACCTCCCCCCGGCTGCCCCGCTTAATACCATCACGTTAAATTTGTGTCAAGCTAACCTGTGGTAACCTGTGGTAACCACGGTTAAATTCAGTTTCGTAGTGCTCAAGCTAGTTGCTCCCTATTTAAGGAGCCATCACGGTTAGCAGAATGTGGCACAATGTGGGTGTGGGAGTTTATCCAGGGGCAGGGGGGGTAAGGTGGGATTCGGTCTAATCTGGAGGGCGGCGAAGAAGCACCCGCACGCGCTCCCCGATGGCGTGATACTGACCGCCGAGCAGATCGACGCGCTGCAGCCGATGATGGAGGCACTGGAGGCCACCAACGACGCGAGGTACTGGGTCGCCGGCGTCCTTACTGGAGTGGCCATCTACATCATCTGGCTGTGGTTCGGCGGCGGCCGCGGCCCCGGCGGCCCCGGCGGCCGCGGCGGCGGCGCGGCGGCGATGGCGGTGGCGGCGATGGCGGTCGTGTGGTTGGTTGACTCATATGACTGGTGTTTCCGTGCAGTGTTTGGTTGCTCTGGTAGTGATGGAATATGACAACAGATAGTATTGTGATCTCGTATTTGTCAACAGCATGCGTAGGGAGTACTCTGTTCTATCTCGTATTTGTCTACTATTTGGTGTAATCACTTGGTGATGGAATCTGTGAGGACTAATTGGAAATAAGATCACTGTTCATGTTTAAAAATAAGATCACGCAACATCAGAACATGGATTTGTTGGTTCGCAAGGTCTTCCAATAAGTGACCTCAAGAAACTTAAAATAATCATGGAATAACAAAAGCAATGTAGAAATTTCTTCCAATTAGTCCTCACAGATTCCATCACCAAGTGATTACACCAAATAGTAGACAAATACGAGATAGAACAGAGTACTCCCTACGCATGCTGTTGACAAATACGAGATCACAATACTATCTGTTGTCATATTCCATCACTACCAGAGCAACCAAACACTGCACGGAAACACCAGTCATATGAGTCAACCAACCACACGACCGCCATCGCCGCCACCGCCATCGCCGCCGCCGCGGCCGCCGCAGCCTCGGCCGCCGCCGCCGGGACCGCCGGGGCCGCCGGGGCCGCGGCCGCCGCCGAACCACAGCCAGATGATGTAGATGGCCACTCCAGTAAGGACGCCGGCAACCCAGTACCTCGCGTCGTTGGTGGCCTCCAGTGCCTCCATCATCGGCTGCAGCGCGTCGATCTGCTCGGCGGTCAGTATCACGCCATCGGGGAGCGCGTGCGGGTGCTTCTTCGCCGCCCTCCAGATCAGACCGAATCCCACCTTACCCCCCTGCCCCTGGATAAACTCCCACACCCACATTGTGCCACATTCTGCTAACCGTGATGGCTCCTTAAATAGGGAGCAACTAGCTTGCGAACTACGAAACTGAATTTAACCGTGGTTACCACAGGTTAGCTTGACACAAATTTAACGTGAGGGCTCGTTTGGATCGGTGGAAATGGGAGGTGGGAAAGGGAAAAATAATACCGGATGGACCTATTCCTGTGTTTGGGTAGATGGATTGGGAAAAGAAGTGGGAAAGGGATTGGGATAAGAGGGCTTCATTTCCCGGCCGTTTCATCCCGGCGGATGGGCTGGGTTGAGCCAGGGAAACAAGCCTATGATGGAATTACAAAAATGCCCTTGCTATTTTGCCCTAGGATTTGCCCCCGCTACCTCTGGCTTCGGCATTCCACAGCACGCCTCACCCCCCGCCGCGCTCCACCACCGCGCCGCCGCCCCTTCACCGCGACGCCGGGCGCGATCCACCACCGTGCTCCGCCACCGTGCTTCACCACCGTGTTCCGCCACCGCGCTCCACCACCGTGCTCCGCCACCGCGCCGCCGCCCCTTCACCGCGACGCCGGCCGCGATCCCCATTCACTCACACGCCAGGGCGCCGCCGCCAGCTGCGCTCGTGGACAGCAACGAGATCGGACAGGCGCTCTTCCCGCCCCGCTCCTGGTCGGAGTCGCCGAGCAGCAAGACCCGCGGCGGCAGCCCCATACACCCGGGGCCGACCCGTGGGCCCTGGCCGCGGCGGCGACCGCCGAGATCCAAGCCGCGCTATTCCCCTCCCGCTCCGGCTCGGAAGAGTCCAGCAGCGTCGACTCCGTCAGCGGCAGCCCCATCTCCCCGAGGCCGAACATCCGCAGGTGCCGCTCCATGGCTATGGTTGTTTTGCTGATGCATCTGACAAGCACAACTAGGAAAACATGATAGATGTGTCTATATTTATTTATTCGAGTTCAAACTTCAGAAAATGCATGTTTCTCAATGTCCGAAAAATGATTGCAATGCATTAGAATTTTTGTTTGATTGGTTTCACTAGCAGATGAATGTTTGGTTTCGACAATACATGACAATGAACAGTAGGGTCTCAACTATAGATATTTCCCTTGTTCGTATATCTGTGTATAGAGTATATTGCTGTAGCAGTTTAAGCATTGTTCAGAAGTGTTTTGCAATAGGCTACAACCCAGCCTTTAATAGGTAGCGGAGCACTGAGCTGCTCACTTAACAGACCTGAAACGGTAGCAGTATAAGGCGTGAACTATAGCAGCGTGTCTGACATGATTTCCTGGTTATATTGATGATTGATTTCCTGATTATCGCCAAATACATTTCACGATTCATTCAACTATTGATTTCCTGATTATATTGATGTTTGCCAACCATGTCTTGAGTGCACTTCCTGGTTCTACTGCACCACGGGTTGTGAAGGCCGCACGTATCATTGGTGAAGATTTATCGAAACTAAAGCTCTTCTTTGACACTCCAGATCAGTTCAAAGAGGAGTTCGTTTCTCAGGTGATCAATGAATCGAAAGATTAGGTGAGGTGGGGAGGGCTCTACTCTTTTGGTTGCATTGTAGGAAGTACAGTTCACAGTGAGTATATTCTGGCCTTAGTTTTTGTGCAACTGTTTTATAAGCCCAGTGCCATTGTTTTTTCTTCACAGGAGAGCATAATCGGCTAATCTATTGCAACTTTAAGTGCAATAGATATTCATTGCTGGTTACTAATACTGTTTAGTGCCATGTATTGGTTCTCTCACTAGTTCGTAACTGTACCAAAGGCATTACGTGTGTGACATGCAGGTGCACGACATTCAGAAATAGCTCAACTAATGCAATCTGTTGACTTAGTTGCATTTGAAACTTCAAAATTTTCATTGCTTATGATGTGTTCATATATTTGGATGCAATTTCATTATAACCTTTTGATAATAGCCATAGTATGCACAATACTTGTTTGGGTATTTAACTTGTGCTGTCTTGTTTTGGGACTGTCTTGCATAGAGTTACCGCTCTCGCCTGCAAGCATCTTTCTCGTGACTTATTGGTTTCTCCTTGTGCCACAACTGCTAAATATCCACTATCAAATTCTTGAGCTAGACATTAATGTAGGATTGAGCATCAGAACCTCAGAGGCATTGACTGTTTATATTCAAGTATATGCATTTATAGTACAATATATGTGCATTAGCACGTTTTGGTAGTATAGTAGTGATTGTAGTGTAAAATTAGAAAAAATATAAAATTTGTCAAAGAGATGAGAAAAATGTAGAGTACAGTTGGAACTCAGGTGCAAGTAAACAGATGATTGTAATGCTCTTTTTAATAATGTAATGTCTATCAAGTTTTAAAGCCTTGGTAATTTTAACTTGCAAGGTAGGGAAGCTTATAAAATCCTAAATTTGAATAAGCTAAACTGATACTTGCCCTGATATTTTGTTTACAATGTATTGATTGTCCTAAATTTGAATAAGCTAAACTGATACTTGCCCTGAGACATGTGTGATACTGAATGAAAGAACCTGCTATTGTTTTTTTGTTCTGCTATATCAACTGCACATCATCGTTTTGTTTTATATCATGGCATAATCATTTTATCACGAAGGCTTTTAAAAAGTTGTGGATACACACAGAAACCGCGTCGCTGCTTGATTTGTTGATTTCTTCCCCACAGGGTCATTCATTTCCTTTGGAATGATTTCCAAAATGATTTTGGAATGGACCGCAGAAGTGCTGGCAGCAAAAGGGGCAAAAGTGCAACTCTTTTAACTTTGAATTTCCGTGAATTAGATGCATGAATGACATTGAATGCTTTTGGTTGACATGTTTTTCCGCGTTACTTAGTATGCATGGTTTTGTGTCTATTTCTGAAATTATGTATGAGATTTTATGTTTCTGTAGGAGAGAATTGCAGCAGCACAAAAGTTCCACTCAAAGGAGGCAGAGGAAGAGGCAAAGAAGGTAGCTGCCAAAGCTTATACTCCAGTACAGGTGGTGGATGCTCAAGATACCACAAAGGAGCAGGGTCCCAAAGTAGTCGCTCCAACACCTGAACAGATCACTGCTATTAAGGTACTTAAACTCACTCTTTATATTTTGGATACAGCCTGTTCCATGTTATTATTGAAGTTGAGCAGAACCCCTAATACTCAACTGTTGCATTCTTTAAAAAATGCTGTCAGGTCTTTTACTGGCATGTTTGGTATGCTCTTGATATTTACTTTGATATCTCCCTTTATATGTTTTAGTTTTAGCATGATGTTCATGTTCATCTTGGTTACTGAGGTATCCTGTGTTCTCAATTGCTACATCTATGGCATGTCATAGATGACGCTATCTCTCTTTCCCTGTGTTACATCTGGCTGTGAATTTTAGCTTTACAAATTTTCCATTTGTAGGCTGCTATTGTGAACTCTCATACACTTGAGGAAGTTGCAAGGCTCGAAAAGGTAATATCCCCTGTCATTTAGCTCCGGCCCTTCATACTGTTTGGAGCAGCTAACTATGTACTGACATTTTCTTGTTCGTCATTGTGACTAGGCATTGAGCACTGGCCAAATTCCTGCTGAATTTGCGATCCCCAAGCCTGACACTAACATGGCTGAAGCTTCAGAGGAAACTGACACGATGGAGACAGATGGTCAGAACCGAGAGAATGGGGCTGATGAGCAGAAGCAAAACGAAGAAAGCGCCCCAATTCAAGAGGTAATGATACTGCTGTTTGCTGTGTGTTTTTGCCTTTTACTTAATATGCTACCAGTTGTTTTCAATGGCTTCTTCTTACTTGTTTGTGCTTATTTATCTTCACAGGATTGAAGGCATGCACATACAGCTGTCTGGGATCACACATGTCTGGGATGGGGGGCGAACATGCTGTGACGCGACGTCCAATCTCGCCGAATGCTCTCGCTGATCGCTCTCCTAGTATCAGTATTGCTGTATCATGTGGATGCTAACACCAATTTTCAGTACAGGGCACTGTTCTCTGTGTTGAGGAAAGAAACATTGGGTGTTAGGCAACTTCTAGCACTGCTAGATTTGTTGGTGCTGTAGACTGTAGACACATGCGTATCCTGGATATTCCTGAAACTATTTTCACGCCGTGCATCGATGCCTAATTTGCTTGGGCTCCATTGTAACTGATTACCGAGATATTTTGTTCCACCTATCTCTGGTTTTCCCGATTGGGTTGTCTGCTTCATGTACTGATAGTTTCCTTCTTGAACTTAGATGTTGTTGGGTTTTAACTTTTTAAACCGAATATCTGTGCTTATCTAGTGCTAGAGCACCTCTCTGTACTTCCGTAATTTGTCTTACATTTCAGATCTGCGACCTGAATTCTAATAGATGCATGTTCAATGCGTGGTAGCCTCGAGTGGTCGTTTCGAGCATGCTTGGTTGCTTGCTAATTTTTGGCTTGCCAATATGTTGACATGCCTACAACATTGGCACCCAATTGGCTTGCTTCCAGAAAGTTGGCAACCATAGTATCTTTGCCAAATATTGATATTGCCGCCGACATGTGGATTACCGGCTAAACTTATCTATTTCCTATAGTGGAACACCCAACACATGTAATTACAAATTATAAAGTTACAAAAAAGAGCAAGAGTAAATCTGTAGTCAACGCGCGTTTGGAGCTTAATCCCAACTCAATACTGTTGTGAACCCACGTCGCTCTGAAAGGACGCAACCATTGATCAAATTACAACCGTTATTAGCGGTTGCTAATGACACTTCAAAACAAACAACTGCCATCTCTCTCGTATAATATATATATATATATATATAACATCAAGAATGAATACAAAAATTATTTTTACTCTGTCTCAATTCCTACTCGCAATAAATACTACCTTGACGTCTCATGAAAAATATGAGGTGGCAAGACCTCAACTCAATACTGTACTTCCTTGGCGTTTTCGCATGAGGTGGCAAGACCTCAAAATTCCTCTCACCCTCACTCACTCCTTTGTCTCAACTCAACCCTTCCTCGGTTCAATTTTTTTTAACCAATCCCGTCCCCGACTTTACTCTCCGTCTCTCTCCACCGCGATGTCGCCGCCTCCGCTTCCTGCCGTTCCTACAGCCGCCGCCGCCGCCCCCGCCTCGTTCCCAGCCATGTTGCATTCCGTCGAGGCCCTCGCCTCCTTCAGCGACCTCCTCGCCGACTTCCTCGACCAGTGGAACTCCGTCCTCGTCGACGCCAACTCCATCGTCGCTGCCTTCGCCCCACTCTCCGGCCCCGTCCCGGAACCCGACCCCAAACCCATCCCCGTGGCCAAGCCCGTGGCTGAGCCCGAGGACTCACTCCGCCGGTGGAACTCCCTCCTCGTCGACGCCGCCACCACCGGCTCCCCAGTCGCCGACCCCGTCCAGGAAATCGTGCCCTTGGCCGAGGCCGAACCTACTCGCCAGCCTGAGCCCGAGCGCAAGCCCGAGCCAGCACCCGATCGCGAGCTCAGAGCCGGCGACCCATTGGCGGAGGTGCTGGGGAAAATCTGCGAGCAGATGGGCTCGCGGGCGCTCCGCCGCTTCGCCACCGCCCACCTGCGGGACCGCTCTTGGCTGCGCCGCGTGGGCCCCGGCGCGCTGCGGCGTGCCCCGGACCCTGCAGCGCTCGTGCTCTATGCCATCAGCAGGTTCTACATTCGCGCCGAGAGCGAGAACGCCGAGGCCGCATGCGTGCTCCTCCTAGAGCTGTACGTGCGCGCAGGTTGTCCCCGCAGGCCGGAGCAGGGGCAGGGGGATGCTGAGCTGCGGGCGGAGGCGCGCGAGGCGGTACTGTCGTGGCGTAGCCGGATAGTGCGGGACAAGGGCCGGGTTGCCGATGCCAGCGCCAGAGACGCCCGCGGCCTCGTTCTTCTCATGGCCGCCTTCGGTGTGCCCGCCGAGTTCCCGGTGCAGGAGCTCCGCGAGCTGTTGTTTGCTGGCGGTGGCTTGGCCTGCTCCGAGGTGCTCAAATGTTCCCAGCTCTTTGTGAAGAAGCTGCGTGGTGAGGCATCTACCACCGTTTGCTAAACCCTTGTGGCATAAGCATTGCCTAATTAGTCATGCTTCTCGACTAATCGAGACTATTCTTCTCTTGCAGATGTTGTTGTTGATATGCTGAACAAGGGAAGTTATCACGAAGCAATTGGTGTAATCCTTGCATTTGAACTACAGGACGCGTTCCCGCTTGCAGCAATACTGACATACATCATCGAGAAGGTTGTGCACAATAGGAAGGATCAAGAGAGTGAGTGGCAGTGCAACTTGGCTGGATCGGTATGTTTGTCGTTCTCTCATGCAGTTAGTTTATCACTGTTGAAAAGAGAATTAACTTTTGTGTGGTTTGCAGGATTTCATGTCTGGATTGATAAATTCTTTCCACTACTGTGTGCATCCGATAACCATTATATGATATGTTATATCTAATTTCAAACATCTTATGTATGTCGGGATACATTCGATAACTCTTATATGATATGTTGTGTCTAATCTCCAACACCTTCTATATGTCACGATATATTGGATAAGTGTTATATGATCTTCAACACCTTCAATATGTTACGAATCTCATCTCTAATGAGTACACATTTTTTTCCCGTGCAGAAAGAACATGATGAAGAGGAGTTGGTTCTTTTGAGATCAATATCCAAATATGTGGATGAGCACATACCATGTTCCTCAAAAATGGCTTGTTTGAGTATTGCTGAGAGGATCAAGTTGCTAGAAGATCGTGTTGGAAAGCCAAAGCAAGCATTTGAAGCAACGAAGCAGAAGAGAACAACAGAGGACAGTCTACATTGAACTGTAGGACCTAATGCCCGTGTACTTCAGTTGTTTCTGATGCATCACCTAACATACATCATGTAGGGTAGAAGCAACATCAGTAACCAGTGAGCAGGCCTAACATTACCAGTTCAAATAATTATAGTTCTCCAAATGTTGATTTAGATCCAGCCGCATTGTATGGACTTGTAGGAAGTCTCTCGACTGCTCAAGTATGCATTATATGGGATGATGAGAGTCCACGTTATAGAATTACTCAGCCCAGTAAGAAGCAAAAAGTATTGCAATGTTTTGGTTAAACCTGCTCATCGTAAGCTCAGCGTATTGTCCCAGCCTAGTAAGCTCACCTGATATTTCCATGTTTGGAAGGGATGGATTTTGGGGCTGTGTGTCTGAATTGTGCATCATCCTTTCCTCTCTCTCCATTTTCGCTCTTTAGAACATCAGATTGAGTGGTGGCCTCATCAAGAAATCTTGATTTTACTTGGACCCTATTAAATGAATCTTAGCGGGCTATTTTGAATAACCTAGAGTTATAGTTTCTGAAAAATATTTTTACTAAATTTTTCCATGGTTTGACCAGGCTATTTAGGACTTATTAATTGAGTTGGAATTTTGATCTTGTGAAGTACATTCTTCGTTGGGACAAGCTATCATGAGTTCTGGAATATTGTCCAGACTGTATACCCCATTCTATCATTCAGTTATAAGCTTGGCCCAACCATGGTTTGAGCACGGTACATCCTTAGTTTGTCTACTCAATCTAGCATGGGGTGCAACAAGAAAATATGATTAGAGGCCAGAAATGGCACGTTACTGAAGCCTCCACCAAATATAGAGGAGGAAATGGGGCCTGTGCATTCCTAAGGCATAATCCATAGCATGTTTTTTAGATGTTTGTGTGATTCTTTCGACTTTTGATGACTAGGTAGAAGCCCGGAATAGAAACTTGCCTGTTGAGCTGCTTATTTGAGCCTATCTATTTACAGTTTTTAACCCTCATTTGGGTGTCGTGGTGCCTTTATGGGTTACGTCTAGGGTGTTAAATGTCCATTAGCATAAAATGGTTTTTGTTTTGCTGGGATTGTTGCTTTCCTGGATGCATTTATCCAAGAAGTATTGACAATTGATGTTACTGTCTTCAAATGACAGATATAGCCTATGTCTCACTGCGTTTGAACTTTGTAGTGATAGCTTTATTTGTTTCGAGAGAGAGAAGGATCTTCTCTTTGGATGCTAAGTTTTTTTTAACATAGTTTGCGCAGCCATTTTAGGGCAAGCTTGCTGGCTTCATTTACTGATTTCTTGATTAGAGTCAAGCTTACCCTTTTGAATTCAAAGTTGGGTGATATTCTTTCTCAACTTTCATCGTGATCAGGGAGCAGAGCATGTAGGGGCGGTTATTAAATAGTTGCTGAAGGTCTTAAACAAGTCAGCTGTCAGGCTTGGTTTGAGTGAAATAATCTCAATCACAAGCCCGAGAGAATTTGTTGGGTTTGGTTGACTGTTGAGAAACTCTGAAAAGAATGTCATCGGATTCGTCCGATACTATGATTTATGAGCTTTCACATGCCATACTCTGAAGGTTATGCCTTGGATCTGGACATTGTGTAAGCTGTTCATTTGTCAAAATTATATATTTCTATATTTTGCTTTACTTTGTTTTTAATTGAGGAGCTTCTCTTAGAAAGTCTTCATGTTTTTAGTTACTGGTAAAATTCGATTCTCTTTTCACGTTGATACTTGTTTCATTTCATTGTAAACAGATGGTTACGTTGGTCAGGCACAGAGGTAGCTAGCGGCAACCTGCAGTGAGTGTCCTGTCCCCACTCCCTTCTCGTTTCCACGCTTCCCTGCGCCCTGCACCTACTCCACCCACGCCATGGAAGCCACCGCATCAACCTTCCTCGCGCGCCGCCTCGCCTCTCTCCCCCTCCCCCGCGCCGGCCACCGTCGCCGCGTTTGCGTGGCCGCCGCGGCGCCGGATCAGCGGAAGAAGCCGACGGGCGCGGTTTCGGCCTCGACCACCAACTACGTGGTGCCGCTGGACGCCGCGCCGTCGGGGATCACGCGCCCGCTTGTCGAGATCCTCCGCGACCTCAACAAGCGCGTCCCGGACACCAACGTCCTCCGCCCCGACCGCCGCGCCTCCGCCTCCGACCCCGTCGTCCCCTGGTACACTCCCTCTCTCTCTCCACGGATCTCTGTGTTGTGTCTGCCCGAGATCGAGTTAAAGGCTGAAGCATTTCGGATCTCGGTAACCGTGCACGAAATTCAGGCCGATCTATCAACCCATGGCGCCTGGATCCTCTCATTCCTCATAACCTGATGCATTCTTGAGATGTAAGTTTGTTCCTTGCTCTGATTATTCATGAATTTTCATTTTTCTGACAGGTACCATGCTAACAGGATGCTCAGCTTCTATGCCCCAGGTGAACCTCCCTCCCCCTTTCCTAATCAAACTCTAAAACTGCTCAGTGTTGTTGTTACTTGAGTCAATCGATGTTAATTACTAGTACTTCGCTCTGTTTACGGCTAGTATCTGTTATGAATTCTGCATTTCCATCCCATGTGCAACGTACACGACGGAGTCGTACTTTCACATGAACCAATGACCTTGTATTGAAGAGCGAAGCCTGCATTAGTATGCTTGTATACCTGAGCTGAGCATTTGGCGCCAATATCAGTCTAAATTTCAACTTTCAATTGATTCTGTTGTACATTAGCACCTGCTCCTTGCTCCACCTATTGTTTCTCTACTTGATATTTGTTGGACACGCCAACTGTTTTCTCTTTACACTATTCTTGGATTGCACCCTATATTCAGGTTGGTGCGGAGAGGTCCGTGATGTTATTTACACTGAGAATGGAAAGGTGACGGTGGTATATCGTGTCACAATACGAGGAACAGATGGAGAGGTATTTAACTATTATCTCTTGTTTGCGATGACTACCATCTTATTGCATCATATGAATCAGGTTAATGGACCAATTTTGACCTTACGAGCTATATATACATTGCAAGAGCACTTAGGACTTGGATAGCTGGGGCAGGGCCAAATCCCCTGGAAAATCTCAAATTCGAACATTCACTTGGTGCCTGTAAACTGAATTCACATGTATCTATGAGTTTTCCCCATATGACTGTGGCCCCTGCCTGTCTGGCTTTGCCCATCCAAGGGGTAAATGAATTTATTTCTGTTGTTCTGGGCATTAGTAGGAACCAACCGTATGTAGCAATTCCTACTAGTGTCTGTATCCAAAGTGCATGCTTTCCCAGTTTCCCAAACAGAATATGATTTCAGTTCATTCAATTGGGTTCATAAGCACCCAGTGCAATACATATCAGCAGCAGATGGTTAATGATCCATAACCACCAATGCACCACTTATCAGTTAAAGGGATTATGGTTCTATCTTGTCCCTGTGGAGAACTGGCATTATGCTTCGTTCAGCCCCAGTGTACCACTCTGTTGACATTTTAGTATTCATGAGAGTGCTTACCTTGAAATCTTTAACTGATGAGTTCAATTATAAATTCAGTTTCCTTTTTTGCCCTACAAGAAACTGAAAGAAATATGGGTTCAGTTACAAGCAATCTGTCTTTTGAAGGAGATCTTGCATTGCATAATTGTGCAGAACATAAACCACTTGCATCATAACAACATTGGTGTTTGATAATCTTCTATGGAGGTTAAACTTTTCTTTCGTCCATGCAGGTTCATCGGGAGGCTGCTGGAACAGCATCTCTGAATGATGCACGGTTCGATGATTCTGTGGCTGCCGCAGAAGAGGCAGCGTTCTGCAAAGCCTGCGCAAGGTTCGGTTTTGGTCTCTACCTGTACCATGAAGACGAGACGCTGTAGAGGACATCATCTGTCGCCTGATTTGCGTTCAGAAGGTTGTGGCTGACCACTCCTATCAGTTGCCAATCTTGCCAGAGCCTGTACTTACTATGATGCAAGATATATCACAAATATTATCTATACTGAACTGTAAATACGAGGCAAGCCCTGGATCCAGCCCGCCCGCCACACGAGCCGCGGCCTCCTCGCCCCGGATCCGGCCAAGGTTGCATTTTTTCCATTTTTTTTTACTACAGCTGTGGGAACAATGTTTATGCTATATAATCAATATTAATCCATGTATGCGTATGTGTAATAATGGGCAAAAATTGGTTGATATGGTTAAGCATTTTTGCTACATTGTTCAGATTCAAGCATGCCCGATAGCAAAAATTACTTGGAATTACAAAAATTGTTTGTTCATTGATTGATTGCCCGATAGCATTGTTCAGATCCATTGATTGTTCATGAGGGATTGCAAAATTGGTTGTAAGAATTACATAATGTGCAGTGCGAAAATCCGATAGCAATTGTGTGTTAGATCTAGAGATCTGATTGTAGCAATATTACTTGGAAGCTCAGTGCACTCTGATATGCAGGTTGATTCAAGCTGAATTGTGAAAAAGAGAACTGTTGAAATGTCATGTGTAGGAACTGATGTCATGTGTAGGAACTGATGGGGAAAACCTTACTGGGATTGTTTTATCACCCTTGAATCCTCCATTTTATTTTTTATTGAACATGATATGAGGTCTCGAATGTCTGTTTCTTTTAGCGCGTTATATAATTAAATATGTACGAATGAATAGAGAGATTCTGGCTAGAAATTGCACGACCAATAAAGATTCTAAAAACTTGGTCTATGTTCTGTTCATAGATGGATAAAGCAAAAACCGGGAAAGCAACGTGGGATCCCATTGCTCATAGGGTCTTCCTTGATATTTGTGTGGAGGAAGTGCAAGCGAACAATCGGCCAACCCAATGTTTAAACAATGTTGACTATGCCAATTTGATAAACAAATTCAATGAGCGCACCAAACGAAATTATGAGCGCAAGAAAATGAAGAATAGATGTGAGACACTCAAAAAGGCGTACAACATATGGAAAACCTTGACCCAACATGCTTCTGGTCTAGGAAGAGATCCTGTCACAGGTACCATTGATGCTAGCGATAATTGGTGGGATATGGAGATTAAGGTATGCATATATTTATATCACATCCAGCTGTTCATGAGTAATAAACAAATTTTTGGAAACTCATGTGTTCTTCTATTTTCTTTTTTACAGAGATGTCCAGAGACAGCTAAGTTTCGGATTACCCCACTAAATAGCGAGGATAAGATGAGAATAATATTGATGCTCATAGCGTTACAAATGTGCATGCAAGGGTGCCAGGTGACTCATCTAGATCTGCACCCGTTCATGTTAGCATTGAGGAAGATGATGCAGGATCAGGCTGCGAGGGTTTAATGTTTGATACCACACCAATTGGTGACAAGAGTAAGACGAAGAGAACAACTTCAAGTTTGGTGAAGTATTGGAATGTTTAGACCACATGGCTGTTGATTATATAAAACCAAGAGGTCCTGCTTTCACTGAAGTTCATCATAGACTTCGAAAACGAATGTTCTACCCTCACTTCAATAATACCATTGGAGCAATCGATAGAACACATATTCATGTGACAGTTCTAGCCCATCTGAAAGTGAATCACACAAATAGGCATGGTTATACTAGCCAGAATGTCATGGCATTCTGTGATTTTGACATGAGATTCACTTTTGTGGTAACTGGATGGCCGGGATCTGTTCATGACACACGTGTATGGTCAGATGCGTTGGTTCAATATGATGACTATCCACACCCTCCGGTAGGTAACTCACATGTGTATACAATTTTTATGTTCACTGTTTGCTTATGAAATAATCTATTTTTTCTTCGAACTATAGGAAAATACTATCTTGTTGACTCCGGATATCCAAACCAAATTGGCTATCTAGCACCATACAAGGGACAAAGATACCATGTGCCTGAATTTCAACAGGCGGCTCCTGTTGGGATGAGGGAGATCTTCAACCATCGCCATTCATCACTAAGGAACGTAATCGAAAGATCATTCGGGGTTCTCAAGATGAAATGGCGTATTCTCGGAGGAATACCAAGCTATCCAGTTGAGAAGCAGAAGATGATAGTTTCCGCTTGTATTTGTTTGCATAATTTTATTCGCGATAATGCTCTACGTGATGAGCATTTCGAGAGGATTGAGCGAGAGGAGTATGTTCTACAAGATGGGCCACCTCCAAATAGTGTGGAAAATGCTGCACCCGTAGATGATGGCACTATGGGGCAAATACGCGATGTAATTGCTGCGGGCTTGGTATCGTGACAGCGAATATCTAGTATGACCAGATGATCGTATTTTGTATCTCTTTTCTTGGACAAATAACTAGTAAGACGGTCTGGTTGTGTATGGTTTTTTTGTGTAGCTGGCTATTTTTCCTCCATGTGTTTACTTTTTCCGTAACTTATTTGGAATTTGTATGTGTAATAATTTGGTTCTATGAGAGCTTAACAATTATTATCCATTATTTTTCTATTTTTATATCTCATTTATGTGGTAAACTACGTCTAAACCAGATGAAAATAGTGTTGTTATCATTCAAATAACAAATAAATAAGGTACAAGGGTAGTACAGACTTTCACGTTGACCTCAGCTCATAAGCTCTAACTTCAGAAGCTGTTTAGAAGGGAAGAGAACTTATCAGGGCTTCTACACACTGGAGCTTCTGGGGGCCATTAAGCTCATCAGGGCTTCTGCACAAGCCCCAGCCCCCTAGAAGGGGGCCTTCGTCTGCTTCAATACAAGCTCCTCTTTGTCTATAACGAGGTGACAATAAATACATGTATGATCCCTTGTTAAGTACTGCTACAAAATAAGCACATTAATATATCGTGCATAATAGAAAAATATTTCTTTTGCTGAGCGGCAGTGTTAGACGATCATCAAACCCTAGTAACAATTTCCTTCCGATGGGCGCCAGGAATGAGAAAGGACGGCGGCGATTTTGCCTGGGGAGGCGGACGGACGCGAGCCCGTGCGCGGGGCAACACGCCAAATATTGCAGCTCCCACGCGCGCACGCACACACGACAGACACAAGCCCCGCGCGTCGCCTTGCCTCCCCACCCATCATCCTCCCCTCGGGCCGTTGGCCGCCGCCATGGGCGACCCGCCGGTGCTCAAGAGGCCCAAGCTCGAGAAGGACGACTATGAGTCCGCCTACTGTCCCCGCCCCTCCTCCAATGGCTCCGCGCCCAAGCCCCCCACCGCCGCCTCCGCCTCCGCCGCCTCCAGCGCCAGCGAAGCGCCGCCGGAGGAGGACGACGACGACATCGCGGAGGAGGCGGTGCTCGCGCTCATCGCCCACCGCGAGCGCGATGTCGAGCGGTGCAAGCTCAAGCTCATCCACTGCCAGTCCCTGGTACGCCCCCGCCGTCCCTTCTCCCCCACCTCCCTTCTTGGTGATGGTAAATGGTGCGATCTTGGTGGGTTTCTGATGGCCGCCGTGCGCCGCAGCTGGACACTGCGGAGAGCAAGCTGGCCGAGGCGCAGTCACGGCTCGCCCGATACCGAGATCGCGCTCCCGATCGCAAGGCGCCGCCGCCGCCAGAGCAGAAGGCTCCCACCCCCAATCGCAGGACGCCGCCTCCGAGCCAGAGGGACCACAAACCGTCGCCGCCGAACCAGACGGCGGGGAGGCCGCAGCTTGTCATCCGGGGGGCGAACAACCGGCCGGCCCCGCGGCCTGCGTCGCGGCCAGAACCCACGCCCGGATTGAAGAAGGCCGCCGCCCCGTCGTCGTCTTCATCACCCACGCTGCCTGAGCGGCCAAGGACAGAGGAGAAGAAACCCAAGAGAAAGATTGGTACTTCCTTCGCGCTATCCATTTTAGGACAATTTACCCAATAAAATTCGATCTTCATTGATGTGCTTGACATACATGTGGTTCTGTTTTTCTGGTTTACAGTACAGAAAGAGCATCAGAACTTGATTCAGAGCGTGAGGAAGTCGTCTGCAACGGTGCTTAGGTTCCATGGTGGCACCGTGGTCGCGAGCCAACACAAGAGGAAGCTTAGGTGTCTTGAGCTATGCCCTGCTAATGACCAGCTTGTTGTTACCAGGTATGCTTGACAGGCCATGATAAATACCATAAACGCACTGATGCTACATAATAGAATTGCTCAATATGTCAAATTTAGTGAAGATTCATAGCAAATTTGGTCAAAATTACCTCTAACTCGAAAAGAATGATGAATGAGAATGACACATCCTTGCAACTAGGTGGGAGGGCTATTAGCCTATTACTGTTTGATGCAGGCTACTAATCCCAAAACAACCAACAATTCCCTGATCATTCTAGATGCATAAGTGTCTGAAAGTTAGCAAAAATATAATTGTAACTGCGTGAATTACAGGTGCTAAACCACTGTTTTGATGGATGTCCTGTGAGAAGTGGTTGAGTTTTTGGTTAATTATTGATCTCCAATTATATGTGCAGTGTAAACTATTTAACTAAATTCAGTAACCGTGATATCTGTTAAGTTCCCTTAACTTTTGCTGTGCACAGAACTTCAGTCTTATGTTTTCTTGTGATGCAGTGCATTGGATGGAATGATTACTCTGTGGCAAGTACAGTCAAAAGGGTAGGCCTCATATTACTCTGATTTTTGGCCATGCTATATCTCCCTTCTATTTCTGGAAATTTTACTTGGCTTTCAAAAACATTTCGGAGATACTGTTACTTGTTTCCATGACGATTAGTGGAAAATAAATTATAGAAGTATGTGACACCATTGTATTCGTAATAAACTCAATAAAAGCGTTATGGTTACTTGGAGATAAAAAAATGCCTTTGCTAAAATTAAACCCATAATTTCTATAGCCTCAACAAAGACTAGGCTGTAGTTAATGAAGATTTCACCATGTAATAGTGAAATTGGCTGCCCTTTGTCAATGGCTTTTAGTCCCTGCATCATATTGACGCTAAGCGAGAATAAATGCATGCTAATGATTGGCATTGTGTATGTGGAATTAGTATTTTGTTTATGAAGCTCACGCACTACACATGTCTGGGTGTTTTGTTCCTTAGTACAAAAGCCAAGTAGATGGCTGTTGCTCTTGCATTGTCTGTGCTCTGCCTTGCCTCATGCACTTTCAGAATACCAGGATATTAAAATTTAGCATCTTAGGTTCATATCCTGTAGTTCTATGGGAAAACTGAAGTCAATACAGTTAGTGGTCTAGTGGCTGTGAAGAATATGTCAACACTTTTACCCAAGTGGCATGGGAAACACCTACATGGCATTATGGCCAAATCCCCATCACTTTCTTCAATATATGTCAATGAAGTGCTGGCCAATATATTCAAGGAGATTAAATTTAACTTCAACATGGTATAGATGTGCACATGACAATTACATATACTATTGTTATCCTGAAGTAACATTTAATTCCACGGATCTCATACAGTATTAACTTGGTTTATTGTTTATGTGGAAAGATAATACTATCAACTGATAAAAATTATCGTAGCACCAGGAAGTGTATGATTTTTTTTTAATTTTCTACTCACGCATTGCCTTGTGCAATTGTCAGTATTATCACAAAATTGCCGCACTGTGATGTTCATCATGTGCGATGTTGCATGTGAACATTGGTGCATGTAACCCAGGATACCAGGGAGAGTTTAACTCATATGGTTGTGGAGCTACATGAATTTCTGTTTGGTTTTAATTATGATTTGACAATAAGATCTATTTGTACTTGCAGACCTTCTATCTCCTTGCTTAGCACTACAAATTGCTTTTCTCCAAAGCAACGGTGGCCTGAGGATGTAGCTTGGCATCCAGATGGTGACACTGTTTTGCTGTATATAGTGCTGATGGTGGTGACTCCCAGGTTTCAATGATGAATCTTAACATATCAGGACAAGTAAGATCTCTGTTAAAACTTAAAAGTATCACGCCTCAGTCCATCTAGTAGTCATACAAGGTTTTCTCAATTTAACAAGCATATTTTTATAATACAACTCCGTTACAGTGAACTGAATTGGTTTCATAGGAAATTTCCATAAAATATCGTTTTAATCATCTTTCAATATGGCAAACTGCAAAAAAAACAATCACACGTGAAGGGTTTTTCGTAGTAGAATTTATATTTGCGCATATTTGATTTAATTTTTTTTCATTTTAAATCAGGTTGCCACAAAGGTAGGAATTAGATAGGCGTGTTTTAAGTTATTCCTGTTATTAATTCACCTAATACCCTGCAAGGCTGCAAATTATAGCCTGGGACTGAATTTGTTCTTTTATGCTTGATGTAATAATAATTGGCTGCTGATATTGTGTACTTCGTATTAACAACCATGGCTCTCAAATTATGTCTCTTAAAGGACCAACTAAAATAGTTTCATTAATGTGAGTATGTTTATGTTATTCTGCTATTTATCCGTGGAGGCATCAAAGACCCAGTGTAATATGTAGTTATGTCATGTAAAATCTTATGAGAATCCATGCTGTCATTCTTACTCTGTAATTATGCTTTTCTGTTCTTCCTTTTGATGAGTATATATGATTTACTTCAACATTACTAAATGTGTTTATAATCTTTCCCCTGAAACAGAAAAAAGTTACTTTCCTGCCAGCGAAGCCTCATACTAAGGGAATCATAAACAACATAAATTTCATGCCCTGGTCTGATGCTTGCTTTATGACTGGTGGAAGTGACCATGCTGTCATACTCTGGCAAGAGAAAGATGATTCATGGAACCACAAGAAAGTGCACAAGGACTTGCATTCTTCTGCTGTCATGGGTGTTGCTGGACTGCAACAGAGAAAAACGATATTATCAGTTGGCTCTGACAAGAGGATAATATCATTCGATCTCTCAGCTGAAAGGACAGAGTACAAGAACCTAATCGATAGCAAATGCATGAGTGTATTACTAAATCCGTGCGATTTCAACTTATATATGGTGCAAACAGCGTAAGTAAAATTCAAATGTTGTTTCTGGATTACTGGGTTCCATTTTGCATCTCAACCTCTTATTGCATTAAAATCCTTACAAAAGTTCACCCACAGGTAGAAATAGCAGTTTGTGATAGTTCAAGCATTTCAATGTAGAGCTCAAGTTCCAATAATACCAAAATTTATGCATCAGTTGAGATCATATAATTATAATCTTGAGTCTCATGTGCAATCTGTTCCTGTGGTGCCTTTGGTTGCCTGTGCTGCATGCTAAACGTTGTGTGTGCTCTTTCTTGTTTCTGACAGGTCACCTGGAAGGCAGCTTCGGTTGTTTGACATCAGGCTTAGGCAGACTGAGGTTCATGCACTTGGTTGGAAGCAAGAGAGCAGTGAGTCTCAGTCGGCCCTGATAAACCAGTCATGGTCTCCCGACGGCTGGTACTTGTCATCTGGCTCGGCAGACCCGGTGATCCATATCTTCGACATCAGGCATAATGGTCAGAACCCCTGCCAGTCCGTGCAAGCGCACCAGAAGCGGGTCTTAAGGCTATTTGGCACCAAACATTCCCAGTTCTGACCTCAATATCATCGGACCTTAACGTTGGAATCCACAAATATTCATGAAAAAACTACCTCTGGATTTTGGTGCAGTGAATCATCAACATTTGTGTAGCGAACTCGCAAAATTCGGATCCCAGGAAATTTGTTGGTTCACTCATGTCATACATCAGTTGAGTTAGAAAGGAACTGGTAGCAACATCTGCACTTTTGAGCTACTGTGGCAGCAACATCTGCACTTCCCTATCTGCCACTGCCAGAGTGATGCATCTGAAGAGCCCTAGTTGAATGTTTTGCCCTTGTTACTTGTAAAGAACTAGATGGAAATCCCAGATATGTTGAGAACTATTCCAAAATGTTTCTTTTTCTTTCATGTTCTTGCCTTTTTGCAATGCAAGTCTTGGTCCAATGGGTGTACTGCAAGAATCTTGAGATCAAAGGTCAAAGGGACATCTCAATCGAAAGGAACCTACTTGTTTCAGTCCCAACATGTCTGTGGTGTAACTCTTGTATTGGCTACTAAATTGTCCAATATGAACTTGACAGTTGGCCTCTTGCAGTTGGTCATACGAGTTCCTTCAAGTGTGCCAACCTATGCGCTAATTAGACTGACACGTCAGATGGTGTTTTGTCTGATGTGGCACGTCATCTGTCCCTTGTGCCTTTGGTTTTCTTCAATCAGTTCGATTGGAAATCAAGGTTGTTAAGTAATCAGTACACAGAAAATGCAGGGAACCCAGCGGTTAATGTAAACACGATTCTCTGATTGGTAAAACATTCCTTCATTTTTTCATTGGTAAAACATATGAGTCTGAAGAAACCAAATCACAATACTATCATCGGATGCTGAATGTTACTTGTCGTTTGAAATTCAACATGGCCTCCATTACGCATATTTGATTTGATCATTAGTTTTCTCATTATATTGATCGCACAGATTCCAGGTCGACAAGGTCTATGAATCTTGTGGCGGTAGCAACCATTTCTAAGAGAAGCTATTCCATCCGCACATTTGTTATCGCCATCCCTGTCTATCTCCCTGGCTGGATTCGCAAGTTCTGGACCTTGCATGGGATGTAAGCATGGCACCCCTTGACCCCACCAATCTAAAGTTGCTAAAGGTACTATGCACCAAACCCAAGGAAGGAAAAATTCTTAGAAGCTTCTTAACCATGGATCAAGTTAAAATTAGTAAATGAAATACTCTTTGTGAAAGATTATCTGATAGATGAAGAACTATGAATTTGTTCCTCTCAATTTAGGTTGAAATTTACTCCAATTAACTATTTCTCGATTTGTACAACTGCCTTAATCTTACCTATTTTGCATAGAAGTTTCGGCATAAAATATCACTCTATGCCCATTTTGGCTAGGCTCGTACGGGAAAAAAGAAATAAATGCTAACATATGTACAGCTTTCAAAAAATTTAACACATCATGTGGCACCATGAAAGCAAGAAACTTTTTCGTCGTGGATGACTAAAAACCAACCTTTTTCTTTTCCCAATAATTAATCAAAACTACACAATATTTCTGCCGTGGAATTTTTTACCGTAAGAAACATTTAACACTTGGACAGAGATCTACCTAGTGTATTCTTGGAGTGTACAGATTGCAGTCAGCCAAGCGTTTCTATATAAACCACTAGGTGAAAAATACACTAGGAAAGAAAACCTCCGGTTGGTCGCACTCGAACCCCTCTCCTCTCCATCCATCACCACCTTATCATCATCACCACCAAAACAGCACCAGCGCCTCTCCACTGCCATCGACATGGCTTCTCAAGGTCAGGAATTCATCCACAATTCATCAAGTCTCTCCTCCAATTTTTCTTGCCATTTGAAGTGACATGATTTCTCGCGAATTTGGGGCCTTTGATTTTCCCCTCTGTTCTTGCATGCCTGATTAATTGTTTTCTGACAAGAAAGAGCTGAAAAGAAAATTTGTAATTTGCGCATGCAGAGGAGAAGACAAGTGTGAAGTCCGAGGAGCCTTCCCCGGCGGCAGAGGAGCAGCAGCCTCAAGCTGGGATGCGCAGGGCGACGGCGGCCTCGCCGGCCGGAGCTCCGGCGAACCCGTTCGACTTCTCAACCATGATGAACTTGCTCAATGTAAGCTGCTGACCTGACCTGTAGTAGCTAGCTAGCTAGCTAGATATATAATCTGCTGAAGCATCTGCCTACAATTTTCTCTGTTTTGGCCCTTCACTGGTCACTGCAGAATTAACAATTCTCTGTTCTATTCATAGCTCTTTTTATTTATTCATGAGATACATAGCTCATTAGCAAAGATGAGTTCGTGAGAAGATTTATACCAGCTTGGGTTGGTCCTTAATTTGTTTCAATTTAACGAAAATTCGTGCCCACTCCAATCATTTTGGAAGTCGAGGTGAATAGTAATATATCTGAATTTGGTGGTGAATCGATCAAGCAGGACCCGAGCATCAAGGAGATGGCGGAGCAGATCGCCAAGGACCCGTCCTTCAGCGAGATGGCGGAGCAGCTGCAGAAGACAGTGGTGCAGCCGCCGTCGGCGCGGCCACAGGATGCGGCGGCAGCGGCGGCGGCGCTGGATCCGCAGAAGTACGTGTCCACCATGCAGCAGCTGATGCAGAACCAGCAGTTCGTGGCCATGGCGGAGCGGCTGGGCAGCGCGCTGATGCAGGACCCGGCCATGTCCTCCATGCTCGGCGGCCTCACCAACCCGGCCCAGAAGGAGCAGCTCGAGGCCCGCGTCGCCAGATGAAGGACGACCCCACCCTAAAGCCCATCCTCGACGAGATCGAGTCCGGCGGCCCCGCCGCCATGATGAAGTACGTCGTCGGCCACTAGCTAGCTGCATGCATGCTCCGGGTTCTTGATTTCTCGGTCTGAAGATTTGACAAATGTTAATGGAGTTCTTGTTCGAATCTCAGGTACTGGAACGACCCTGAAGCTCTGCAGAAGTTTGGCCGTGCCATGGGCGTCGGCCCGT
Source organism: Stipa capillata (assembly GCA_019208055.1). NCBI lineage: Eukaryota > Viridiplantae > Streptophyta > Magnoliopsida > Poales > Poaceae > Stipa > Stipa capillata. The sequence goes on along the minus strand of JAGXJF010005129.1, from coordinate 324,863 downwards.
CGGGCGAGGCTGGTTCCGCCGAGCACGGCGGCGAGCCGGAGGAAGAAACCGGCGAGGAAGGCGACTACGAGGACGAGTCCATCATCCACCACACTGCCAGCGTCGGCGACGTTGAGGTCTGAATTCTGATACTTTTTCACTCTCCATTGATCGATCAGGCTTTCGTTTCTGCGTGCAATGCATTGATCTATCTGAAATTAACAGGGCCTGAAGAAAGCTTTGGAGGACGGAGTTGACAAGGACGAGGAGGACTCGGAAGGAGGAGAGGGCTGCACTTCGCGTGCGGCTATGGCGAGCTCAAGTGCGCGCAGGCCCTGCTGGAGGCCGGCGCGGCAGCGGACGCGGTGGACAAGAACAAGAACACGGCCCTGCACTACGCCGCCGGCTACGGCCGCAAGGACTGCGTCGCGCTCCTGCTCGACCACGGCGCCTCCGTGTAAGCGAACCGTGACCGCCTGCATCAGCTAGCTAGCTCCACTAGACCTTAGCTTCTTAACTCACTTGCTAACTAACCATGGCGCGTGCATGCAGGACGTTGCAGAACCTGGACGGGAAGACGGCCATCGACGTGGCGAGGCTCAACAACCAGGAGGAGGTGCTCAAGCTGCTCGAGAAGCACGCCTTCGTGTAGATCGCTTATCATCTTTTATCTTCCCTATCAGTTTACTTAATTAATTATTCCCAGTTCATGTCCCTGCTTAATTAATTTCTCTCTCCCCATAAAGAAAAATTTCTCTTCCATCTGTAATTCATATCGATCAGTCTGTATGCATTGAGTGGTAGAATTTTCTGGCTCCCGAATTATTGTTGGGTTTCCATTCCGTTGGTCATTCCAGAGTTTTGCTTAATGAATAAGGGAATAAATTTTTGTTTCAAATTTTATCTGGGCTGCTTCGATCGAATTTCCTTCAAATTTGCTTGCTTTCCTGGACAACAATGGTGGAGCCAGGAATTTAGAAGACCAATATCGGTGTTCTGATTCGGCAATAATGAATATGGGGCAGCGTACACACAACAGATCTAGATGGGTGCACATGGGACACGGAGATTAGGCAGGTTCAGGCTCTCAAGAAAAGGTAATACCTACGTCCTGTATTTGGTGGATGATATTGCTTGTATCCTGAGTGCCACAAGCCTTCGAGAATAGATCTCTCGGTGGCTAGGGTTACGAGTATATGGATTGCTTGTGAATCTCTAAACCTGTATTGCTCTCTCGTGGATCTACCGATCGGGGGATCCCTGCTTTGCCTTATATAGCCGGCGAGAGCAGGATTACAGGAGTCCGGATCGGTTTACAGATTGATCTCCTAATTGGCTACAACTAGAATCCGGAATTGCCGGGTAGGTATATATCCTTGTCTTGTACTCCAAGTCGATGAGGTGCCCCCGTATAGGAGTCGGACTCCGAGTAGTCGGTCTGGCCCACCCTATGTCAAGGAGGTCGGCTTTGTCCTCCTTGACGATACCCGGGTGCTATGTCATCGTCAACCAGATAGATATTAACTAAACTTTTTTCCAGAGCCACAATTCGATTTGGCATTCAACATAGGTAAATAAGCATTACGCTTGATATTGGTGAAGCCCAAACAAGTAAGTGGGTAGTGCCCTCTCCCTTCCCCTTCCTCCCCAACAAATCTTTTTTTAGATTACATTTGCCAAAAATTCCACTAGATGCCCCCTTAGACATTTATAAGATTAGTTCGGTTTGGCTCCCTTGAGATTTTGCCCAAACTTCGCCACTACCTACAACAATCACGAGCAATTAAACTAGTTGGTCATGGGCTCTCTTGTTGTTGCTCATGGGCGATCAAATCCTTGCCATTGGCCCGCTGCCATTGCAACCTCCTTCGTTCCCTCACCGTTGCCGCCATCGGTTTCCGCATGTCCGCTCCGGATGGAGGCAAGCATCTCAAGCTGTGGTGGCGGCGGGGTATCTCTTCGCGTGTCTGAACCGGAGGGAGCTGCGTGGGTGGAGTCCTCTAGATCTAATTGGGGCGATCATCTATCAAGATGGCATGGCGGCTACGGACTATATGTTGTGCGAGAGAATAGAAACAACTAGTGCTGAGGTGGTGCACGAGTGTCATATCCAGTAAACAGGGGACGACTGCTGTCAGCGATACGGGGAGGAGGGTCCCCCTAAACCGCGGGCAAAAGCCCAACTTGACGCCACGTCATCAGGATGTAGCGGTCAACAGAAGGTGCTGGAGGGCCCACCCTCATGCGCCGTAATTTCCCACGCGCTCGGGGAAACCCCGAGCGGCCCCTTAAGGTTGCTCCCTGAGCACCCAGGTTGGATTTCTACTCTCAGGAGTTAGCGCCTGGGGGTTACTCCGAGTACCCCCGGGCTGGGTGCTCGGGGCCTTACCCCGAGTGCCTCCCGGTCCGGTGCCCGAGCACTGAAGAGATCAACGTCCGAAGGCGGCCACGAGCGGTCCCTCAAGGATGTCTTCGTGAGCATCCAGGTCGGCATGGGGGCCGCCTAAGTCGGCCCCGAGGGCTGTGTCCCGAGCACCCTAAGCTGGAAGCAGCCCCGAGCGGTCCCTCAAGGATGTCTCCGTGAGCATCCTGGACGGCAGGGGGCCCACTCGAAGCTTGTACTCGGGAACCCCTGAGTATAGTGCCCCGAGCACCCCTGGTCAGGAGGCTTACCCAATACACGTGTCCCAGCGGGCGCATTTAATGCTCGCCGCGCGGGAATCACGGAGCCGATTCCGCGATGGGCAACTGGGAAAGTCATCATTGGACTTTCCCATCCCCCCGACGTGATAAGCCCTACCAGGTGTCAGACCTGGCAGTTGGTGGGGCTGTCAGGCTCCTTTTTGACTTAAGTGGCGCACCGTCGCGCCCACCCCAGACCCATACCTGTCAGAAGGCAAGCCCAGAGGTCTTCATTCTCTGGGACGGTCTTGTCACGGCGACCCGTTTTTCCACCCGAAGCGTGACAGGCGTTGTTCATCTATAGGACTTCTCAACCACCAGCATGGGATGCCCATGCAGCGCACTTCAGCAACAGTGCACCCACAGTGTAACGAACCTTTCCTCTGGCTACTGTGGTGACCCCCGGCTATGTAAGGGGAGAACCGGCGCCATGAAAAGGGTTGGATCTTTCTTGAAGCTAGACTCGGGCTAAATTGCCTTTTTCTTGTTTTGAACCTAGAAACACAGAGTTCTGGCTGGTAAACTCACACATATCTATACACAAAAAGCAGGACGTAGGGTTTTTACACCTCCATGGTGGCCTGAACCTGGGTAAACCATCGTGTTCATCTTTCTTCTTCATCAGTATAGTTGACCCATCGTTTGTGGTAGCCTCGTTTGCTCCGTCTCCCCCGGCCGAACTCACAAAGGGGGTCCATCCGGACCACCGCAGCCGGCGACAATACGCCGACAGCTGCGCTCTACAACTAAGACAAACTGTCATAGCAGCATAAGGCGTATTTCAGAGACATGGTTTTTCTATGGGGCATTCTCAGCTCAACAAGCGGTGGAATGCAGCTGCTTGACCGAACAACCTGGTAATTGCAGCAGACTTTAGCCTCCATATGTAGAGGCGTTTCACTTGGTGTGGTGTGACTTCTCAATCAATGTCGTGGACCCCATATCTCTTTGAGTTTCGAGAACGACGATGGCCGTGACGATCCGCATTAGCAAACTTGAGGAATTGACAGTGGTGCAATTGGCGAACACCACAATTTTAGAGCGAAAATTCTTAATCTATCTTGGCTGGATGAATCTAACAACGACGACTTAAAGGGTCGTCCCCTCTTAAATAAAAAGTATACCCGGGTGAAACTATCGATCCGTCCTCTGCTGGATGTCCCGCTCGGATTTGGATCTCGGAAGTCGTATGGGACATTCAAAATGGAAGTTTGATTTAGGCTTGGGTAATTGGATGATGCGGACCACGAGGTCGTCGTCAAGCTCGAGCACATTGCAGACGAGGATGCCCCTCGGCAGAGGTCGACCCAGCCTAGCACGCCTCTCTGAGCGTGATCAACCTTGTTGATCTCGCGGGGCACATCGGTTCCTTGAGGCCGGTTGGGCATCGTCTACACCGGCGCCTGCCTGGTGGTCCACTGCTCCGTCTTGGACGAGAATATGTGGACGTCGTAGTCGAGGATGGACTTTCTCAGAGAGAGAGAGAGCAGAGAGAGAGACGAGGAGGAATTCACCGTCGCCGTCGCCGCTGCCGCAGGGGCAGGGCACGAGACCGAGGCTCTCATGATACAGGATGTGTAGGCGCATCAGGATGTCCGGACCAGGGTAGGGGATCCGCTTGACGACGGTGGGTTACCCCGGCGGTGTGGGGCGTTTCGTGGTCCTCCTCCAAGTAGGCCTTCCTGTCGAGGAGAACCCAGTCGGGATGGCGGCAGAACCATCGTCATCGGCGCTAAATCGATCTGTGCAAAGGAAGGAGATCGACGAGGAGCCATCTTATATAGAGGCTGAAAGGATCTCAGGAGTCGACTAGAGGGGGGTGAATAGGTCGGTTCTATAAAATTAAAACCTAAGGGGCTTTACTTAAAATAAATGGGCCAATCCTAAGCAACTGACTCAGGCAACTGACTCTCAGGTAGATAACTCAGATAAATGCAAGCAGAGCAGAGCAGAGAAAATTATGTGTCAACTGAGTCTCAGGTGAGTGACTCAGTTGTGTGCAACAGATAGACAGAATAATAAAGGTGACAACTTGCTCTTAGTGTCAACTGAGTCTCAGGTGGGAAACTCAGTTGTGTGCAGCAGAGAGTGAACTATGTATATCAGCACAAGTGAACACAAACCAAACAAATAAGCGAGAAGACACAAATGTTTGTTTTACCGAAGTTCCTACTTTAGCAAAGTGGTACGTCTCCGTTGAGAAAGCTGCTTTCACAGCCGGCACTGAACCGTGCTCTTTCCTCGTTCACTTATCTTGTGTGGAATCCTTTGATCTCACCGTAGCAAGACAGGCAGACCCAAATCGCCTTCACAAACGCTTGGAGGCAGCCACACAAGACTTGGCTTGCTCACCAACGACTCCAACTTCCCGGTCTTGGAGCAGATGAACTCCAAGAGCTCTCTCAGTCTCTTGGAGGGACCAATACCATGAACTCTCTTAGTTCTGAAGCACTCAGGATGTAAAGCAACTCTCTCACACAGTGGATGCACGCAGGCAACACTCTCTCAGAGACTAAGAGCTCTTTCTTTCGACAGTAGGGTGATTTCTATGGCAGAGGTAAAGGTTGAGGTCGAAACCTCCCCAGGTTCCCTATTTATAGAGTCCCTGGCAGCTAGCCGTTACCCTCACGCTACGTCAGACAAAGAGCCACCAGACAGACCTATCTGAGACTCAGCTAACATACACTTGGTAACCTACTAGCCACGGCTGAGCTACCCACCTGAGTCTCAGATGCCAAACTCAGGTGGACTCGGTTGCCTCAGGCAGCACTTGAGCACAACACAAGCCGGCTCACTACAAGCTTAAAAACTGATTCAGGAGGACAATGGACTCACCACTGCACTGACCAGCTCGCTCAGAATCTTGGCACTGGTTCCAAGCTAACAACTGAAGACGACAGCCCTTTGAAGACGCATAGCGAACCCCTTTACGCAGATTCACCAGCTTCCTAGCTCCTCCAGGTCTTATCCAGCTTGCAGTCACGGTCCTTGAACTCCATCAAGCCACCATCAGCTCGCTTGCCCTCAAGCACAGCCTCGGCTTCCTCGCAACTGAGCCTCAGGAGACTAGCTCAGCTAGCCCTTCTAACCTTCACGGTTTCTTGCTCTTTTAGGCCTCATCATCACTCAGATGTTGTCTTGATCAATCACCTGTTCATCTAAACTCCCGTTCACACTCATTGTAAATGTTAGATACAGGTGAGGGTTGCCATTAACCATCAAAACCAAACCTTGGGGCTAGATAATCATCCTTCCACTCTCCTTGGAACTGGATGCACTTTCAACCGGCCGCCGTGGCTGGCCCGGCCTCTGCGCCAAGCCGCCAACTCCGCCTCCCTCGGCCACCTCTGCCACTGCACCGGCCGCCGTGGCCGGCCTCTGCGCCAACTCCGCCTCCCTCAGCCGCCTCTGCCGCTGCGCCGGCCGCCGTGGCCGGCCTCTGCGCCAACTCCGCCTCCCTCAGCCGCCTCTGCCGCTGTGGCGGCCGCCGTGGCTGCTCCCGCCGGCCTCGACTCCTCCACTCCTCTACTGCGAAAGACGACGGTGACATTCTTCTCCTTTCCTGCCGGCGGGTTCCGGGCTTCCTCCCTCCGTGACCCACCTCTGCCGCACGAGTATGTCCTCCATGGATGCTGCTGCTGCTCGTTCGAGGAGCCTCAAAGGCAAGGATAAGAAGGCGGACGTCGGCGGCATAGACAGGGAGATGGTCGTTGCTGCCGCTGGCACAATCGTCGACGGCGGCCATGGAAGAGGGAATGTCTGGGTCAGAGTTGACGAGCTTGGGAGAGTGGAAGCACTTGTTGGGCACGGGCATGGGCATGGTCGGGGCAGAGGAGACAGTGCGAGGGCGTCGGCACCAGTGGTTGTTGATGGCGTTGCCCAGGGGCGGCCTAGTTTGGTGATGCCGCCTGTTCGCGGCCATGGCAGGGGAAGTTTGCCACCCACGGGCAGCGGAATAGGCTTTGCCTCGGGTGTGGCGGGGATAGTAGGAGCCGTGGCAGAGGTCCAGACGTACCACTACCATTTCCACAATCTAAAATTGGTAACTGACTACAAATGTTCCCTGTTCAATTGTGATTTTGTCCTAGTTATTGTATGCATGGTTCTAGGTATAATTTTGATGTGATCACATCCAAATATTTGTGCTTAATCACTCATTTGTTAGATAGCATTTGGTTACATAGCATCTGTATGTAGTATTTTTTATCTATTCGTTGGTTACATAGCATTTGTATACATGTGTCATTATTATTATTGTCTTTTTTATCTGCCTTATCTCAATGATCTTTCATCTGCCCTATGTCATGGTAAATTATATATCATTTTTGACTGCTTTGATTACTTAGCATTTGTTACTATCTTGGTTACATAGTACCCGATTTGCCTTATCTCATTATAATTTTAGGTGCTGGCAATATTGAGAATATATGGTGTCATGGGTTCCAACCATTGGAAATGGATGGGAATGTGGATATTGTGCAATGGTTAGGCATGGTGGGGGTGCTACCCAATTCAAGGAGCATATAGCTGGACAAGCCGGTGATTGCTCCTCTTGCTCGAGTACGCCCCATCATGTAGTGAACATGTTCAGGGATGTGCTTACAAATGGGAAGACTAAGAGGAGGAGGAAGAAGGAAGCACGAAAGAGAGTGGACAATGAGATCACGCATGAGTTGGATTATAGTTCAGCGATTCATATCAATAGCGAAGATGAATTTGACGGTGCATTGCAGAAGACATTGCGAGCTTCATTGCATGATTATCGTGGTGGTAGAGGCACCGATAGCAGTGTCGGTGGGAGTGGCAGTCAAGTTGGTGGCAACAGTCAAGTCGGTGGTAGTCAAGGTGGTAGCACTCAAGCTGCTAGCAGCAGTGGTATAAAAGGTTATTTTGATATTGATTTGGCTAGAGCAAAGTCAAGGCCACAACAAATAATAGAGGTGTGTCTTAACAGGCAGGACTATGCCGAACAACTTGGGAAAGGGTGGACGAAGTGGTTCCATGCTAATGACATCCCTGGGCACAAAGCCAATTGTCCATACTTTCTAGGGGCAGTGAAGTTGACACAAAACCTAGGGAAGGGTGTGACTGTCCCTAAAGGGTCGGACATTGATGGCACATATTTGCAGACGAACTATGATGATTTACAGCAATTCGTCACTAATTTCAAGGAAGATTGGGCCACATATGGAGTTATTGTCATGTCTGATTCATGGACAGGACCCTCAAGAATGAGCATCATAAACTTCATGGTATTCTCAAATGGCCGCATGTATTTCCACAAATCTGTCAATGCCACTGGGAATATTCAGAATTCGCAGTTTGTGTATGAACACATGAAGGAGGTGGTTGTCAATGAGATTGGAGCCAAATTTGTTGTTCAGATTGTGACAGACAATAGATCCAACTTCAGGAAAGCATCGCTTGACCTCATCACAGAGTTTCCACACATCACATGGCAGCCATGTGCAGCTCATACAATTAACCTCATGTTGAAGGAGATTGGATGCTTCCCTGAGGTTGAGTCAGTGGTCAACAACGCTAAGAGGATATGTAGATTCTTCTACAATCACTCTACACTGCATGCTGAAATGAAAGCCCAAATTGGTGGAGAGCTGGTGCGGCCTAACGCCACAAGGTTCGGAACTGTCTTTATGTTCCTACAAAGTTTCTGGGATAAGCAAGAAAAATTCAGAATGTGGATGACATCTCCGGAGTGGACTAACAACTCTTGGAGTAAAGAGGATGATTATCACTTCACATATGACTGCTTGACAAGTAGGGGTTGGTGGGATAACGTGAAGTGGGTCCTTGATGTGGTTAGACCACTCTATATCATACTTAGGTATGCTGATTCACAGAAGGCTGGCTCACTCTGTGGATTTATGTCTAGGATGTTACAGGCTAGACATGACTTGAGTAGTGTTTTTGAGGATGGATCTCTTGATCAAGACAGATACCTAAAAGTGGTGGATAAGAGGGTTGATCATCTATACAAAGACACTCTAATGGTGGCAGGTAATGACTAACTTCTATTCTTTCCTGCCATTATTGCTTGCTACCATAATATTCTTTTCTGCCTTTAGCTATAATATTGCTTTCTTCCATCTATAGCCGGTGTTCTTGATCCTGAAGCGCAGTACGTGTACAAGCTTGGAAACAACCGGTCATATGTGAGAGCACTCACGAAGGAAATTAAGAAGATAGCAGACCCAGGAGATATTATTGTAGCAATGAAAGAGATGGAATTGTATATTAATTCTAGAGGGCCTTTCGAAGGAATGCTACCTCGCAATGCATCCAACCGTTTGAGCGCAACTCAATGGTGGATGACATTTGGGGAAGATACCGAGACCCTTCAGAAGTATGCTCTTCGAATCGTATCACAGTGCACCTCGTCAAGTGGTGTGAGCGAAACTGGAGCACATTTGCTTTGGTGCATACGCAAGTGAGGAATCGACTTGGTTTTGAAAAGCTCCACAAATTGGTTTCTGTCCACTACAACCTCAAGCTACGGATCCAACAGATGCTAAGTGAGGCAACCGAGAGAGAGGTTGATCCTTGTGGAATGTTGATGAATGCCTCCCTCGTTGATAGTGAGAATCCGATCATGGATTGGTTGGCCAACTCAATGAGCGAGTCGGAGCCTTTGATGGATCAGTACGATGGCCGTGAATGTTATTCAACTTGTCCGGTTGTGGTTGAGGTCTCTGCAAGAAAGAGGGTCTCTAAAGGTGGTAGACTGGGTAAGAGGAAGAAAGGGAGAACAACAATCAACGAAGAGGGAGAGGAGGAAGAGGAGGAAGAGGATACCGAAGGATGTGATGGTGATACGGATGATGAGGTAGTTGAGTACATTAGTGACGATGATGGTGGTGACAATGACGGTAATGACATTATTATATTGCACACTTTGTGGATTACTTTATATTAACATGTATTAATGCAACTATTAATTCATATGTTTTGTAGGTGATGTGGGGGCGTTGCCTCGTGGTGAAAATGAACCTTCGCGTCGGAAGTCTACTAGAAGGAAGATAAAGAGCATCAAATTGTTGGAGACCATCGCCACAAGAAAAGATGGTAAATTCCTCCCATTTCCGGTCTGTTGCTTCGTTGAATGTAGCTCGTTTTGGTGATGCTTTGGCATCCTTTTGCTAGAGACATGTTCCTCTAATATACATATATTTTTCTCTACTATTTTGCATCTTGGGTTTATTATCTCTTGTTATGTCAATGCAGCCTAATTTGTTAGAAGGAGGTCAAGGAGGAAGATAATGGGAATCCTAAAGGAAGCAATTTTATTTTGTGCAATGGTTGTTATTTTATTGTGCACTGCCCCTTATGAATTGCAATAGGACTTTGATGGGCTGCTGTTGATTCTTATGGACTCCAATGGACTGTAACGGAGTGTAATGAACTTTAGTGGACTGTAATGGACTGTTGGATGCTCTTTATGATTTATATAGATTGCTTCTTATGCTGCCATAAGGACTATTGCTTATGATTTATGGACTCCAGTGGATTATAAGGACGGTAACCTTATGGATTATAAGGGACTGTTGCTTCTTATGATTTATGGACTCTAATGGATTATAAGGACTGTTGCTTCTTATGATGCCCTAGTGGACTGTAGTGGAATGTAATGTTGCCGTTTTTCTTTGATCTTCTCATAAATGTATGTATTCCCTGCTATGGTATTCTTATATCCTATGATTTGTATGTATTTGTACCATATCTATGCATTTTTGGTATATCCTGCTAAATTTTTAGGCATTTCTAGACATTCTATTCTGTTTTCCTGCTATTTTTGTGCATTCTGTGATTTTTTTCCTGAGTAATTGTCTGGTAACTGGCGGTTACCGGCGGGTAACCAAAAACGGTAACAATTTCAAAAATTTCCGGCCGGTAACCGTTTTTTGATTTCAAATTTTATTTGAACCATTTCGGTGGAAAAATGGCCGGTGATTTCCGGTAACCAACCGCAAATCCCGCCCACCCCCGGGATTTTTTCAGAAACGGTAGCCAAAATCTTGCTCCACGCTGCTTCCATGGCGGCGGCGGGCGAGCCGGAGGTGATCCGGGACAAGGCGGCGATGCGGGCATGGTCGCGGGCCTGCCGCGCGGAGGGCAAGACCGTGGCTCTCGTGCCCACCATGGGCTCCCTCCATGAGGGCCACCTCTCCCTCGTCTCCGCGGCGGCGGCGGTGGCCTCCGCCGGCCCCGTTGCCGTGGTCGTCTCCATCTACGTCAACCCCAGCCAGTTCGCGCCCACCGAGGATCTCGCCACGTACCCCTCCGATCTCGCCGGCGACCTCCGCAAGCTCGCCTCCACCGGCGCTGTCGCCGCTGTCTTCAACCCCCCGGACCTCTATGTCCGCGGCGGGGCTGCCCGCGCAGGCGCGGTCTCCTGCCTGGAGGAGGAGGCGGCTGGGGATGGGCACGAGACGTGGATTCGCGTGGAGCGGCTGGAGAAGGGGCTGTGTGGGAGCAGCCGGCCCGTGTTCTTCCGTGGTGTGGCCACTGTGGTGACCAAGCTGTTTAACATCATTGAGCCCGACGTCGCTGTGTTCGGGAAGAAGGATTATCAGCAGTGGCGTGTCATCTGCCGAATGGTAACAAATTTGTCATCACTTTGCGTATGCACTTTGTTCTGAAGTTTCGCTTCAGTCAAATAGCTGCTGGCCCAAAAACAATTTCTAGGCTGTCTGATACTGATATATATATATATATAGGAAGAAGAACACACTCTTATGAACATAGTAAGCTATCTTTGGTGTTAACATGAATTTGTGTTCAGTGGACAACAAGCCTTGAATTAAAATGTATGTTTTATCAGAAAATGATTTCTCCCATTCGACACAAAATGCATGTCATTGCGCAATCTGAATATTCTTGCTGTGGAATTATCGGTTGTTATCAACTTGTCGTTCCACCTCTTCTTGTAGTTAAGCGGTTCTCGCCAAGGGTCAGCTTTGTATGCATGTATGGCACATAATTTTTGAAGAAGTAGCTATCTGAAGAGTAGCTTTTGGTCCATTTTATTTCCTTGATGGACAGCTTGACAACCTGATCCTTTCTTTTAGACAATGCGTCATGTACAAAATGTTTATCTAGGGAGTAGTTTTTGGTCCAGTTAGAAAAATCATTTTGAATTGATGGTCTAATGGATAACTTGTTCGCTTTTGTTTTGGTGCTTCAGTTACATTTCTCAAACAATAGTTCTATTAGCTCAGAGTATTTTCAGTTGTTTCTGTTACTAAGATATGCTCATGTTGTTTTCAGGTTCGTGATCTTGATTTTGCCATAGAGATAATAGGATCAGAAATAGTGCGAGAAGCTGATGGTCTTGCCATGAGCTCTCGCAATGTGCACCTATTACGCGAGGAAAGGGAAAAGGTTTTGCCTTTACTGAAATTGACAAATTGTTTTGCTATACTGGTATATCCTGCCTCTGTACCGATTTTGTTATAGTCAGACCCATCCATTGAACATACTTGTGAGATAATCTCTTTGAGGCTTTATTGTTACTGATTAAAATTCTTGTAGCAACCTTTTGCATCGGGCCTTGTACAAAATCCACAAACATTGCCCCAAAGTGTTCAATTGAATCTAGCTATAAATTTGTATACAAATAAGTTTGTAGGAGGAATTTGCATATTTCCCTTTCCTTTCTGTTTGCAAGATAAGTTGTATTCAGTTTGTTAGCACAAACAATAGGCAATCCATCGGACAACACTAAGCAGTTGATACGTATCATGGAACAATTCCGATAATATAGAGTTGATGATTTCTAAAGTGCTTTTGATTATGGTTATTTCTTTTGTAGGCGTTATCCATCAGTAAATCACTGTTGAATGCTAGAACTGCTGCCTTGAATGGAAATAATGCTAGCAAACAAATAAAGAATCAAATAGTGCAGACACTGACCGAAGCTGGCGGTCAGGTTGACTACGTTGAGGTAACGTTGGAATCTTTTTCGTTCGCTGTGCAAGTGCACTTAGGCCCTGTTTGTTTGGGCTTTTTCTGACTTCTGCGCTTTGGCTTCGAAGCCAAAAAAGCATCTATTTAGGTGCTTTTGGCTTTTGGTTTCGAAAATCCTGAAACAACTTTAAAAATTGTTTCAGGCTTTTTGAAGCCAAAAGCCAAAAGCAGGTTTATAAGTGCTTTTCTGGCTTCGAAGCCAAAGTCCAGAAGCTAGAAAAAGCCCAAACAAACAGGACCTTAGTGCTTTCTAAAGTAATCCTGTGCTCAAACCTTTTATGTAGTGAGTGAGTTCTGTCTCATTGTGATTTATTTCTTTCCCTTTTTGTTGTAAAACTGATGCTGGTTATCTCGTGGAGAACCTTTGAAATCTACACATACTTGTATAGTTTGTAGTATCAGACAGCAATATTCAGCAGAATCATCTAAATAATTTTTTCCCTTGAGCAACATCTGATTTGATTAAAAAATTCACATTTGGTTATTTTGAAAAGGAATAACACTATACTGGGCATCTCAATTTCTCAAGGAACATTTTATGGCAAGTTTTGGAAACTTAAAAATTTTATTTGCATTGAATGAACTTGTGATTGCAATGCAGATTGTGGAGCAAGAAAGTTTGGTACCTCTGGAGATGATCGATCGCCCTGCTGTCATTTGTGTTGCCGCATGGTTTGGAAAAGTTAGGTTAATTGATAATATCGAAATCCATACGCCATCCTGAGGTTTTTGCTGTCTTGTGTGGCCTTGGAAATGTATCTATATCCTGTTCTTCACCTATTTGCATTTTTGTTGAAATATTAGTCATGTTGTACACTGTAAGTCTGTAACGACCACATAAAGAGGACCAGCAGGATCCTTAATAAATCTGTCCCTTTTTTTGAGATGATAAATGTGTTCTTTAGATTGAAGTCACTAGTTCCTGGTAATGCCAAGTGCACTGTGCACATGAATTTTTGGACCAACAGAAGGGATTCTAGCTCATGAAAGAAGGAATCCATTGCCAGGATAAACAAATCGTCTAGAACAGCTTCATGTCAATTAATGGCAGTGATATCCAATAACATATGTACAAGAACACCCAACATAAAAGGGTGCCAGATCCATAAAAGAATAAGAAGCAAAGAATCAGTAGTATATGCCTGAGTTCCTGTGCCACCATGTTCAAGTTACTTCAAATTCTTCTTCTCCCGGTGCTCTTCTTCAGCTTTGCCATGGCGTGGGTGCCGCCGGGCAACATGGCCGGCCTGAGCTTCCAACTTGTCGCCCTTAACCGGGCCACTGACGAGCACTTCGGCAATGGCTCTCCTGCCAATCTCGACGTCGGCCGGCCCCGTTTACCTACGGCGTGTTCGTGTCCGATCGGCACCGGGGAAGTCGCCAGGCTGAAGGTCCTCGCGCTCGAAGCCACCGCTAACACGTCGTGGGTGACGTGCGAGCCGTGCCACCCGCCGCTGCCGCAGGTCGGCCACCTCTTCTGGCCGGCCGCGTCGCCCACGTTCCATGGCGTCCGCAGCAACAACCCCGTCTGCGCCGCGGCCCTACCGCCGCACGGCCAACGGCTGCTCCTTCCGCTTCCCGTTCGCTCACACCACCGACGGCGCCGCCGCCGGGTACCTCTCGCGCCACACCTTCCACCTGCGCAGCGGCCGGCCGGGCGCGGGTCATGGAGTCCATTCCCGGCGTCGTGTTCGACTGCGCGCACTCGGGCGTGGGGTTCCGCAACGACGGCACCCTCGGCGGGGTGCTCTCCCTGAGCCACTCGCCAGTCGCCACTCTCGCTCCTGACGCAGCTCGGCGCGCGCGCCGGTGGGAGGTTCTCCTACTGCCTCCCCAAGCCCACCCCACGCAACCCCAGGGCTTCCTCCGGCTACGCAGACGTCGCGAGCCACCCGCCGCACGCCCACACGACCCGCCTCACCGTGCACCCCGGCATCCCGGGCTACTACCTTAGCCTCGTCGGCATCAGCCTGGGGAACAAGCGGCTCGACATCGACCGGCGCGTCTTCGTCGGCCGGTGGCCATGCGAGGGTGGCTGCAGCATCAACCCGGCGGAGAGGCATCACGGTGATCGTGAAGCCAGCGTACCTCGCCGTGGAGAGCATGCTCGTGGCGCACATGGCGCAGCTGGGCTCGGACCGGGTGGCGGGGCGCTCTACTTCGACCGGGATGTACCCGTCGGTGCGGGCGCGGCTCCCCGGCATGGCGTTCCACTTCGAGGACGGCGCCGAGCCGCGCGTCAGGGCGGAGCAGCTGTTGGATGTGCACGGCATGACGGCGCGGTTCTTGGTGGTAAGGCGGGGATACCGCCGGACGGTGATCGGCGCCGCGCAGCTTGGTGGATACGCGGTTCACGTTGGACGCCGCCGCGCGGAGGCTGGCCTGTGCGCCGGAGCTGTACGGCTGAGACGTGGCAGCCTAGCTTTGTATACTTGAGTTCCGGAAAACAATTGCAAATTTGCATTCATATATCACATCGGCATATGGTATATTTATGTATCCAACGATAGATAATAAAATGCGTATTAACTTTAGCCAACACGTACAATGGATTCTCCCTGAATAATGGACGAGAAGGGAGGTATCATCTGCAAATGACTGCCACATCAATGAGCCATGTATGCAGTACAGTACGTATCTAGACATGCCCCTTTGTCACATCCAACTCTAGTTAAGGCTAAGACTGCCCAGTCTCCATTTTCCTAGAGACTAACCTTACTACCTTGCTGTCCAATACAAGTAGATCATCTTTACTTTAAAATTCACACAGAAACAACACCAGGAATCATGTCAAACGCACAATTGGCAGCAAACCTGTCAAATCTATCCAAATGCAATTCCGGCATGCATGTCTTGCTTATCTCACTTGTGTTACACTAAGTACAGACTCTTGAGTTGCAATTGGTTTTGAATCACTCTTCTTCTCCTCCTCAGACCATTTCAAATCTGAGCTGGGCTGCTCCCCCTCACGATTTCATGAAAATTAATATTGATGGATATTTTTATCAAGTTTCTGGGCAAGGAGGTTGGGGATTTTGTTGTAGGGATGCAGCTGGCAGAGTTTGGGGTGCTGGTAAAGGTCATTTGAACAATCTGGCAAATGCTTTACATGCTGAATTGATCGCTTGTTTGCAGGCCTTACAGTTTATTTCGGGAGCGGCAATGTCCAGAGTAATTCTTGAAACGGATGCGCTTATCCTTAAGCAAGCGCTGCAATCCTCAGACTATGATCGTGCGCAGCTGGGCGTTCTCATCTGGGAGGCCAAGCTTTTTATCCATAGTTTGTTCCAGCAAGTTGATATTACACACTGTAAAAGGGCTTGTAACAATGTGGCTCATACTTTGGCTAAACAGGGCGCTAGATTGCCTTCTGGTTCTGTTTGTATTTGGCAATCTGATATTTCTGACGATGTTAAATCCCTGGCAGCCAGCGATTTAGCTGTGTCTGTGAATCAATAGAGTTTATGTTTCTCTCAAAAAAAAAGTACAGACACTGAGCTTGGGTTCTCCTACCTATCTTATTGCTCATTGTTTCCAAATAAAATTCTCCTGCGAGGAGAAACGACTGGAATGATACTACAAGGGATTTTTGCCTGTCAAACGGATGGTGCAGGCTGATAAGAAGTGCTATGGGTTGCAAGAACAGGGCACCCTGCTGTCGGACATAGGAATGGACATGCTGGACGCGCTCGAGATACAGTGGGGTCTGCATTTCTATGAGCCATCTATCTGCGAACAAGATGCATACCAGAATTAGCGTAAAGGTGCAGTAATGACAACATCCTAATTCAAACAAGATAAAATGACTTGGGCGAGCAGTTGAAAACAAATGCAGGACCAGAAAGCAACAATTTAAAACATTGCAAGGAATTATAACCCTGTATTTAGCTAACCGAAATACTGGATAATAGGTAAGCTTTCCGGACAAAATCTAACTCCACAGTGCTAACGGGTTTTCGCTTCATCAGTACTTTTGAATTAACTCAAGCAAGTAGCAACGATTAGTAGGTAGAGAAACGGTAAAATAATACTTACCGCCCTGCGGAACGCAAACGTCTCTTCCTGACCAGACAGCATTGGCACTAGGCCTGTAGGAGAAGGTCCTACACCAACATTACCTTCTGCGTAAACGTCCCTCCTTAACTTTGTTCCTTCGGCTTCAGTTTCAAACTGAAAACTGCATAATATGACCTCCCATGTGAATAATCATTCTCAATTCCATTGCAATTCAAATGCTTGGTATTCAAAATATTACAACGACTAGAAACGTCATGTATAACAAAGTTCACCAATCAATTTTAATTCAAGATTGTTGTTCTAACTTTTGCATAGGATAGTGAGCTAAGTTTTTCTTTTTTCTTTTTGAGAGATTTTGTTCTAAGTAACAAAACCTCAGATATAGTTCGCGAAGTAACACAATGAAAAGTTCAATCCCTGCAGAGAAGAAGATTTCGGAAGACCCTACATGATAGCAACCATACTACCGCTGAACGTATGAAATTACAAGCTGCAGGTGTTGCATTGAGATATGGGTAATTTCAATTTTACAGGATCAGGAAGTGTTACTGCAGTTCACTAATGTGGTTAGAGGATCGTGCATCCAAGTATAAATGTAAATGTTAACCTCTCTAAATCAAAAAGAGGTCCTTCCTCAGTTCCTTGAAAAAGATCGTCAATGGATGAGACAGCTAGACATATAAGACGGCAGTGATGATTGTACAGCTCATCAATAAGGGTGATGAATCTCCTTGCCTGGATGATACATAACATTAGCAAAAATATAACACTTCATTTGCATCAAAGAATTATTAAGTACATCGTAATAAAGTCAAAGAATCACGAAAAACAACAGATGAAGGTATACCTTGTCACGGATCTTCATACTCATAGCTGGAATGTCTGATATAAAAATTGTATGGTAATTCCTAGCTATTGCTATATAATCTGCAGCTGCGACCTAAGAATTGGAATGAGCGGTACATATTAATATTTTACATCATTCAAGCACATTTTATTGGATCTATTCCTCTTTTTATATATATGCATTAGATGACGTGGCACCTACATGTTAGCCACATCACCTATACGCCATCAAACAAGAAATGAAATAATAAAGTTAGAAGATACCATGAAACTTTTAGAAAAATTAATCGCGCCAATAAGATGTTTCAGTTCCAACAAAATTCTTATTGCAGGTCTTGTCCGACTTAGATAATAACTCGAGGAAGATTTCTCGTTGCATCCCATCCTACAAAACCAACCGAAAAGAATGAAAAGGTCAAAAAGAAGTACAGCATAATTTTAACTACAAATCGTTGGCGTAATCCTTAAGGAGTGCAAACGGCCGATGCGAAGGTAGAAACCCACTTCAAGTTAGCTGTTCAACCATCCAGGTGTCATTTTATGCTGTCATACTTATGTTGTATCAATAGTCTAAAACTACCCTAAAAAAAGTCTAGAACTAAGCTTCAGAAAGTAGTGTCTTGTTATTTCTTGTACATGGATGCTCTGTTTCAAAATAGTTAAATAACATTTTCAGTATGTCAGAGTGTGGTTATGCATCTCATTCCCATCTTCCGCTTTTGGTCAAAAGATCAAGTGTTCAATATATTGCACAAATAAAGAAAAGGAAGAACAATCACAAAAGGGCCTGCCTGATTCAGATCTTCAGGTGCTTTATTACTGGTAGCAACAAGTACAGTCCCTGTGTTTAACAGTCTGCTCAGAATACCAGACAGGGCCACAACAGCAAATACGTCGATAGTAATGCAGTTTCTTAGTACATTTAAAAAACTCTAGGTTGCAGAGTGTATTAGTGGCAACTAAATATTTCCTAGTAATTACAAATTAGTATGATAGACAGAGTGGGGTAGCAAGAGGTTTTAAAAAAAGGTCACACCTGACATTAAAGCACGGAATTAAGATTGGATGTAAAATCTGTCAGATGTATTGGCCTCATGAAACCTTGCTCAGAAGATGAAGTTAGAATTATGCTAAGTCATGTGGGCATCAGTGTCCAATCTTACATACTATCAGCACTATTAACTGACACTTGTTAAATTTGTTTTTACATAGCACACCTGCTATGAAACATATGTAGTATAGACTCTTCGAACCATTGAAGAGATGACCTAAACAAAAAAGATTAGATTTAATAATAAATCCTGACAAGACTACCCTTCATGTAATCACAACATATTGATAAACTTCAGTAAGTTATCTGATAAGCATGATTCTAAATGCTATGAAAGAAATGCCATTTCTCTTTGAACAATCGGAAAAGGATACCCTCGAAATTTGGAAGTTCAGGTACTTGTATCTCGTCAAAGCATAGAATGCTTGCTCCACTTTTATTGCTTGTCTATCAACAAGAAATTTGTCAGCAACAGCTAAAAGGATATGCTTTTGCTGTGTCTCTTGTTTGTACTTCTCTTCACCGATCAGCCACTCCTTAATTTTTGCATCGAAAGGGAGGCCTGATATCCAACTGAAAGCACTGGAATGAACAGACTTGTCATCATCAGGTCTCTTCCATACATCATGCATATGATCATGTATTTCAAGCATAGCCTGGATCAAAATGAGAAATTCAATATTATAAATGCTAGACAAGACGATCCCAACTGAAATATGACAACTACCAAGTTAGTTCACAGAATTCTGTTTGTGTCAGCTTGCCAAGTTACACATATGTACATGAGTTCAGATAGGCATACATGCTGCCCAACAAATAAGGGATCCAGTTCAGAAAATGTCAATCCAATATTGTTACTGTGTGTATCATGAGCCATGAGAAATTTTCTTCAATGAAATAATTTTTCTCCAAATACAAAAACTATATCAGGTTAAGACTGAATGAATGAAATATCATGAATATGAATACTTATAAGTAATTAACCTCATGAAAGTGAAACCTCCTCCTGTGTTTGATGACACCTTCCGTGGCCCCATAGAACATGTCCATCAACATTGTCTTTCCTATGCTACAAGTTGCTCCCTAAAGTTAGTATAACAATGCAGCTAGAAGGACAATATTATCATTGCAAATGGATCATGGCTGTTTTGAATAGAACATGGCACAATGACCCAATAGAAGTATTTATTACTCACGTGTAAGCCCTGTTAGGACATTAACAGAAATACATGATCCAACCTGACTAGAAACCACTAATTCTTAGAATGCTACCAGATGAAGTTATTGAATAGCTTACCACTTCCAACATTCCCATAAAGGTACAATCCTTTTGGAGCAATAGGTGCAACTGGCTTCTGGCCAACCAATATGTCTAATTTCTTCTCTCGGTTCAAATATGAGACCCACTGTCCAACTCCAGGTTCTATATTTCCACTTCTTTTCCTGAGTTTAATCAGCAAAACACAAGTCAATTAAACAAACTTATAAGTTGCTGATCTGCTTAGTTACACTGTTCTTGTAATATGTACAAGAAATTTCTAATTCTAAAACAAGCAAAATTTCCACAGTGTGCATTGTATAATATCCTTGTTTTATCTTCTGTTAATTTTTACTGTTCTTGAAGGAGTCGGTGGTCAATGACAGAACTCGGTAAATAAGGGATAAGAGAAATTCATCTATTTCCATGAATTCCTTAATAAAATATTTCACTATGCAGAATTTAAATCATGTGGACAACAAAACTGTAAAGTGAAAAGACATGTATGTTGACACTAAGAGTTATGGTTATACAACGAATAAATTCCAGGCAGGAGAACAAATGTTACCGTAAAACCAGCTTATCAAGAAATCCCTTTTTCTTATCTATCCACACCCCATCATCCTGCTTATCCTCAGCTTCTTCAACAAGAAGCCTCCGCCTTTCTTTGTCCCTGATATTGTCCCACATAGACAGCTCTGTCTGTACTTTATATAAAGGCAGATGCGATGAAATAATCTTACTGAAGAAATACAAAAGACACCGACTACTTTTTAAACATAAAGCAATGTGCAACTTACATGGTAATCTTCCATTTCCATCTCATACTGCTCAAGCCGTCTGAGCGAGCTGTCCAACTCGGATGCTACATTTTCCTGGTCAACGTCATGTTGGAGTTTGCCTTGGCGTAGAGCGTAAGCGGACCACCTTCAGATAGAACACAACAGTATGAGAAAAGCAATCAAGAGCGCATTTTGAGCAGTACAAGTACCAGGATATGAATAAAAATAATTACGCAGTAGAAGACTTAATTCTACAGACAAATGATCACTTGGCCATCAATTTTTTTGCAGTCCTAGGACGAAATTGGTGGTGCTGGTGGTTGTGTGGCGAGGCGGACGGAGAGGAGGTGGGTGTAACTTCCAACCGCGCCAATGTCAGGAGGAACATTTTGAGAAGAGAGAAAGCCCACCCGTGTGGGCCTCATGTGGTTTTGGTCAGGCCCATTTAGTTGCCATGTGGGCCTAGATATGGGCCTAGGAATATCGGCCCGATTCGAGTTTTACAGATGGGCGTTGTATGCCATGCCGTGCAGTTTCATGGCTTCCTCGGAAACGTAGGTACGAAGCTTTGAAAGAGCAGAAATTCCTGTTGTAGAACTCTCATGGCTGGAATTTCTGGTGGCAATCGGAGAATAACTTCTGTCATCTTCCCAGCACCAGATATACCGGTTAGTTTCTGGTGGCAAGCGAGAATCTACAGTTTATATTTTGTGATAACAGTAGCAACAACAGCCGTCCAATTTGCTGAGCCACGGAGACCAGGCAAGCGAGAATCCACGTTAGATTCCATCAGGAAGTATTCTGCAGAAATAATCCACAATCCTGACTGCAAACAGAGCTTTAAGTCTTACCAAAAGTAAAGAACCGAAACACAATACAAGTGTTCAGCAGAAATAATCCACAATCCCGAATGCTCCTAGAGCTTAAGTCTTAATCACCAAAGGTAAATAACAGAAAAATCCGGAGAAACTTTTTGTGTATGACATCATCTTGATATAGTTTCAAAGAAACAAAGCTATTCCATTATTAAAAAACGAAAACAACCAAACACAATGTATGTAGCAATTAGCGACGGAGACCATTCTTTTGGAGGTGACCTTGTTTCAGCTTCCGTTTCTCATGTTCACATCTGAAAGTACAAGGAATAGTAGCTTCCGGCCTCCTTCAGTATGACATTCTAAGCAGGCAAGCAATCCCCAAATCATCCTGGATCGGTACAATGGAAATGGTTAGAACATGTCAATTTCAGAAACCAAAAGCAGTTTTGGAATCCAAAGAGATGTACTTCGCTAATAAAGGATGAATGATTAGACTTAGCTGCTATTAATACCTCTTCTGAGTGTCACCATCTTCCCTGCTCTTTCCTCGTCACTACCAGGCTCTTAGTAAACCATCGTGTTCCTCCACAAAAGTAACAGTGGGATGGTTCGGATGGGCAGCTGCTTCTTTCCTGATCACAGCACCTGCGGCCTCGCTTTCGGAAGGTGTGGCACCCTCGTTGTTAAGCCATACCCCTGCTTTTTTGAGACATTGGAGGTGCTCAATGCCTAAATAGAAGCCATAAGTTTTTGCCTTCGACACATTTAATGACAGGCTAAGCTTCTCAAGCTTCGGCATAGCCCCCTTCGTGAACGTAACGTATTCCCCATCTTCACCAAAGATGCGAAACTCCTTCAGACCTGGGAATCCAATGCCTTGGACTGTAACCCTTTCTTTCGGTCTTGTTTCCAACCATAGTTTCAGGCAAAGTAAGGCCGGGAGCTCCCAAGAGTGTGCAGACCCTCCTCCATTAATTCGGTTAAATTGATGTCTAGGAAAGCAAGGCTGGTGAGTGCTGGTGCAATCCACTTTGGAATATTCATGAAATAGTAGTCGCTGTCCATATGAAATATTGAAGGGAAAAATGGCGGAGGGGACCAAGAATCTAAGAACTTGAGGGAACCCCCGTAGTTGCGTATCTGTAAACACTGGAGTTTGCAGCTGCCAAGCTTGCATAGCGAGGAGAGAAACATCTCTTCATGCCTCTTATACTCGTCATCTCCTCCATGGTTGAACTCCACATCGAGTACATTCAAATTGGTCAGGTCCCCGAGCTCCTCCACTGCACTTTCTGAACTCTCGGCAATATTAAAGCCTGCGATCACCCTTAAGTCCCTCATAATCCCAATCCCATTCGGTATCTTTGTTGGCCCTCCAGCCAATAGATTCTGTAGTTTAATGAGACGAACAATTTCAGCTGGCAACTCTTCCACATATGTCCCCGTGAGATCTAGGGTCTCTAGATCACGTAGCATCGAAATCCCTGAAGGTAGCTTTGATATGTCTGATGCGTCCCCAAGATTCAGGTACTTTAGTTGGAACAAATCGTCCATACCGTTCATAATATACTCCCTCAGACCATGGCAATTTTCAAAGTCCGCTACACGTAAAGCTCCAAATTCAGCTAGACTAGGCAAGTATTTGATGCAACCTGATGATGTTACTGTTAGAGATCGAACATGGCTTAGATCTTCATTTGCCAATACGGATGCAAGCTTCTGGTCCATGTGCTGGATTGATAGTCGCCGAATAAAACCATGACGAGATGCCAAACCCGTTTGCCCGCTGCCCACAATGGTGACGAAATTGTCTTCAGCCGATTTTGAAATAATGAGTTCAAGCATCATGTCGTGGACTCGACAGGCACGAGCCTTACCATCATAGTCAATGTCCACTGGTTGAACCATGCTTTTGTTGAGAAGCTCGTAGAAGTAGTGCTCGGCGACCTCTTGCTGGCTCTGTCCGCGCTCTTCAGAGATAAAGCCCTCTGCTATCCATCGCCTCACTAGCCTCTCTCTCTCAATCACATGGTCCTCGGGAAATATACTTAGGTACAACAAGCATGTCTTGAGATTAGGTGGAAGATCATTGTAGCTAAGGGATAGTATGCTACTCATTCCCTCTAGACTTCGGTTTTTATCCAGTGCAGAGCCAATTGACCTTTGAACCTTCTCCCACTCCTCTTTGATAGTTGATCTGTTTGCCAATAAACCAGATATACTGATAATTGCCAATGGTAGACCTCCACACTTTTTCAGGATTTTATTTGAAACTTCTACCAACGTATCAGGACAACAGTCTTCAGAGCCAAAAATTCTTTTTAGAAACAATCTTCTAGAGTAAGGATCACTTAGTGCTTCCATTTCATACACGCGGTCATCACCACCCAGACAACATGACCTTGCTACGTCAACAATGCGTGTAGTCACTATAATTCTGCTAGAACAATCATTCTCTGGAAAAGTGCAATTGATAGCGTCCCATGCTGATGTAGACCATATATCATCAATAATTATGAGGTACCTAATAATTATTAGTCAGTAGTGTACATCAACCAAATATGGTAAGGAATTCAACTAGAAAACGTAAACAGGCCATCAAAACTTGCATATGCTTCGGGTACTCAACTATTAACAAGAAAATGTAGACATTATGTTACTTGTACTTAATTGAAAAGTTACATGTTCATGCTTCGGGTACTCAACTATTAATTGTGTATCATGTTTACTATTTATATTTCCACATTTAGTATGTTGCACATACATATCATGTCCACTTCACTGAATTTTTAACTTGAACTGAGACTTAGATCCAGTTAATATTTACGTCCACACAAAATCTCTCTGACAAATTCTGCGTTATGATTTGGAAATATCATTTTGGCAACACTTGTTTGAGTATGAAATTAAGGGCAGATACAACTATTCTATTGTTATTGTTGAATTGCATGCATGTACCAACTAGTTTACCTAAAAATCTAAGCTAACGATGACAGTTGGACAGTATTGGACTAGAGTGAGATGTAATTATTTTTCTTCAAGATCCAGGTATTTAACATAGACCTCTTAACTCTGCTACTATATCAAATTGCATGTACTAATTAACTAGTTTACCCTAAAGCCTTAGATGATAAGAAAATGTAGACATTACGTACTTATACTTAATTGAACAGTTACACGTTTATGTGCTTTTAGAGGTTGGAGAGAAAATTTGAGCAGTTTGAGTACTGATTAGTATTCGTACATACTTGTTTAGCGTTTGTATAAAAGCAGCACTATTCTCTTGGTTCTTTTTGCTTCCGGATATTAATTGTAAGTGCAAAGAAATCAAGCTAATATTGCAAATTGAAGGGAATGGTCATAAATATTTTCATGATGACATTCATTTCCTGTGCTAAGCATCTTTTAGGGCTTCTTTGATTTATTGAAAAAATGGAGAAAGAAATAGAAAATTTTCTTTGGTAGCGCTATTTATCCATTTGATTTAGAGGAATAGAGCAAAGGAAAAAAGATCTCAGCTTCAAATGAAAAATGCAGCAATTCTACAATTTATTCAAACCTATTTCTAAAATTCCTATGCGCGAAGAACGAGATAAGCACCATAAGTGGCATAATGATTTTTACTTTTGCATGTGTTTTAACTCGGATTTGACTGTGCTTATTAGGATTTTCATGTTTTTTCTATTCCTGTGAATCAAACATCGAAGTCTAATTCATGTGTTTTCTAATTCTCTATTTCGTACATACAATTTTATCAAATGTCTGTGTTTTTTCTATATTCATATTTTTATAATCCTGCGAAAGGCCCTTCTAGGTTTCCACACGGAAGTTGTCCATGATAATTTACCATCTAGGTATACAAAACTACGCGTACATTTGGTTATATTGCGCAAAATTTTTCTAGTATAGATGCTAAGGATGTCTGAAATTATTCGAGCCCATGTGATGCACTGTTGTTAGTTATGTGGAAAGTTGTAGTAATAACTACCAGAAACAATTTTTATGTGAAAAATTAATAGTACATACTGTGATATAACCACCCGAATAACGAGATCTACTCACGAGTCATGTTGTACCACAAAAAAAAAGAGAGAGCTGAGATTACCTCTTATCTTGTAGCAGCTCCCGCAGCTTTGTAATAGATGTCCTTTCATCCCAATCTTCCATGAATTCATTTGAGCAAGGCATTTGCTTGATCACATCCTTAATAATTTTTTTTGTATCTGGCTTTTGTGACACTGATACAAAAGCCCAACATTGAAAATGCTCTTGAATCTTGTGACGGACCACATTCGCTAGTGTTGTCTTACCCAATCCACCGAATCCAACAATGGACAACACCTTGCGATGCTTGGTCGAGCTGTTTTCCTCTTCCACCATCCACTTGGCAAGATCATCTCTTGGACCATCTATACCCACAAGATGGGCCTCCTCAGCAAAGAGAGCTTGCAACCGGGGATCCATGGCTGCTTGGCTAGAGGTGCTACAAGAAGCAATATCATCCAGCTTGTAACTACTCTTGAGCTCTTTCACTTTCTTGACACGATCCTTCAGCTCGTCGATTGGTCGGCGATTCCGCTCCGCGACCCAAGCGTCTTAAGTGTGCGAGCGGTCCTGCGGAACAACTCCTTGAAGCCGCCGTGACGCCGGCCATTACCGAGGCGGTGAATGAACTTGTCGATACAATCCTCAATATCATAGGCCAACTCTCTCAGCAGCGATATCCATGTCTTCACTTGGACACCTGGATCTTCTAGCGTCGTGTAATCCTTCAGTGCAGCATGCATGCAGATCAGCTCAGATTGGAGGGAGAGGATCTCACGGCGGACCCCTCTCATGCGGCCATACTCACCGGCGAGCAAGGCGGTGAGCTTCCGCAGCAGGGGACCCAACACGCCCTGCGAAGCGCTCACCACAGCCTCCATCGATCTCTCTCTTTAGCTAGCTAGCCATTCCTTGTCTCTGCACTGCAATATCTCTCGTTTGAGTTTGTGTGGAAGGGAGTACAGGAACTGGAGGACAAAGCAATTGGGTGCAAGCTTTTCTTTGGCTCACCGAATTGAGTGCAGGAACTGGAGGACAATTAAAGCAATTGAATGCATCTTGTCGGCCACTTCACATTCTGACAAAGTGGGGATCATGTTGACACCGCGTAGGAGGCGCCTTCTGACAAGGCACGTGTGACAGTATGAAAATTTTCAAACTTTGTTTAAATACAAATTATACGCTTCTAACATGGACTATTTATTATTTTGTTACAGCTACCTCCTCCATCGCTAAATATCCTGGTGAACTATGACGGGTACTTGTAAATTTGATTTGTCCGTTGTACTGTACAAAAAAGAACGTTGCGATCAAGCGGGTTTCTCCAGTCCAAAGTAGGGGATGAAGGAATTCATAACCGAGATTACTAGCTATCCTTGGTCATCTCCGTCATCGCAACCTTGTCCAGTTACTCGGTTATTCTCATCGCAGAAATGAGCTCCTTCTAGTTTATGATTACATGCCAAATGGTCTCTTCATAGAGTTTTGCATGGTCAGGATAGGCAAGCCCTAGATATTGTTGGATTTAACATTATAAAAGGCATTGCATCCGGTCTCTTTTACCTCCATGAGGACTGGGAGAAAGTTGTCATCCATCGAGACATCAAGATGAGCAGTGTGCTCCTCGATAGCGAAATGAATGCAAGACTTGGTGATTTCGGCCTTGCGAGATTGCACAACCATGGAACAGACGCCCACACCACTCATTTGGCCGGCACCTGGGGATACATTGCTCCCGAGCTAACTAGGCTTGGGAGGGCAATCAACGCGACTGATGTATTAGCATTTGGTGTGTTCATGTTGGAGGTTGCTTGTGGGAGGCATCCAACGGAAGTGAATGATTCTGGTGAGCCAGTGCTGCTGACAGATTGGGTGCTCAATGCATGGGAAAGCGGTTCAATCCTCACGACAGTTGACCCAAGATTGGAAGATTACATGGGAGAGGAGGTAGAGTTAGGAGGTATTTGGTTGGGTTTTTCAGCTGTTTTTTATTAAAAAAAGCTGCAGCCCAACCAAACGACTAGCTTTCAGCAGATTTTGCCAACGGTAGCTGTGGACTTTGCAGTATAAATTTAGCTATTTGAAAAAGCTGGCAGAAGATTCAGTGCTTATTTTCTAAAATACTGTAAATGGTTTAAATCAACCAAAAATCATATGGTCACTTTTCACAGCTACATTTTTAAATAGCCAGCTAATAGCAGCTTTGTCAATAGCCATAGCCCAACCAAACAGTCCTTACTACTAAAGCTTGGCCTGCTATGCTCACACTTGATACCCAGTGCTAGGCCATGCATACGCATAGTTATGCAGTACCTGAAAAGGATGCGCCACTCCCAGATTTCCAGCCGTGTTTTTTAAGCAACATATCCTGTCATGCCCCTCTGTGGCGACGACCATGACTCTGCTCTTTCTGGAGGAAGATGATACATATGGTAGCAGTGATCTAGATTTAATCTATTTTGTAAAATTTTCATGTGAGATGGGCTACTCCTGAAAACCACTTAGTGTAAAAGTGTTTTATGAAATTTTCTCCACAAGTAGTGTTTTATGAACTGTAAGTATGGATAAAGGTTTTGATATTTTTTTTTCTAGATATATACACCTCAGCATGTCATATCTCATAACCCATTGTTGATGACAGCTATGTATGTTGCTTTCTTTAAAAGAGAATGAAATTATTGTGATTATCCTGGTTTTACTCTCTATGGATTTCCTGGAAGCGTATGTGCATGTTAAAGACATGCTCAGAATTTGCTAGCTTGTGATTAACTATAGACATGCTAGAAATTGAAGTGGGCCGCAGGTACAACCTGGGAATAATGCAAGTTGCGTCGGCTCCAACAATAATGTAACGCATCATAACCTATTAGTTAATCCATGTAAGTCCATGTAAGTGTTTGAAGTAATTCCATGGACCGGGCGAGCGACTCCACGGCGACCGGGCTCCGCCCGCTCCGTGCCGACTGCTACCGACGCTGAGGCCGCCGCCACGCCTGCCTCCACGACCGCGTCGGCCTCGCCGCGCCATTCGAGCGATAGAGTGGTGCTGGCGACCCCCCCGCCCCCGAGGAGATTCGGGCCGGGGTTTGTGCAGTTCTCGCAGCCTGGCGCCTTGCGGGCTGTCCCCCGTCCGCAACACGCTTCCAAGTTCCAGAGCAGAGGAGTAGCGCCACCCGCATCCCCGGCAATCAAGTCCCGGAGCAGAGCAATAAAGCTGCCCCTCAACCGTGCCAACCCAACTCTCCTCCCGCCTGGGCCGGACAGGGCGCATTCACTCCAGCTCAACGTCTCCAAACCAAGGTGGTTGCTAGCCGCAGTTACGCCTCAGCTTGCATTCATGGCGGAGCTGTCCCGCACGTCGCCTCGAGCCCACAACCATCTATGGCCATGTCCACTCAGATGGAGGTGGGAAGGATCCGGTGCCTACTCTGCACGTTCGGCCTACGCAATCCAATTCCAAGGATCCTTCCCCAAGTTCAAGACCGAGAAAGTATGGAAAGCACGTGCGGAACCGAAATGTACACTCTTCTCATGGCTGATCCTTCACGGCCGCATCCTCACGGCTGATGCTCTGGCAACAAGGGGATGGCCGCACGACCTGACCTGGCCCCTCTGTCTGCAGGCCCCGGAGACAGCACTGCACATGGCTCTCCACAGGCCTTTCACCATTCAGGTCAGCAAGACAGTAAACACTTGGCTCTCCTCGGCTGGCAGTGCGAGCATGGAGACTACAGTGGATGAGTGGTGGAATAAATCCCTGTCCAACATTCCACGCCAAAGCAAAAAGGAAAAAAGCGGCCACATCATATACATACATCTTATACATCTTATGAAACGTTGTGGAAAGAATGTAACAGAAGAATCTTCAACGCCACCGGGATGACCTACCGCGAAGTGGCCTCCCTAGCACCGGAAGGAATTAACCAGTTCGCGGACAGCGGGACCAACCACTCGGAGTAATCGGCATGCGGGGGAGGGGGAGGTCTATATCCTCCCCTCAAGCCTTTTCCTCTTCTTATTTTTTCTTTTCTTTGTTGACCACCCTCTGTAATTATTTCTCCTATGCTAATAGAAAAGGTAGTGCTCTTGCCGTATTCTAAAAGAAAGAACTTAGGGCGCAGGTAGATCGCCAATTCACCATTCAGTTTCGACATTCAGCAACATGCTTCAGAGAGCAAAAATAGAGGTTCAATTCGCATTCCAGAGCTAGCAAAAAACTTGGGTTTGAGCTACGCACAAGCTTAGTCACAAAATCTAAGCGTCACAGATCCTCACAAGAATAATCGAGCAGGATGAGGGCCAAACCAATCCCAAAGGAGGGACACCGGTAGAGGTAGATGGATACAGGGAGAGAGGAGTGGAGGAAGGTTACCTCCACTCCGTGGCATGGAGAAAGATCAGAGGTGTCTCAAGCGTGGCATACTGGCATGGCCTAGTGGGCATAACTGGCAAGGCAACCACTTCGGATTTCGGAAGGTGGTGATAGTAGCACGCCAATAGGCGCGACTGGCTTCTGGCCAATCAATGTGTCTAGTTTCTTCTCTCGGTTCAAATATGAGACCCATTTTACAGCTTCAGGTTCTTTATTTTCTCTTCTTCTCCTGGATTTAATCATCCAAAGACAAGACAAACAACAATGTTCAACACATCAATTAAACAAACTTATAGGTTGTTGATCTGCTTAGTTACATTGTTCTTGGAATGCATACAAGAGATTTCTAAGTTCTAACAGGAGTACAAGTATCAGCATATCAAACACCACACAACAGATGAAAAGATGCTATGGAGGGGGGAGGGGAGGGGAGGTGTCATAAGGGTAATTTGAGTGCGTTGTGGAAAAGCCACGACACTGCTAATTTTGATGTAGAAATCTCTACAGCATGCGTCGAACTACACAGTTGACAAATTGAACTCTACAGAAAAAATGATCACTTGGCCATTGATTTTTCCGATGAAATCCTGCATCATTGGTGGCGAATGATGGGGAGCAGTGGAATTAAAATCATGAAATGATCGGCAGAGTTGTGAACTATGGACATGCTACAGCACATACGCTTTTCCTTAATCGAGAGAGAGAGAGAGAGAGAGAGAGAGAGAGAGAGAGAGAGAGAGAGAGAGAGAGAGGAGAGAGAGAGAGAGAGAGAGAGCTGGCGGATCGGCCCACTGGGCAGTCAGAGTATCATCGCCGGGGAAGGGAAGAGGTGGTGGAGGATGTGACGCGATTCTCACCACACGCGTGGGCTTGAGCCTTTAGATGGGCCTACCTACCAGGTGAAAGTGGGGCCTGCCCATTTGGGCCTTTTGTGGTTTGCCCAAGCCCATTCTTTGATAAGTACTGCTTGGTTAGGCAGGCCATACTTTTTTTCTCTTCTTTTGCTCAACATATATAAGCTGCCACAAAAATGGATGGATCAGCATCATTATTCTGGCCGTAACTTCTCAGCCGTTCAGTATATATGACTTAGCACATGCGAGCAAATCGATCAATAGCCTCGCGAAAAGAAAAGAAAAAACAGGTAACAAATTAAGTGGCTCGTGAATGGAATGGATGTGCTTGCAGTTTCAGCAGCCCTGTACATATATCCCACACACGGATCCCGTCTACTAATTAAGCCTGATAACACTCTAACACAAGCACATATGTGCACTTATATATCTTGGAACACAGCAAAATTGGTCGCAGGATATCTTTATTGCCGGTTGCAAGACATCACTATATATGCTCTTCTAGCTAGTCTTCTCAAAACGGAAAGAATACACACGTAGCAGCAGCAGCATGCTTTTTCCAAAAACTGTTTCAGCACAAACTGATGCATAACAGTAGTTGTTGCAATGGAGATGGCCGCGTGGAGTTGAGAGAGAGAGCTGTGGAGGAGCCCCTGCAGCCACTATTCATGTGCTAGGGTTTCCAGATGGGCTGCATGGGCCAGAGAGATGGGCCCTAACTATTCAACACTCCCCCTCAAGATGGGTGATATATATCAATCATTCCCATCTTGTTACATGCAAGATTGCACTCTTTGGTTCCCAACCCTTTAGTAAGACAATCTGCAAGTTGCTGTCCTGAACTCACATGTTCCAGGTTGATGATTCCAGCATCTAATTTTTCCTTGATGAAGAATCTATCAATTTCGATGTGCTTGGTTCTGTCATGCTGAACCGGATTATTTGCAATGCTAATAGCTGACTTGTTATCACACCACACATTCAAGCGCTCATTCTTCTGAATCTTCAGTTCACCCAACAGGTTCCTCACCCACAACATTTCGCTCAGCCCTTGTGACATAGCTCTATATTCAGCTTCTGCAGTTGATCTGGACACTACTGATTGCTTCTTGCTTCTCCATGACACTAAATTTCCACCAACAAAGACACAATAGCCTGATGTCGATCTTCGGTCATCTAGACAGTTTGCCCAGTCTGCGTCACTATAACCATCTATGTCAAGGTGCCCATTGCTCTTAAACATGAGTCCTTTTCCTGGTGTTCCCTTCAAGTATCTCAAGATTCTGTGTACAGCCTCCATATGTCCACTTCTGGGATCATGCATGTATCTGCTCACAACACTTACTGAATAAGCTATATCAGGCCTGGTATGACATAGATACAACAGCCTCCCAACCAATTTCTGATATGTCTCCTTGTCTACTGGTTCACCACACTGAGCTTCAACTTTATGATTCTGATCGATGGGAGTTGAGGCTGTCCTGCATCCCATCATACCCATATCACTTAGAAGATCTAAGGTGTACTTCCTCTGTGATAGAGCTATTCCCCTTTTGGATCTAGCCACCTCTATACCCAGGAAGTACTTGAGTCGGCCAAGGTCCTTGACTTCAAATGCCTCACCCAATTTCTTCTTCATTCTAGCTATCTCCACCTCATCATCACCAGTGATTATTATGTCATCCACATAGACTGCAAGAACTGTAATCTTCTGCTCAGAGTGTTTATAGAACACAGTGTGATCACCATTGCACTGTCCATAACCCATGTCACACACAGCACGTCTGAATCTGTCAAACCAAGCTCTAGGTGACTGTTTCAGGCCGTAAAGTGACTTCTTCAGCTTGCATACCTTGCCTCTGACCCCTGACTCAATGAGTCCCGGTGGGACTTCCATATACACCTCCTCCTGTAAGTCCCCATGCAGAAATGCATTCTTGACATCCAGTTGGTGTAGTGGCCATGCAAAGTTGGCGGCACAGGACACCAAAATTCTTACTGTGTTCATTTTCGCTACAAGCGCAAAAGTTTCATCATAGTCAATGCCATACGTCTGACTGTATCCCCTAGCTACAAGCCTCGCCTTGTATCTTTCAATTCTCCCATCTGGATTCTGCTTAACTGTGTAGACCCATTTACAACCCACTGCCTTCTTTCCGGCTGGAAGATCTGTCAATTCCCAAGTTTTATTTTTCCTCAGTGCCTCAAGTTCCTCTCTCATCGCAGCACACCACTTGGGGTCTTGCCGTGCTACTCTCCAATCAGTTGGAATAGACACTAGCTGAAGAGAGGCAACAAACGCACGGTAGGAGGGTGACAGAGCCTCATAGGACACATAATTGCCGATGTCATGAGTGTCAAACCCATATCTCTGTGGCGATCTACCAGCAGTTGCTCTAGTCCCTTTTCTAAGTGCAATCGGCAGATCTACAGTTCCCTCTGAACTAACTGATCCACCTTCAGCCTAACTTTCTCCAGATGAATTAGAGTTATCTTCTTGTTGCTCCCCCTGCTCCCCCTGAACTGGATTCTGCTGTCCCTCATCCTGCTGTTCATTAACCTCCTTCCTTCTGCCATAAACACGTGGAGGATCACACCACCTTTCCTGTTGTTGCTCTCCTGCTCCTGCAGTACTATGTTGTTCTCTTACTGTGCCAGTATTCTGCACCACCACTGGAATAACACCCATCAGAGGCTGTTGATGCTGCTGCCCTTGTACATCAGTGCCAATATCACGATCACCACAGGCATTCTTCCCCTCTGGACCAACGGCAGGATGGTCCAGATCCTTGAACAGCAGACTCAGATCAGTCTTCTCTCCATAATACGGGTCGGACTCCCGAAATGTAACATCCATGCTCACAAAGGTCCTACGTTCCACAGGACTCCAACACTTATACCCTTGTTGACCCGAGGGATATCCAATGAATACACATTTGACGGCACGTGGGTCCAACTTGTTCACTGACGGCCTGTGATCACGAACAAAAGCTGTGCAGCCAAATAATTTTGGAGGCACGACAAATTTGTTTTCACCTAGGAGCAACTCACACGGAGATTTCATACCTGTGATTCTGGATGGTGTGCGATTGATGAGATAGGTGGCAGTCAACACAGCCTCGCTCCACAGAAATTTGGGCACATTCATAGTGAACATCATAGATCGAGCAACCTCCAGTATATGCCGATTCTTCCTCTCAGCTACACCATTCTGGGGGGGTGTGTCCGGACATGAAGTTTGATGAAGAATTCCCTCTTCAGACAAGAAATCACCAAACACTTTGTTAACATACTCGGTACCATTATCAGACCGAATAATCTTGATTTGGATATTGAACTGATTCTTCACAACAGCAGAGAACTTCTTAAAACATTGAAACACTTCATCTTTGTGACGCATGAGATAGATCCAAGTCATACGGGAATAGCAATCGATAAAGGTCACAAAGTACTTCATACCACTTACTGACACAACTGGACATGTCCATACATCAGAA
Source organism: Stipa capillata (assembly GCA_019208055.1). NCBI lineage: Eukaryota > Viridiplantae > Streptophyta > Magnoliopsida > Poales > Poaceae > Stipa > Stipa capillata. The sequence continues at coordinate 290,679 of JAGXJF010005129.1, read as the reverse complement.
TGCACTAGCATAAATGGTGCTATACTTTTGAGTCCCTTACTCACATAGGAGGTTCTGGTGTGCTTGGCATACTCACAAGCATCACACTTCAGCTTACTTCGGTTTACACCGTCCATTACATCAGGAAATACACGATACATCTTATCAAAAGACACATGTCTCATCCTACAATGATGGATCATCGCCATGGCTTCCTTGTCTTCAGAACTGGCTACAAGCACAGTGTCCTCCGCCGAGACAGGTACACCACGATCCATGTACCACAGCCCCCTACGCCTGGTCCCCGTCCCAATCCTTCTGCCAGTCTGCCTCTCCTGAATCACACACATACCCTTGTCAAGAATAACCCGGCAATCTTGCTGATCAATTAGAGCACTTAGAGAGACTAAATTCACAGGAAATGCAGGAACATGTAAGACAGAGGACAGCTCAATTGTGGATGTACAGTTTACTGTCCCAACTTCTTTAATAGGCTGTGCAGTGCCATCAGCTGTACAAATAGTTTCCTGATATGTGAGGGGATATTGGGTATATGATTTAAACTCCCTCATATTTCTAGCAACATGCTTCGAGGCCCCTGAATCTAGTACCCATTCTGAATCTGCCTTTTGTGTTACAACAGATATAGCTGCAAGGTCACCTTCATCAGTGTAGACATAGTGGGCTAGATGTCCAAAGTTCTCAGCCCCCTGTTCAGCAGGACTTGCTGCTACACTTGTACCTGTTCTGCCATTGATCCGCTCCCCCTTGTTCTTCACTTCAGCCTTCAGGACCCCAATGTCACAGTCCTTCTCACCGTTATAGCTCTCAAGCTTCTCCAATTCAGCTCTCAGCTTTGTAGCCTCAGCATCTTCCTCATGGACAATGCCCACTGCAGCATCCTTATTGGCTTGAATCAAGTCAACCTTCCTCTTCAGTACATCCAGTTCCTTCTCCAACTTATTCTTCTCCGCCGCAAGTGCAGACATAGCTGCCTCCTTCACCGTCATCATCTTGTCAATCTCAACCCGAAGCCCATCAGCTTCAGCCACCACCATGCCATGCTTCTTACCGGCCTCTGAAACCTCAACCAGGAGCTTGCCCACATCTCTCCTCGCAGCAGCTAACTCTGCCTTGCTCGCCTCCACCTCCAACTCCAATTCCCTGTTCCTAGCCACGCCCGCAGAGAGCTCCACCTCCGCTTCCTTTACCCTCCGCTGCAGCGTCCATGCAGAGCTCGAAATCAAAAAGTCTTCCTCGTCCTCCGCCTCCGGTGCCGGGGCCGTCTTCACCACAGGCTGCTCCACGGCGACGGCCTCCGGAACCCGTGCCTCCGGGGAGGACACCGCCATCACCATCACCGGCGCAGGCACCGTGGCCAGCACTGGCCCCTCCGCTCCTATAGTAGCCGCCGCCTGCGCCCATGGGATCTCCGCCGCCGCGAAACCCGCCGCCGCTGGCCCCACCAGCCTCACCGTCCGCGCGCACGGCCCCTGCTGCCTCCGCGCCGGCCTTCCGACCTCCTGCGCCCGTGAGTCCACGCTCGAGCCGGCCGCCTGCTGCCTCTGCCTGGGGCTGCCCAACCTCCTGCGCCCGAGCCCGCCCGAGCCCTGCTCCATCCGCTTTCCGCGCGCAAGCCCTGCTCCGCCGCGCCTTGCCTCCCGCAGCACCGCGCCGCCTCCTTCCGCGCGAGCCTCCCGCGACCACAGCGCCTCGTCGCGCCTGCCGCAGTGCTCCGCGCCTCCCACACCGCGCCGCTGCCGCGCCTCCCGCACCGCGCCGCTCTGGCCGCTCGGCCTCCCGCGCCACGACCGCCCGAGCCGCCTCCCGCGAGCTCCCGCCGCGCCGCTGCGCTGCCTCCAGCAGCTCCTCCGCCTCCCGCACGGCCCGCCCGAGCCGCCTCCAGCAGCTCCCACGCGCCGCCTCCCGCAGCTCCCGCCGCGCGCACCGCGCACCGCCCCGCGCCTCACCTTCCGCCGCCGGTCAGCGCCGCCACCCCGAACCTGGCTCTGATACCATGTTGCAATGGAGATGGCCGCGTGGAGTTGAGAGAGAGAGCTGTGGAGGAGCCCCTGCAGCCACTATTCATGTGCTAGGGTTTCCAGATGGGCTGCATGGGCCAGAGAGATGGGCCCTAACTATTCAACAGTAGTGCATACGACTTCCATGATACATCTGATCACTGTACAATAATTAAACTGATTTATTTTTGGGACAAGGGAAACCCAGCCCCATTTTTTGTATTTCGTGAAAACAGGAGCAACAACAGCCGTCCAATTTGCTGAGTCACAGAGACCAAGCAAGCGAGAATCCACATTACATTCCATCAGGAAGTATTCTGCAGAAATAATCCACAATCCTGAGCGCCGCTGCCGGGTACCTCTATCAGAATTGAAAGTGCCGAGGAAAGGTCCTTTGAAGATATGGTGTGACAATAAATCAGCTATTAACATAGCCAATAATCCAGTCTAGCACGATAGAACCAAGCATGTGGAGATAGATCGCTTCTTTATTAAGGAAAAACTAGATGAGGGTGTAATACAGTTAAGTCATGTAAACTCAGGGGGCCAAATAGCAGATTGTCTAACTAAAGGTTTAGGAGTCAAGGAATGTAATTTGGCCTGTAACAAGATGGGAATGATTAGATATCTATCATCTATCTTGAGGGGGAGTGTTGGGCTGAATGTGTGTACATGTGTATTAAGCCCAAAGCCCATACCTTGTGTAAATTGGTACCCATAGCAAGAAAGAAAATAGGAGAAATTTCCCCAATCTTCACTAAGGCCCCGTTTGGAACAGCTCCAGCTCCCAGCTTCACGTCAGATTTGAAGATTAAAAACTAAAATAAAATGGTTTATATATCTATTTTTAATATACAATGTCAATAAAATATGATTTCTAACCATCTTTGATGTACCTCCAGCTTCAGCTCCACAAAAAAGTAAAGCTATGAAAACCCAGCTTCACTTTTTCGTGGAGCTGAAGCTGTCCCAAACAGGGCCTAAGTAACAAAACCTCAGATACAGTTCGTGCAGTAACACAATGAAAAGTTCAATCCCTGCAGAGAAGAAGATTTCGGAAGACCCTACATGATAGCAACCATACTACCGCTGAACGTATGAAATTACAAGCTGCAGGTGTTGCATTGAGATATGGGTAATTACAATTTTACAGGATCAGGAAGTGTTACTGCAGTTCACTAATGTGGTTAGAGGATCGTGCATCCAAGTATAAATGTAAATGTTAACCTCTCTAAATCAAAAAGAGGTCCTTTCTCAGTTCCTTGAAAAAAGATCGTCAATGGATGAGACAGCTAGACATATAAGACGGCAGTGATGACTGTACAGCTCATCAATAAGGGTGATGAATCTCCTTGCCTGGATGATACATAACATTAGCAAAAATATAACACTTCATTTGGCATCAAAGAATTATTAAGTACATCGTAATAAAGTCAAAGAATCACGAAAAGCAACAGATGAAGGAATACCTTGTCACGGATCTTCATACTCATAGCTGGAATGTCTGATATAAAAATTGTATGGTAATTCCTAGCTATTGCTATATAATCTGCAGCTGCGACCTAAGAATTGGAATGAGCGGTACAAATTAATATTTTACATCATTCAAGCACATTTTATTGAATCTATTCCTCTTTTTGTATATATGGCATTAGATGACGTGGCGCCTACGTATTAGCCACATCACCTTCACGCCATCAAACAAGAAATGAAATAATAAAGTTAGAAGATACCATGAAACTTTTAGGAAAATTAATCGTGCTAATAAGATGTTTCAGTTCCAACAAAATTCTTATTGCAGGTCTTGTCCGACTTAGATAATAACTTGAGGAAGATTTCTCGTTGCATCCCATCCTACAAAACCAACCGAAAAGAATGAAAAGGTCAAAAAGAAGTACAGCATAATTTTAACTACAAATCGTTGGTGTAATCCTTAAGGAGTGCAAACGGCCGATGCGAAGGTAGAAACCCACTTCAAGTTAGCTGTTCAACCATCCAGGTGTCAATTTATGCTGTCATGCTTATGCTGTATCAATAGTCTAAAACTACCCTAAAAAAAGTCTAGAACTAAGCTTCAGAAAGTAGTGTCTTGTTATTTCTTGTACATGGATGCTTTGTTTCAAAATAGTTAATGTCAGAGTGTGGTTATGCATCTCATTCCCATCTTCCGCTTTTGGTCAAAAGATCAAGTGTTCAATATATTGCACAAATAAAGAAAAGGAAGAACAATCACAAAAAGGTCCTGCCTGATTCAGATCTTCAGGTGCTTTATTACTGGTAGCAACAAGTACAGTCCCTGTGCTTAACAGTCTGCTCAGAATACCAGACAGGGCCACAACAGCAAATACGTCGATAGTCTGCACAAATGCAGTTTCTTAGTACATTTAAAAAGCTCTAAGTTGCAGAGTTTATTAGTGGCAACTAAATATTTCCTAGTAATTACAAATTTGTATGATAGACAGAGTGGGGTAGCAAGAGGTTAAAAAAAAGGTCACACCTGACATTAAAGCACGGAATTAAGATTGGATGTAAAATTTGTCAGATGTATTGGCCTCATGAAACCTTGCTCAGAAGATGAAGTTAGAATTATGCTAAGTCATGTGGGCATCAGTGTCCAATCTTACATACCATCAGCAGTATTAACTGACACTTGTTAAATTTTGTTTTTACATAGCACACCTGCTATGAAACATATGTAGTATAGACTCTTCGAACCATTGAAGAGATGACCTAAACAAAAAAGATTAGATTTAAGAATAAATCCTGACAAGACTACCCTTCATATTGATAAACTTCAGTAAGTTATCTGATAAGCATGATTCTAAATGCTATGAAAGAAATGCCATTTCTCTTTGAACAATCGGAAAAGGACCCCTCGAAATTTGGAAGTTCAGGTACCTGTATCTCGTCAAAGCATAGAATGCTTGCGCCACTTTTATTGCTTGTCTATCAACAAGAAATTTGTCAGCAACAGCTAAAAGGATATGCTTTTGCTGTGTCTCTTGTTTGTACTTCTCTTCACCGATCAGCCACTCATTAATTTTTGCATCGAAAGGGAGGCCTGATATCCAACTGAAAGCACTGGAATGAGCGGACTTCGACAAGTCTCTTCCATACATCATGCATATGATCATGTATTTCAAGCATAGCCTGGATCAAAATGAGAAATTCAACATTATAACTGCTAGACAAGACGATCCGAACTGAAATATGACAACTACCAAGTTAGCTCGCAGAATTCTGTTTGTGTCAGCTTGCCAAGTTACACATATGTACATGAGTTCAGATAGGCATACATGCTGCCCAACAAATAAGGGATCCAGTTCAGAAAATGTCAATCCAATATTGTTACTGTGTGTATCATGAGCCATGAGAAATTTTCTTCAATGAAATAATATTTTCTCCAAATACAAAAAATATATCAGGTTAAGTCTGAATGAATGAAATATCAGGAATATGAATACTTATAAGTAATTAACCTCATGAAAGTGAAACCTCCTCCTGTGTTTGATGACACCTTCCGTGGCCCCATAGAACATGTCCATCAACATTGTCTTTCCTATGTTACAAGTTGCTCCCTAAAGTTAGTATAACAATTGCAGCTAGAAGGACAATATTATCATTGCAAATGGATCATGGCTGTTTTGAATAGAACATGGCACAATGACCCAATAGAAGTATTTATTATACACGTGTAAGCCCTGTTAGGACATTAACAGAAATACATGATCCAACCTGACTAGAAACCACTAATTCTTAGAATGCTACCAGATGAATTTATTGAATAGCTTACCACTTCCAACATTCCCATAAAGGTACAATCCTTTAGGAGCAATAGGTGCAACTGGCTTCTGGCCAACCAATATGTCTAATTTCTTCTCGCGGTTCAAATATGAGACCCACTGTCCAACTCCAGGTTCTATATTTCCACTTCTTTTCCTAAGTTTAATCAGCAAAACACAAGTCAATTAAACAAAATTATAAGTTGCTGATCTGCTTAGTTACACTGTTCTTGTAATATGTACAAGAAATTTCTAATTCTAAACAAGCAAAATTTCCACAGTGTGCATTGTATAATATCCTTGTTTTATCTTCTGTTAATTTTTACTGTTCTTGAAGGAGTCGGTGGTCAATGACAGAACTCGGTAAATAAGGGATAAGAGAAATTCATCTATTTCCATGAATTCCTTAATAAAATATTTCACTATGCAGAATTTAAATCATGTGGACAGCAAAACTGTAAAGTGAAAAGACATGTATGTTGACACTAAGAGTTATGGTTATACAACGAATAAATTCCAGGCAGGAGAACAAATGTTACCGTAAAACCAGCTTATCAAGAAATCCCTTTTTCTTATCTATCCACACCCCGTCATGCTGCTTATCCTCAGCTTCTTCAACAAGAAGCCTCCGCCTTTCTTTGTCCCTGATATTGTCCCACATAGACAGCTCTGTCTGTACTTTATATAAAGGCGGAGGCGATGAAATAATCTTACTGAAGAAATACAAAAGACACCGACTACTTTTTAAACATAAAGCAATGTGCAACTTACATGGTAATCTTCCATTTCCATCTCATACTGCTCAAGCCGTCTGAGCGAGCTGTCCAACTCGGATGCTACATTTTCCTGGTCAACGTCATGTTGGAGTTTGCCTTGGCGTAGAGCGTAAGCGGACCACCTTCAGATAGAACACAACAGTATGAGAAAAGCAATCAAGAGCGCATTTTGAGCAGTACAAGTACCAGGATATGAATAAAAATAATTACGCAGTAGAAGACTTAATTCTACAGACAAATGATCACTTGGCCATCAATTTTTTTGCAGTCCTAGGACGAAATTGGTGGTGCTGGTGGTTGTGTGGCGAGGCGGACGGAGAGGAGGTGGGTGTAACTTCCAACCGCGCCAATGTCAGGAGGAACATTTTGAGAAGAGAGAAAGCCCACTCGTGTGGGCCTCATGTGGTTTTGGTCAGGCCCATTTAGTTGCCATGTGGGCCTAGATTATGGGCCTAGGAATATCGGCCCGATTCGAGTTTTACAGATGGGCGTTGTATGCCATGCCGTGCAGTTTCATGGCTTCCTCGGAAACGTAGGTACGAAGCTTTGAAAGAGCAGAAATTCCTGTTGTAGAACTCTCATGGCTGGAATTTCTGGTGGCAATCGGAGAATAACTTCTGTCATCTTCCCAGCACCAGATATACCGGTTAGTTTCTGGTGGCAAGCGAGAATCTACAGTTTATATTTTGTGATAACAGTAGCAACAACAGCCGTCCAATTTGCTGAGCCACGGAGACCAGGCAAGCGAGAATCCACGTTAGATTCCATCGGGAAGTATTCTGCAGAAATAATCCACAATCCTGACTGCAAACAGAGCTTTAAGTCTAACCAAAAGTAAAGAACCGAAACACAATACAAGTGTTCAGCAGAAATAATCCACAATCCCGAATGCTCCTAGAGCTTAAGTCTTAATCACCAAAGTAAATAACAGAAACAATCCGCGAGAAACTTTTTGTGTATGACATCACCCTGATGTAGTTTCAAAGAAATAAAGCTAGTCCATTATTTTAAAGACGAAACAACCAAACACAACGTATGTAGAAATTAGCCACTGAGACCATTCTTTTTTTGAGGTGACCTTGTTTCAGCTTCCGTTTTTCATGTTCACATCTGAAAGTACAAGGAAAAGTAGCTTCCGGCCTCCTTCAGTATGACATTCTAAGCAGGCAAGCAATTCCCACATCATCCTGGATCGGTACAATGGAAATGGTAGAACATGTCAATTTCAGAAACCAAAAGCGGTTTTGGAATCCAAAGAGATGTACTTCGCTAATAAAGGATGAATGATTAGACTTAGCTGCTATTAATACCTCTTCTGAGTGTCACCATCTTCCCTGCTCTTTCCTCGTCACTACCAGGCTCCTTGTAAACCATAGTATTCCTCCACAAAAGTAACAGTGGGATGGTTCGGATGGGCAGCTGCTTCTTTCCTGATCACAGCACCTGCAGCCTCGCTTTCGGAAGGTGTGGCACCCTCGTTGTTAAGCCATACCCTTGCTTTTTTGAGACATTGGAGGTGCTCAATGCCTAAATAGAAGCCATAAGTTTTTCCCTTCGACACATTGAATGACAGGCCAAGCTTCTCAAGCTTCGGCATAGCCCCCTTCGTGAACGTAACGTATTCCCCATCGTCACCAAAGATGCGAAACTCCTTCAGACTTGGGAATCCAATGCCTTGGACTGTAACCCTTTCTTTCGGTCTTGTTTTCAACCATAGTTTCAGGCAAAGTAAGGCCGGGACCTCCCCAAGAGCGTGCAGACCATCCTCCATTAATTCGGTTAACTTGATGTCTAGGAAAGCAAGGCTGGTGAGTGCTGGTGCAATCCACTTTGGAATATTCGTGAAATAGTAGCCCAAATTCATATAAAATATTTGAAGGGAAAATGGCGGAGGGGACCAAGAATCTAAGAACTCGAGGGAACCACTGATCCACACAATGGCGTTGTGTATCCGTAAACACTGGAGTTTGCAGCTGCCAAGCTTGCATAGCGAGGAGAGAAACATCTCTTCATGCCTCTTATACTCGTCATCTCCTCCACAGTTGAACAGCACATCGAGTTCATTCAAATTGGTCAGGTCCCCGAGCTCCTCCACTGCACTTTCTGAACTCTCGGTAATATCAAAGCCTGAGATCACCCTTAAGTCCCTCATAATCCCAATCCCATTCGGTATCTTTGTCCCTGCAGTCAATAGATTCTGTAGTTTAATGAGCCGAACAATTTCAGCTGGCAACTCTCGCACAGATGTCCCCCTAAGATCTAGGGTCTCTAGATCACGTAGCATCGAAATCCCTGAAGGTAGCTTTGATATGCCTAATGAGTCCCTAAGATTCAGGTACTTTAGTTGGAACAAATCGTCCATACCGTTCATAATATACTCCCTCAGACCATGGCGACCATGGCAATTTTCAAAGTCCGCTACACGTAAAGCTCCAAATTCAGCTAGACTAGGCAAGTATTTGATGCAACCTGATGATGTTACTGTTAGAGATCGAACATGGCTTAGATCTTCATTTGCCAATACGGATGCAAGCTTCTGGTCCATGTGCTGGATTGATAGTCGCCGAATAAAACCATGACGAGATGCCAAACCCGTTTGCCCGCTGCCCACAATGGTGACGAAATTGTCTTCAGCCGATTTTGAAATAATGAGTTCAAGCATCATGTCGTGGACTCGACAGGCACGAGCCTTACCATCATAGTCAATGTCCACTGGTTGAACCATGCTTTTGTTGAGAAGCTCGTAGAAGTAGCGCTCGGCGACCTCTTGCTGGCTCTGTCCGCGCTCTTCAGAGATAAAGCCCTCTGCTATCCATCGCCTCACTAGCCTCTCTCTCTCAATCACATGGTCCTCGGGAAATATACTTAGGTACAACAAGCATGTCTTGAGATTAGGTGGAAGATCATTGTAGCTAAGGGATAGTATGCTACTCATTCCCTCTAGACTTCGGTTTTTATCCAGTGCAGAGCCAATTGACCTTTGAACTTTCTCCCACTCCTCTTTGACAGTTGATCTGTTTGCCAATAAACCAGATATACTGATAATTGCCAACGGTAGACCTCCACACTTTTTCAGGATTTTATTTGAAACTTCTACCAACGTATCAGGACAACAGTCTTCAGAGCCAAAAATTCTTTTTAGAAACAATCTTCTAGAGTAAGGATCACTTAGTGCTTCCATTTCATACACGCGGTCATCACCACCTAGACAACATGACCTTGCTACGTCAACAATGCGTGTAGTCACTATAATTCTGCTAGAACAATCATTCTCTGGAAAAGCGCAGTTGATAGCGTCCCATGCTGATGTAGACCATATATCATCAATAATTATGAGGTACCTAATAATTATTAGTCAGTAGTGTACATCAACCAAATATGGTAAGGAATTCAACTAGAAAACGTAAACAGGCCATCAAAACTTGCATATGCTTCGGGTACGCAACTATTAACAAGAAAATGTAGACATTATGTTACTCGTACTTAATTGAAAAGTTACATGTTTATGCGCTTTTAGAGGTTGGAGAGAATTTGAGCAGTTTGAGTACATGATTAGTCTTCGTACATATTTGTTTAGCGTCTGTATATAAGTAGCACTATTATCTTGGTTCTTTTTGCTTCGGATCTTAATTGTAAGTGCAAAGAAATCAAGCTAATATTGCAAATTGAAGGGAATGGTCATAAATATTTTCATGATGACATATTTCCTGCGCTAAGCATCTTTTAGGGCTTATTTAATTTATAAGAAAAATGGAGAGAAAACATAGGAATATGAAACTTTTCTTTGGTGGCACTATTTATCCATTTGATTCAGAGAAATAGAGCAAAGAAAAAATAGAGAAAAATTTCCTTCGATCTCAGCTTAAATGAAAAAACAGGAATTCCACCATCTACTCATACCTCTTTCTAAAATTCCTATGCACGAAGAATGAGACGAGGATGATAAGTAGGATAATGATTTTACTTTTGCATGTGCTTAGTAGGATTCCTGTGTTTTTTCTATTCTTGTCTAGTTCCTATATTTTCTAATTCTCTATTTGTACATACAATTTTATTAAATACCTGTGCTTTTTCTACTTTCATATTTTCATAATCCTGCAAAAGGCCTTCCGCTAGTTTCCGCACGGAAGTTGTCCATGATAATTTACTACCTACTACAGGTATACAAAACTACGAGTATATATGATGGTTACATTGCGCAAAAGTTTTCTAGTATAGATGGTAAGGATGCCTGAAATTGTACAAGCCCATATGATGCACTGTTGTTAGTTATGTGGAAAGTTAATAGTACATGTAGTAATAACTACCCGAAGTGAAAAATTTAATAGTACATAATGTGATAGAACCACCCGAAATAACGAGAACTAATCACGAGTCATGTTTTGCCCAAAAAAAAATTAAGAGCTGAGATTACCTCTTATTTTGTAGCAGCTCTCGCAGCTTTGTAATAAATGTCCTTTCATCCCAAATGTCCATATTTTCTATGAATTTATCCGGATAAGGCACTTGATAGATCACATCCTTGATAATTTTTTTTATATCTGGCTTTTGCGAGACTGGTACAAAAGCCCAACATTGAAAATGCTCTTGAATCTTGTGACGGACCACATTCGCTAGTGTTGTCTTACCCAATCCACCGAATCCAACAATAGACAACACCTTGCGATGGTTGGACGAGCTGTTTTCTTCTTCCACCATCCACTTGGCAAGATCATCTCTTGGACCGTCTATACCCACAAGGTGGGCCTCCTCAGCAAAGAGAGCATGCAACCGGGGATCCACGGCTGCATGGCTAGAGGTGCTACAAGAAGCAATATCATCCAGTTTGTAACTACTCTTGAGCTCTTTCACTTGCTTGACACGAGCCTTCAGCTTGTCGATTTGGTCGGCGATTCCGCTTCGCGACCCAAGCGTCTTCAGTGTGTGAGTGGTCCTACGGAACAACTCCTTGAAGCCGCCGTGACGCCGGCCATTGCCGAGGCGGTGAATGAACTTGTCGATACAATCCTCAATATCATAGGCCAACTCTCTCAGCAGCGATATCCATGTCTTCACTTGGACACTTGGATCTTCTAGCATGGTGTAATCCTTCAGTGCAGCATGCATGCAGGTCAACTCAGATTGGAGGGAGAGGATCTCACCGCGGACCCCTCTCATGCGGCCATACTCACCGGCGAGCAAGGCGGTGAGCTTCCGCAGCAGGGGACCCAAGACGCCCTGCGAAGCGCTCACCACAGCCTCCATCGATCGATCTCTCTAGCTAGCTAGCCATTCCTTGTCTCTGCACTGCAATATCTCTCGTTTGAGTTTGTGTGGAAGGGAGTACAGGAACTGGAGGACAAAGCAATTGGGTGCAAGCTTTTCTTTGGCTCACCGAATTGAGTGCAGGAACTGGAGGACAATTAAAGCAATTGAATGCATCTTGTCGGCCACTTCACATTCTGACAAAGTGGGGATCATGTTGACACCGCGTGGGAGGCGCCTTCTGACAAGGCACGTGTGACAGTATGAAAATTTTCAAACTTTGTTTAAATACAAATTATACGCTTGTAACATGGATTATTTATTATTTTGTTACAGCTACCTCCTCCATCGCTAAATATCCTGGTGAACTATGACGGGTACTTGTAAATTTGATTTGTCCGTTGTACTGTACAAAAAAGAACGTTGCGATCAAGCGGGTTTCTCCAGTCCAAAGTAGGGGATGAAGGAATTCATAACCGAGATTACTAGCTATCCTTGGTCATCTCCGTCATCGCAACCTTGTCCAGTTACTCGGTTATTCTCATCGCAGAAATGAGCTCCTTCTAGTTTATGATTACATGCCAAATGGTCTCTTCATAGAGTTTTGCATGGTCAAGATAGGCAAGCCCTAGATATTGTTGGATTTAACATTATAAAAGGCATTGCATCCGGTCTCTTTTACCTCCATGAGGACTGGGAGAAAGTTGTCATCCATCGAGACATCAAGATGAGCAATGTGCTCCTCGATAGCGAAATGAATGCAAGACTTGGTGATTTCGGCCTTGCGAGATTGCACAACCATGGAACAGACGCCCACACCACTCATTTGGCCGGCACCTGGGGATACATTGCTCCCGAGCTAACTAGGCTTGGGAGGGCAATCAACGCGACTGATGTATTAGCATTTGGTGTGTTCATGTTGGAGGTTGCTTGTGGGAGGCATCCAACGGAAGTGAATGATTCTGGTGAGCCAGTGCTGCTGACAGATTGGGTGCTCAATGCATGGGAAAGCGGTTCAATCCTCACGACAGTTGACCCAAGATTGGAAGATTACATGGGAGAGGAGGTAGAGTTAGGAGGTATTTGGTTGGGTTTTTCAGATGTTTTTTATTAAAAAAAGCTGCAGCCCAACCAAACGACTAGCTTTCAGCAGATTTTGCCAACGGTAGCTGTGGACTTTGCAGTATAAATTTAGCTATTTGAAAAAGCTGGCAGAAGATTCAGTGCTTATTTTCTAAAATACTGTAAATGGTTTAAATCAACCAAAAATCATATGGTCACTTTTCACAGCTACATTTTTAAATAGCCAGCTAATAGCAGCTTTGTCAATAGCCATAGCCCAACCAAACAGTCCTTACTACTAAAGCTTGGCCTGCTATGCTCACACTTGATACCCAGTGCTAGGCCATGCATGCGCATAGTTATGCAGTACCTTGAAAAGGATGCGCCACTCCCAGATTTCCAGCCGTGTTTTTTAAGCAACATATCCTGTCATGCCCCTCTGTGGCGACGACCATGACTCTGCTCTTTCTGGAGGAAGATGATACATATGGTAGCAGTGATCTAGATTTAATCTATTTTGTAAAATTTTCATGTGAGATGGGCTACTCCTGAAAACCACTTAGTGTAAAAGTGTTTTATGAAATTTTCTCCACAAGTAGTGTTTTATGAACTGTAAGTATGGATAAAGGTTTTGATATTTTTTTTCTAGATATATACACCTCAGCATGTCATATCTCATAACCCATTGTTGATGACAGCTATGTATGTTGCTTTCTTTAAAAGAGAATGAAATTATTGTGATTATCCTGGTTTTACTCTCTATGGATTTCCTGGAAGCGTATGTGCATGTTAAAGACATGCTCAGAATTTGCTAGCTTGTGATTAACTATAGACATGCTAGAAATTGAAGTGGGCCGCAGGTACAACCTGGGAATAATGCAAGTTGCGTCGGCTCCAACAATAATGTAACGCATCATAACCTATTAGTTAATCCATGTAAGTCCATGTAAGTGTTTGAAGTAATTCCATGGACCGGGCGAGCGACTCCACGGCGACCGGGCTCCGCCCGCTCCGTGCCGACAGCCCCTGCCTCAGTCTCCGGCCTTTCCAGCTTCCTCCTACACGCCGCCACCTCCCTGCGGGATTCACCCCCGTCGTCATCAACTCCAACCTGACCGGATACGCCACCCCAGATCCAGATCTGCAGTAGGCTGAGGCCGCCGCCACGCCTGCCTCCACGACCGCGTCGGCCTCGCCGCGCCATTCGAGCGATAGAGTGGTGCTGGCGACCCCCCCGCCCCCGAGGAGATTCGGGCCGGGGTTTGTGCAGTTCTCGCAGCCTGGCGCCTTGCGGGCTGTCCCCCGTCCGCAACACGCTTCCAAGTTCCAGAGCAGAGGAGTAGCGCCACCCGCATCCCCGGCAATCAAGTCCCGGAGCAGAGCAATAAAGCTGCCCCTCAACCGTGCCAACCCAACTCTCCTCCCGCCTGGGCCGGACAGGGCGCATTCACTCCAGCTCAACGTCTCCAAACCAAGGTGGTTGCTAGCCGCAGTTACGCCTCAGCTTGCATTCATGGCGGAGCTGTCCCGCACGTCGCCTCGAGCCCACAACCATCTATGGCCATGTCCACTCAGATGGAGGTGGGAAGGATCCGGTGCCTACTCTGCACGTTCGGCCTACGCAATCCAATTCCAAGGATCCTTCCCCAAGTTCAAGACCGAGAAAGTATGGAAAGCACGTGCGGAACCGAAATGTACACTCTTCTCATGGCTGATCCTTCACGGCCGCATCCTCACGGCTGATGCTCTGGCAACAAGGGGATGGCCGCACGACCTGACCTGGCCCCTCTGTCTGCAGGCCCCGGAGACAGCACTGCACATGGCTCTCCACAGGCCTTTCACCATTCAGGTCAGCAAGACAGTAAACACTTGGCTCTCCTCGGCTGGCAGTGCGAGCATGGAGACTACAGTGGATGAGTGGTGGAATAAATCCCTGTCCAACATTACACGCCAAAGCAAAAAGGAAAAAAGCGGCCACATCGTATACATACATCATGTACATCTTATGGAACGTTGTGGAAAGAACGCAACAGAAGTATCTTCAACGCCATCAGGATGACCTACCGCGAAGTGGCGTCCCTAGCACCGGAAGGAATTAACCAGTTCGCGGACAGCGGGACCAACCACTCGGAGTAATCGGCATGCGGGGGAGGGGGAGGTCTATATCCTCCCCTCAAGCCTTTTCCTCTTCTTATTTTTTCTTTTCTTTGTTGACCACCCTCTGTAATTATTTTTCCTTTGCTAATAGAAAAGGCAGTGCTCTTGCCGTATTCTAAAAGAAAGAACTTAGGGCGCATGTAGATCGCCAATTCACCATTCAGTTTCGACATTCAGCAACATGCTTCAGAGAGCAAAAATAGAGGTTCAGTTCGCATTCCAGAGCTAGCAAAAAACTTGGGTTTGAGCTACGCACAAGCTTAGTCACAAAATCTAAGCGTCACAGATCCTCACAAGAATAATCGAGCAGGACGAGGGCCAAACCAATCCCAAAGGAGGGACACCGGTAGAGGTAGATGGATACAGGGAGAGAGGAGTGGAGGAAGGTTACCTCCGCTCCGCGGCATGGAGAAAGATCAGAGGTGTCTCAAGCGTGGCATACTGGCATGGCCTAGTGGGCATAACCGGCAAGGCAACCACTTTGGATTTCGGAAGGTGGTGATAGTAGCACGCTAATAGGCGCGACTGGCTTCTGGCCAATCAATGTGTCTAGTTTCTTCTCTCGGTTCAAATATGAGACCCATTTTACAGCTTCAGGTTCTTTATTTTCTCTTCTTCTCTTGGATTTAATCATCCAAAGACAAGACAAACAACAACGTTCAACACATCAATTAAACAAACTTATAAGTTGTTGATCTGCTTAGTTACATTGTTCTTGGAATGCATACAAGAGATTTCTAAGTTCTAACAGGAGTACAAGTATCAGCATATCAAACACCACACAACAGATGAAAAGATGCTATGGAGGAGGGGGGAGGGGAGGTGTCATAAGGGTAATTTGAGTGCGTTGTGGAAAAGCCACGACACTGCTAATTTTGATGTAGAAATCTCTACAGCATGCGTCGAACTACACAGTTGACAAATTGAACTCTACAGAAAAAATGATCACTTGGCCATTGATTTTTCCGATGAAATCCTGCATCATTGGTGGCGAATGATGGGGAGCAGTGGAATTAAAACCATGAAATGATCGGCAGAGTTGTGAACTATGGACATGCTACAACACATACACTTTTCCTTAATCGAGAGAGAGAGAGAGAGAGAGAGAGAGAGCTCGGCGGATGGCTCCGAGGAAAGCGGCGGATCGGCCCACTAGGCAGTCGGAGTATCATCGCCGGGGAAGGGAAGAGGTGGTGGAGGATGTGACGCGATTCTCACCACACGCGTGGGCTTGAGCCTTTAGATGGGCCTACCTACCAGGTGAAAGTGGGGCCTGCCCGTTTGGGCCTTTTGTGGTTTGCCCAAGCCCATTCTTTGATAAGTACTGCTTGGTTAGGCAGGCCATACCTTTTTTCTCTTCTTTTGCTCAACATATATAAGCTGCCACAAAAATGGATGGATCAGCATCATTATTCTGGCCGTAACTTCTCAGCCGTTCAGTATATATGACTTAGCACATGCGAGCAAATCGATCAACAGCCTCGCGAAAAGAAAAGAAAAAACAGGTAACAGATTAAGTGGCTCGTGAATGGAATGGATGTGCTTGCAGTTTCAGCAGCCCTGTACATATATCCCACACACGGACCCCGTCTACTAATTAAGCCTGATAACACTCTAACACAAGCACATATGTGCACTTATATATCTTGGAACACAGCAAAATTGGTCGCAGGATATCTTTATTGCCGGTTGCAAGACATCACTGTATATGCTCTTCTAGCTAGTCTTCTCAAAACGGAAAGAATACACACGTAGCAGCAGCAGCATTCTTTTTCCAAAAACTGTTTCAGCACAAACTGATGCATAACAGTAGTGCATACGACTTCCATGATACATCTGATCACTGTACAATAATTAAACTGATTTATTTTTGGGACAAGGGAAACCCAGCCCCATTTTTTGTATTTCGTGAAAACAGGAGCAACAACAGCCGTCCAATTTGCTGAGTCACAGAGACCAAGCAAGCGAGAATCCACATTACATTCCATCAGGAAGTATTCTGCAGAAATAATCCACAATCCTGAGCGCCGCTGCCGGGTACCTCTATCAGAACTGAAAGTGCCGAGGAAAGGTCCTTTGAAGGTATGGTGTGATAATAAATCAGCTATTAACATAGCCAATAATCCAGTCTAGCACGATAGAACCAAGCATGTGGAGATAGATCGCTTCTTTATTAAGGAAAAACTAGATGAGGGTGTAATACAGTTAAGTCATGTAAACTCAGGGGGCCAAATAGCAGATTGTCTAACTAAAGGTTTAGGAGTTAAGGAATGTAATTTGGCCTGTAACAAGATGGAAATGATTAGATATCTATCATCCATCTTGAGGGGGAGTGTTGGGCTGAATGTGTGTTCATGTGTATTAAGCCCAAAGCCCATACCTTGTGTAAATTGGTACCCATAGCAAGAAAGAAAATAGGAGAAATTTCCCCAATCTTCACTAAGGCCCCGTTTGGAACAGCTCCAGCTCCCAGCTTCATGTCAGATTTGGAGATTAAAACTAAAATAAAATGGTTTATATATCTATTTTTAATATACAATATCAATAAAATATGATTTCTAACCATCTTTGATGTACCTCCAGCTGCAGCTCTACAAAAAAGTGAAGCTATGAAAACCCAGCTTCACTTTTTCGTGGAACTGAAGCTGTCCCAAATAGGGCCTAAGTAACAAAACCTCAGATACAGTTCGTGCACTAACACAATGAAAAGTTCAATCCCTGCAGAGAAGAAGATTTCGGAAGACCCTACATGATAGCAACCATACTACCGCTGAACGTATGAAATTACAAGCTGCAGGTGTTGCATTGAGATATGGGTAATTACAATTTTACAGGATCAGGAAGTGTTACTGCAGTTCACTAATGTGGTTAGAGGATCGTGCATCCAAGTATAAATGTAAATGTTAACCTCTCTAAATCAAAAAGAGGTCCTTTCTCAGTTCCTTGAAAAAAGATCGTCAATGGATGAGACAGCTAGACATTTAAGACGGCAGTGATGATTGTACAGCTCATCAATAAGGGTGATGAATCTCCTTGCCTGGATGATACATAACATTAGCAAAAATATAACACTTCATTTGGCATCAAAGAATTATTAAGTACATCGTAATAAAGTCAAAGAATCACGAAAAACAACAGATGAAGGTATACCTTGTCACGGATCTTCATACTCATAGCTGGAATGTCTGATATAAAAATTGTATGGTAATTCCTAGCTATTGCTATATAATCTGTAGCTGCGACCTAAGAATTGGAATGAGCGGTACACATTAATATTTTACATCATTCAAGCACATTTTATTGGATCTATTCCTCTTTTTATATATATGGCATTAGATGACGTGGCGCCTACATGTTAGCCACATCACCTACACGCCATCAAACAAGAAATGAAATAATAAAGTTAGAAGATACCATGAAACTTTTAGGAAAATTAATCGCGCCAATAAGATGTTTCAGTTCCAACAAAATTCTTATTGCAGGTCTTGTCCGACTTAGATAATAACTCGAGGAAGATTTCTCGTTGCATCCCATCCTACAAAACCAACCGAAAAGAATGAAAAGGTCAAAAAGAAGTACAGCATAATTTTAACTACAAATCGTTGGCGTAATCCTTAAGGAGTGCAAACGGCCGATGCGAAGGTAGAAACCCACTTCAAGTTAGCTGTTCAACCATCCAGGTGTCATTTTATGCTGTCATGCTTATGCTGTATCAATAGTCTAAAACTACCCTAAAAAAAGTCTAGAACTAAGCTTCAGAAAGTAGTGTCTTGTTATTTCTTGTACATGGATGCTCTGTTTCAAAATAGTTAAATAACATTTTCAGTATGTCAGAGTGTGGTTATGCATCTCATTCCCATCTTCCGCTTTTGGTCAAAAGATCAAGTGTTCAATATATTGCACAAATAAAGAAAAGGAAGAACAATCACAAAAAGGGCCTGCCTGATTCAGATCTTCAGGTGCTTTATTACTGGTAGCAACAAGTACAGTCCCTGTGTTTAACAGTCTGCTCAGAATACCAGACAGGGCCACAACAGCAAATACGTCGATAGTAATGCAGTTTCTTAGTACATTTAAAAAACTCTAGGTTGCAGAGTGTATTAGTGGCAACTAAATATTTCCTAGTAATTACAAATTAGTATGATAGACAGAGTGGGGTAGCAAGAGGTTTTAAAAAAAGGTCACACCTGACATTAAAGCACGGAATTAAGATTGGATGTAAAATCTGTCAGATGTATTGGCCTCATGAAACCTTGCTCAGAAGATGAAGTTAGAATTATGCTAAGTCATGTGGGCATCAGTGTCCAATCTTACATACTATCAGCACTATTAACTGACACTTGTTAAATTTTGTTTTTACATAGCACACCTGCTATGAAACATATGTAGTATAGACTCTTTGAACCATTGAAGAGATGACCTAAACAAAAAAGATTAGATTTAAGAATAAATCCTGACAGGACTACCCTTCATGTAATCACAACATATTGATAAACTTCAGTAAGTTATCTGATAAGCATGATTCTAAATGCTATGAAAGAAATGCCATTTCTCTTTGAACAATCGGAAAAGGATACCCTCGAAATTTGGAAGTTCAGGTACTTGTATCTCGTCAAAGCATAGAATGCTTGCTCCACTTTTATTGCTTGTCTATCAACAAGAAATTTGTCAGCAATAGCTAAAAGGATATGCTTTTGCTGTGTCTCTTGTTCGTACTTCTCTTCACGCGTGTGGGCCTCATGTGGTTTTGGTCAGGCCCATTTAGTTGCCATGTGGGCCTAGATTATGGGCCTAGGAATATCGGCCCGATTCGAGTTTTACAGATGGCCGTTGTATGCCATGCCGTGCAGTTTCATGGCTTGCTCGGAAATGTAGGTACGAAGCTTTGAAAGAGCAGAAATTCCTGTTGTAGAACTCTCATGGCTGGAATTTCTGGTGGCAATCGGAGAATAACTTCTGTCATCTTCCCAGCACCAGATATACCGGTTAGTTTCTGGTGGCAAGCGAGAATCTACAGTTTATATTTTGTGATAACAGTAGCAACAACAGCCGTCCAATTTGCTGAGCCACGGAGACCAGGCAAGCGAGAATCCACGTTAGATTCCATCAGGAAGTATTCTGCAGAAATAATCCACAATCCTGACTGCAAACAGAGCTTTAAGTCTTACCAAAAGTAAAGAACCGAAACACAATACAAGTGTTCAGCAGAAATAATCCACAATCCCGAATGCTCCTAGAGCTTAAGTCTTAATCACCAAAGGTAAATAACAGAAAAATCCGGATAAACTTTTTGTGTATGACATCACCCTGATGTAGTTTCAAAGAAATAAAGCTAGTCCATTATTTTAAAGACGAAACAACCAAACACAATGTATGTAGAAATTAGCAACTGAGACCATTCTTTTTTTGAGGTGACCTTGTTTCAGCTTCCGTTTTTCATGTTCACATCTGAAAGTACAAGGAAAAGTAGCTTCTGGCCTCCTTCAGTATGACATTCTAAGCAGGCAAGCAATTCCCACATCATCCTGGATCGGTACAATGGAAATGGTAGAACATGTCAATTTCAGAAACCAAAAGCGGTTTTTGGATAAAAGAGATGTCCTTTGCTAATAAAGGATGAATGATTAGAACTAGCTACTATTAATACCTCTTCTCAGTGTCACCATCTTCCCTGCTCTTTCCTCATCACTACCAGGCCCTTCGTAAATGAGAGTGTCTCTTCACAAAAGTAACTGTGGGATGGTTCGGATGGGCAGCTTCTTCTTTCCTGATCACAGCACCTGCAGCCTTGCTTTCGGAAGGTGTGGCACGCTGGTTGTTAAGCCATACCCAGGCTTTTTTGAGACATTGGAGGTGCTCAATGCCCAAATAGAAGCCGTAAGTTTTTGCCTTCGACACATTGAATGACAGGCTAAGCTTCTCAAGCTTCGGCATGGCCCCCTTCATGAACGTAATGTATTCCCCATCACGACCATAGATGCGAAACTCCTTCAGAATTGGGAATCCAATGCCTTGAACTGTAACCCTTTCTTTCGGTCTTGTTTCCAACCATAGTTTCAGGCAAAGTAAGGCCGGGAGCTCCCCAAGAGTGTGCAGACCCTCCTCCATTAATTCAGTTAAATTGATGTCTAGGAAAGCAAGGCTGGTGAGTGCTGGTGCAATCCACTTTGGAATATTCGTGGAATAGATGTCGCTGTTCATATAAAATATTTGAAGGGAAAATGGTGGAGGGGACCAAGAATCTAAGAACTCAAGGGAACGACTGTTCGTGTATATCCGTAAACACTGGAGTTTGCAACTGCCAAGCTTGCATAGCGAGGAGAGAAACATCTCTTCATGCCTCTTATACTCGTCATCTCCTCCACGGTTGAACTGCACATTGAGTTCATTCAAATTGGTCAGGTCCCCGAGCTCCTCCACTGCACTTTCTGAACTCCCGGTAATATTAAAGCCTGAGATCACCCTTAAGTCCTTCATAATCCCAATCCCATTCGGTATCTTTGCTGCCCCTTCAGCGAATAGATGTTGTAGTTTAATGAGACAAACAATTTCAGCTGGCAACTCTTTCACACATGTCCTCCTGAGATCTAGGGTCTCTAGATCACGTAGCATCAAAATCCCTGAAGATAGCTTTGATATGCCTGGTGAGTCCCTAAGATTCAGGTACTTTAGTTGGAACAAATCGTCCATACCGTTCATAATATACTGTTCCATACCGTGCATAAACTCCCTCAGACCCTGGCAATTTTCAAAATCTGCTACACGTAAAGCTCCAAATTTAGCTAGACTAGGCAAGTGTTTGATGCAACCTGATGCTGTTACTGTTAGAGATCGAACATGGCTTAGATCTTCATTTGCCAATACGGATGCAAGCTTCTGGTCAATGTACTGGATTGATAGTCGCCGAATAAAACCATGACGAGATGCCAAACCCGTTTGCCCGTTGCCCACAATGGTGACGAAATTGTCTTCAGCCGATTTTGAAATAATGAGTTCAAGCATCATGTCGTGGACTCGACAGGCACGAACCTTACCATCATAGTCAATGTCCACTGGTTGGACCATGCTTTTGTTGATAAGCTCGTAGAAGTAGTGCTCGGCGACCTCTTGCTGGCTCTGTCCACGCTCTTCAGAGATAAAGCCCTCTGCTATCCATCGCCTTACTAGCCTCTCTCTCTCAATCACATGATCCTCGGGAAATATACTTAGGTACAACAAACATGTCTTAAGATTAGGTGGAAGATCATTGTAGCTAAGAGATAGTATGCTACTCATTCCCTCTAGACTTCGGTTTTTATCCAGTGCAGAGCCAATTGACCTTTGAACCTTCACCCACTCCTCTTTGACAGGAGATCTGTTTGCCAATAAACAAGATATACTGATAATCGCCAATGGTAGACCTCCACACTTTTTTAGGATTTTATTTGAAACTTCTGTCAGCATATCAGGACAACGGTCTTCAAAGCCAAAAATTCTTTTAAAAAACAATCTTCTAGAGAAAAGATCACTTAGTGCTTCCATTTCATACATACGGTCATCACCACTTGGACAACATGACCTTGCTACATCAACAATGCGTGTAGTCACTATAATTCTACTAGAACAATCATTCTCTGGAAAAGCGCAATTGATAGCATCCCATGCTGATGTAGACCATATATCATCAATAATTATGAGATACCTAATAATTATTAGTCAGTAGTATACATAAACCAAATATGGTAAGGAATTCAACTAGAAAACGAAAACAGGTCATCAAACTTGCATATGCTTCGGGTACTCAACTATTAACAAGAAAATGTAGACATTATTTACTCGTACTTAATTGAAAAGTTGAAAAGTTACACGTTTATGCGCTTTTAGAGATTGGAGAGAAAATTTGAGCAGTTTGAGTACTTGATTAGTCTTCGTACATATTTGTTTAGCGTTTGTATATAAGCAGCACTATTCTCTTGGTTCTTTTTGCTTCCGGATATTAATTGTAAGTGCAAAGAAATCAAGCTAATATTGCAAATTGAAGGGAATGGTCATAAATATTTTCATGGTGACATTCATTTCCTGCGCTAAGCATCTTTTAGGGCTTCTTTAATTCATAGGAAGAATGGAGAGAAAACATAGGAATAGGAAACTTTTCTTTGATGGCACTATTTATCCATTTGATTCAGAGGAATAGAGCAAAGGAAAAAAATGGAGAAAAATTTCCTTCGATCTCAGCTTAAAAAAAATGCAGGAATTCTACTGTCTACTCACACCTCTTTCTAAAACTCCTATGCACGAAGAATGAGACGAGGACGATAAGTAGGATAATGATTTTACTTTTGCATATGCTTAGTAGGATTCCTGTGTTTTCTAATTCTCTATTTGTACATATAATTTTATTAAATACCTGTGCTTTTTCTACTTTCATATTTTCATAATCCTGCAAAATTCCTTTCGCTGGTTTCCGCATGTACGGAAGTTGTCCATGATAATTTACTACCTATAGGTATACAAAACTACGAGTATATTTGGTTACATTGCGCAAAAGTTTTCTAGTATAGATGGTAAGGATGCCTGAAATTGTACAAGCCCATGTGATGCACTGTTGTTAGTTATGTGGAAAGTTAATAGTACATGTAGTAATAACTACCCGAAGTGAAAAATTGATAGTACATAATGTGATAGAACCACCCGAAATAACGAGAACTAATCACGAGTCATGTTTTGCCCAAAAAATAACTTAGAGCTGAGATTACCTCTTATTTTGTAGCAGCTCTCGCAGCTTTGTAATAAATGTCCTTTCATCCCAAATGTCCATATTTTCTGTGAATTTATCCGGACAAGGCACTTGATAGATCACATCCTTGATAATTTTTTTTATATCTGGCTTTTGCGAGACTGGTACAAAAGCCCGACATTGAAAATGCTCTTGAATCTTGTGACGGACCACATTTGCTAGTGTTGTCTTACCCAATCCACCGAATCCAACATGGACAACACCTTGCGATGCTTGGTTGAGCTGTTTTCTTCTTCCACCATCCACTTGGCAAGATCATCTCTTGGACCATCTATACCCACAAGATGGGCCTCCTCAGCAAAGAGAGCTTGCAACCGGGGATCCATGGCTGCTTGGCTAGAGGTGCTACAAGAAGCAATATCATCCAGCTTGTAACTACTCTTGAGCTCTTTCACTTGCTTGACACGAGCCTTCAGCTCGTCGATTTGGTTGGCGATTCCGCTCCGCGACCCAAGCGTCTTTAGTGTGCGAGCGGTCCTGCGGAACAACTCCTTGAAGCCGCTGTGACGCCGGCCATTGCCAAGGCGGTGAATGAACTTGTCGATGCAATCCTCAATATCATAGGCCAACTCTCTCAACAACGATATCCATGTCTTCACTTGGACACCTGGATCTTCTAGCATCGTGTAATCCTTTAGCGCAGCATGCATGCAGGTCAACTCAGATTGGAGGGAGAGGATCTCACCGCGGACCCCTCTCATGCGGCCGTACTGACCGGCGACCAAGGCGTTGAGCTTCCGCAGCAGGGGACCCAAGACGCCCTGCGAAGCGCTCACCACAGCCTCCATCGATCGATCTCTCTAGCTAGCTAAGCTATTCCTTGTCTCTGCACTGCAATATCTCTGGTTTGTGGCACCGGCGGACAAAGCAATTGGGTGCAAGCTTTTCTTTGGCTCACCGAACGACAGATGCATCTTGTCGGCCATTTCACATAGTGTGAATATGCCAATCTTATCAAATATGGCGTGGGCACAACCCTCAAGATAGGTCAGCTAGAGGTTAGCTAAAGTGAGAATTAATTGCATAAATATCGCAGGGAATCCTGGAATTGTCGACGTGGACCACATTTAAAAGTACTTTCTTCTCTTTGCACCAAATAAAATACCAGATATCACATTCTACAAAGTGGGTATCATAGGAGGTGGCTTCTGACGAGGCACATCCAAATTATACGCTTGGGTTATTTATTATTTAAGCTCTTTTACGGTACATTTTACTGCTAGTTTAAGAGAACGGTATAGAAAAAGACATGAACCCTTAAATTAAGGGGTCTGACTGTTCTTCAGTCGACTGAGATTTTTTTAAATCTCAGTCGACTATTTTGGGCCATTGGATCTAAATCCAACGGTCACCGTGTCGTCTTCTTCCTCCTGACCACCTCCGACTCGCTCTCTCTCTGCGGACCGTCTTCTTCCTCCTGACCACCTCCGCCTCGCCTCTCTCTCCAACGCTCTGTCCGGCGGCCGCCGCCGCCGGATCAGGCATCTCCTGTAAACCCCGGTGGCCGGCGGTGATTCTGGCTCACCTCCGCACCCCCACCTTAACCCTAACCCGGTGGCCCCCGGTGATTCGGCCTCGCCTTCGCACGGCGTCGCCGCTCCGCGTCGTCACCGGGCTCCGGCTCGGCGGCCCTAATCTCTTACTCCCTCCAGTCTTGAAATTCTTGACGCTAAAGTGTTTTTCACAAGGTGTGGAAAATACTGACGTTGAGAGGTTTGATAGATAATCTGGACTCCTTTGCCCCTGCTATTAGTGCAACCTGCATGCATGGAATTTATGAGTGCTTCTTCCTTTCCCAAAGCTAGCCGCCTCCTTGATACTCGCATGCATGCATGAAGACCGTTGGAATCTTGTGTTGTGACTACTCCTATACTACTTGGTTGGTGTTTGCCGGATAGTTTTGACAAGCTACCGGTTTGCAAACAAGAGATAGCCAAGGTTATGTATAAAATTTGTTTGCCTAAATTCTTTTAAAATATGCATGGAACTTGTATGCATCTAAAGTACGTCTCCATTTATGTTAGTGCAAAAAAATGTATTGATCAAACCAGCAATACTCATCAATTAAAACCAGTCCTACATCTTTGCATGAATACTGCTTAGCTAGGAGAAGTGTATATATATACTGCTCGTGTGACTAAATAATTTGGCGCCAACTGATCAAGTAGGCGAAACGACGTGAATTATTTGCCGCGAGCAAAAGAAAGAAACGCGCCAAGAAACATGCATGCAGAAGAAAACAGCGGGAGATGTTCATGCATGCAGGAGATGGGTTATTAGCTGGAGGAAAACATGCGTGCAAGAGATGGGTTCTTAGCTAGAGGAAAAAAAACAACAGAGGAAAACATATGCATGAAGTGGTCCTCGAACCCGGAACGTATCAGAGTAGTTTTGATTTCCTCGAACCACTCGGACCACAGCAAGTTATTGCTCTCTGGGGTGTTCCGGGCTATATCATTTAATATGGGTAGAACAGTAAAAAGCCCCGTAACTAACCACTCCTTGGTATGTGAAATCATGTCTAAAACGTCAGAAATTTAAAGACTGGAGGGAGTATTTCTCAGTCGCCTAAGAAATAGCAAATCCGTAAATTAAGAGGGTAAAAGATATTTATTATCTCTTTTTTCCGCAAGGGTAATTTAGTCCTTGTTATTTCTCAGTCATCTGAGAAATAGCAAATCCGTAAATTAAGAGAGTAAAAGATATTTATCATCTTTTTTTTTCGCAAGGGTAATTTAGTCCCACTCTCTGTCTTATCCCCAATCTCCAAGGTTCAGTCGCCGCCGCGCCGCCCATCTCCGCGCCACCTCCCGCTTGAGCATGCCTCTCTGCGCCCCCATCCGCGACGCCCCCGCCGCCATCGCACTTGTCCGCCTCAGCCGCCACCGATCGTCCTCCTCCCTCTCGGCTCCCCAACTCCGTCGCCTCCACCGTGCCGGCCATACACCGACCTCCTCGTCCACCTACGCTGCCTCTGACAGCGCCGACCAACTCGTTCGCCGCGTCCGCTCTGCATGCACACCGTAGTCTGCTTCATTCAATTTCATAATCGCTAGCTGGAAATTTTCTTGTCGCTTCATCAGGCCATATCAACATGACTGATTGTTCTATATTGTTATGTTGTTCCTTTGTCATCATTTGGTCCGCCAGCTTAGCACTAAGGTAGGCAAATTGAATCATAAACTAGCAAGCAAGTGGGAAAAGGGCAGTTTTGAGCACCGAGCACCAGAACTATGCAAGTTTGAACAATTTACATATGTTTAACATGATAGGCTCAGATTAATTTGTGTAACACTTGTTTTCACTCGTCCGGTTGGCTTTCTTTCAGGTTAGATGATAGACCTGATAATTGACAACAATTATTCCCATCAATAGGTAGGGTTATAAAATGCACTTTTTATGGAAAAAGAATTTGCACGATCGCAGACATTATATCCTTGCTTAGTGTCTTTCTGAAACTGATAGATCTGCTCGCTAGTCGGCTTCATGATGCAGGGGAAGCAGATGCAGAGGAACTCCAGGCCGTTGCAATCCATCTGGAAGAGCAGGATTATCGTATCGCGTTCCAGGCTAGGTGAAGGTTCTGATTGAAGGTGTCGCCATTTCATGTCTGAAACTTTTCATTTTTTTTAATAAGCATGTAACGAACCTCAGGTCATGTGGAGCTTGTCTTAAATTTTCATTGTTGGCATCATCTGCTACCAGGTGTAGAGGATGATGTAAGGAGCTCTGCAAAACTCTGGATTCGATCTTTCCTCTTGAGAATATGGTCAAAGATGTAAAAGATCTTTCGATACGCTGGAGTGTTCATAGAAGCTCAGCGCAGTTATGAGAAAAATACGCAGGCAGAAGAAAGTTCAGAAACATTTTCCAGTCTAGAATATCTTTGTAATCTCCCTGTGGGATGGAACTATTTTTTCTCTTTTTGTTTGTAGCAAAAATGACGGTTCCAATGTATGAATTTCTTCGGTGTCAGGTTGTGAAATAATTGGGCTGTAATGTTCGTGTTATTTAACTGAACCAGTACTCGGGTATTTCCCTCCCAGTTCTGTGTACTCTGCACTTTCTTTTTTACTGAATAAAGATCCTGGATGACTGTATCCATTCGCTATCTCTTGCATTCTAAAATTATTCATTTCGAGTTTAATTTGAGTGGCTAAGAATGTACTGCTAGAAATAGTGAAGTCATTATAATGGGATCTGCTGCTGCTGCCAACATTTTTTTTCCTCAGAAGTTGCATGTAAAGCTGGTGCTACGTACATCCGTCAATTGAACAGAACCAGGTTCATTGCCAAAATCTTTCGGTAACTCTTTCCACAAAGATTGCATCAAGTAGAAATGAAAGACGATTTTGTAACACCACAAAGTTCAACTGTACAAGAAATTTCAAGTTTTTGTTCCAGAATCCCTGCAAAAATTTGTTTCAGTGTAAAGGAAGTTAAAGTGTGATACTTGTCGCAGAAATTAGCACCATTTAGTGATACCTCCAGTAGCATAAATTTCAGTGATACATTCGACATATAAATGAACACCGGTCGATGGAATTTGAGAAGCATCCATTCGAAACAACGCAACAAGCCGCGCGGGCGGGAGCTAGCTCGATCTTCGGAAGACTGCGAGACAGCCTCGTCGCCGGAGACCAGCAGGCAGACCGGAGAGGTGGAGTCGATCTCGATCTCGGTGGAGAAGAGGAGGATGGGGGAACGATTTGCATAGGGACGTTCATGTTGAATAATAATCGAGACAGAGTATAGACAATGAGTGAAAGTGATTCTTGTATTAATCTCAGATGTTTGATTACATATATATACACATGAACAGACGGCAGTTGTTCTGCCCAAACGTCATTTAGCAACTGCCATCTGCGGTTATTTGAATTTGATCAACAGTCGCGTCGCTTCCAGCAGGCATCCGTTCGCAACACTCCCCCTTGATCAATTTCAACTTTATATATATATATATATATATATGAAGATCATCTGGGAAAACTTCTCTAAAAACCCTGTGGGAAAAATATGAGAAGTGATGTTGGATATGCTGTGAAAACTCCTTTAAACCCAGTGGAAAAATAAGGAGAAAATGATACAACATATAATTGTAATTGTCTCTTTGTTAACTCACATAAGAAAACCTGTTAAGGGAAAAATCATAAGTGAGTTTAGAGAACAATTGATATGTCTTGTATACCTCTCAAAAATCCCGGTAGGGAAAATAGAAGATATGACATAAATTTTGTGTTAATATTGCCTCATTAAAAACCTTTCATGAGAAAACTTGAGAGAAAACTCATAAAGGGAAAAGAGTGCAATATGATGTATGAACAGGTTGATGATCAGAGATTAACTCCCCCTGATTCTTGCAAATCTTGAAGTCGTCGCATACCAATTTCATGAACGAACTTTTGGAACGTTGAATTTGGTAAAGACTTAGTGAACAAATCCGCGAGATTGTCACATGATTTGGTTTGCAAGATGTTTATCTCCCCACTTTGTTGTAACTCATGAGGATAAAACAATTTAGGAGCAATATGTTTGGTGATATTGCTCTTTATATAACCTGTTTGCATTTGAGCAACACAAGCAGTATTATCTTCATAGATAATAGTCGGTGATTCAATAGAACCAAGACCACATGATTGTTGGATGTGGTTTATCATCTGCGAAGCCACACGCATTCACGTGATGCTTCATATAGGGCAATAATTTCAGAATGATTTGTGGACGTAGCCACTAAAGTCTGTTTAGAAGACTTCCATGAAATAGCTGTTCCACCATGTAGGAACACAAAGCCTGTCTGAGATCTAGCATTATGGGGATCAGACAAGTATCCAGCATCGGTATATCCGATTAGATTTGAATCTTTGCGAGATTGATAATATAGACCCAAATTTTTAGTACCTTGGAGATAGCGTAAGACTTGCTTGACTCCCGTCCAATGACGTTTAGTTGGAGCAGCGCTGTGTCTCGCTAATAAGTTTACTGCAAATGCGATATCAGGCCTGGTGCAATTTGCAAGATACATAAGAGCTCCGACAGCACTAAGATATGGGAATTCGGATCCCAATATATCTTCTCCATCTTCCCTTGGTCTAAAAGGATCTTTCTCTACGTCTAGAGATCGAACAACCATGGGAGTCTTTGATGGATAAGATTTGTCCATATTAAATTTCTCCAATATCTTTTGGATATAAGCAGCTTGGTGTACCAAAATTCCTGAGTGAAGGTGCTCAATTTGAAGCCCTAAGCAAAATTTAGTTTTGCCTAAATCCTTCATCTCAAATTCTGTCTTTAGATGATCACGTGCTTCATCAATATCTTGTGTGTTACCAATGATATTTAAATCATCAACATACACGGATATGATGCAAAACCCGTTCAAGGATTTCTTTATGAACACGCATGGGCAATCATCGTTATTCGTGTATCCCTTTTGAATAAGAAATTCGCTAAGTCGATTGTACCACATTCGACCCGATTGTTTCAAGCCGTATAATGACTTGTTAAGTTTTACACAATACATGTTGCGTTTAGCGCTTGGATTCGGAAGTGGGATTCCATCGGGAACCTTCATGTATATGTCCGAATCAAGTGACCCATAAAGATATGCAGTCACTACATCCATCAACTGCATAGATAGATGATTTTTGCATTGCCAGCGATATTAGGTATCGGAAGGTTATTCCACTCATTACTGGAGAGTATGTTTCGTTGAAATCAACGCCGGGTCTCTGCGTGAACCATTGTGCTACGAGCCTCGCTTTGTATCTCACCACTTCATTATTTTCGTTCCGTTTCTGGACGAATACCCATTTGAATCCCACCGGAAAAACATTGGGAGGAGTAGGTATTGCTTTTGTAAATACCTCTCTTTTATTGAGCGAAGCTATCTCTGCTTGGATTGCTTCCTTCCATTGATTCCAGTCCGAGCGTTTTTGACACTCTGCCATGGTCTTTGGATCTGGATCAGATTGAAGGTTGTTTGCAATCTTTGTGGAGAAGTAAATGTCGACAATCGTAGTCTTACGGTTATATGATTCTCCAGAATCAATGTAATTGGTGGAAATTTCATTATCCCTTGGTGACTGATCTTGATTTCCCAATATGATCATGTCAGGATTTTCCGATGTCCCAGCTTCTAGATTTGAGTGCACTCCTAAGCTGGGTTGTGGAGTTTGAATTTCATTTACAATTTCAGAAGATTTCTTCTTCTGTTTCCTTTGTTGCTTGCGTGAAGCTGAATCCTGTTTTGCGGCCGTACTTCTCCCCCTCTTATTGTTGATGGGGAGTTGGGTAGTTTCTTTTGGAACTTCCACTCTTTCGGGCGCATTTGCAGCAGGATTGTAGGATTTTATAACTCCTTTGTGATTTGTAAATGAATCTGGCAAGTTATTTGCAAGATGTTGCAAATTTATGATCTTCTGAACTTGGAGTTCAGTCTCTTGAGTACGTGGATCAGAATAGGAAATACCTTGGGCATTCCAATCGATTTCCTGGCATTCTTTTTGGTACTTGATATCTCCCCCTAATGCCGGGAAATGATCCTCATTGAAGATGCAATCAGCGTAACGGGCAGTGAATAGATCCCCGGTGAGAGGTTCTAGGTACTTGATTATCGACGGTGATTTGTACCCCACATAGATCCTCAATTTTCTATGTGGTCCCATGGATGTACGCTGAGGTGGTGAGATGGGTACATATGTGGCGCATCCGAATTTTCGCAGATGGGAAATGTTTGGAGGATTTCCACGTACTAGTTGCAGAGGGGAAGTACTGTGATAAGCAGTTGGGCGCAATTGTATTAAGTCAGCAGTGTGTAAGACTGCATGACCCCAACAAGAGGTTGGTAAATTGTAATTGTGTAGTAATGGTCTTGCGATAAGCTTAATCCTCTTGATAAGTGCTTCGGCTAAACCATTTTGTGTATGGATGTATGGTACTGAATGTTAGACTTCTATCCCTAAAGCCATACAATAATCATTGAAAGCTCGGGAGGAGAATTCCGCAGCATTATCCATGCGAATGGATTGGATTCGGTGCTCGGGATAATGAGCCTTTAATTTAATAATTTGACTCATAATCTTTGCGAAGGCATGGTTTCGTGTGGAAAGAAGGCACACATGTGACCATCGAGTTGATGCGTCAATTAAAACCATGAAGTACCGAAACGGTCCAGATAATGGTTGGATGGGACCGCAAATGTCACCTTGAATGCGTTCAAGGAAATTGAGTGGTTCCACGTTAATCTTAAGGTGCGAAGGCCTTAATATTAACTTTCCAGTTGCACATGCGGTGCAAATGAAATCCAAATGTTGAGGAAGTTTAGCATTATTCAAATTGTGACCAATGCAATTGCTGATAATTTTTCTCATCATCCCTATGCCGGGATGACCAAGGCGATCATGCCAAGTTTAGAATGCATCAACATTCTAAAAAATTATCTTGTATGCAACATGTACTACGGGTTTGATGTACGTATAGTACAATCCGGACGTTAAAGAGGAAATTTTTTTCAAGTACTTGCTTACCATATCCGTTGTTTTTAGTTAAGAGGAGATATTCCTCTTTGTTGTCGTCATGGGTTTCGATATGGAAACCGTTCTGACGGATATCTCTATAACTTAGTAGAGTACGAGTTGAATCGGGGTATAGCAAAGCATCCTCGATTATTACTTGTGTACCCATAGGGAGAGTAATTATGGCTCGTCCTGAGCCAACAATTACGGCATCGCGTCCGGCGATTGTTAAAATTTCTCCTTGTCTCTTAGTGAGATTTTGGAAATATTTTAGTTCCCTAAGAATAGAGTTTGTGGTACCACTGTCCACAAGGCACATTTCCTCTTCCATCGGATTGATTCCCATAGAAATCTATATATAAAATGAAGAATTTAGCATAAAATTCTTAATCGGATATATAGAATACATACAAATGTACTTAGATACATAAGTACTATTACAATACTGTAATTTACAATATATGTCATGAACATATAATTACTACAATATTGTCTTAAATAATACAACGACAACATAGTAATTAATTACAACATAATAATATGGATGTTATGATAACGATGACGGAGTGGAGGGACTTTATTCAAAGTCACCAAACATGTCATTTGAAGCGAATTCAATGATCATGTTTTCCGTGTTCATTGGATCGTCGTCTTGTTGGAGATGCTTGTTGTCCTGGGGTTCTGGAAGAACAGCAGTGGAACAACCGATTTCCTTGGACTTGTCGGTCTGGAGGTTGAAGTGTGCTTCAAACTTGGATCCTTGAGATTGTTTCTTGCGTCCCACGGATTGTAGGTAGAGATCAACGAGGTGTCGAGGGGTGCGACATTTTTTGGTGGAATGCTTGTAGCATCCACACTTTTGGCAAACTTGTGATTTGTCAAACTTAGGCTTTTCAATGCCTTTCCCCTTATCCAAGGCACGTGGCTTCTTCTTCCAGTTCCGTTTGCGCTTTCCTTTGAAGTTCTGCTTTGGGTTCTTGGAAGAGCCTGCAGACTTATTACTATTCTGACCATTGTAATGTACTTCTGGGAGCGGAGCGGCGCCTACATTGCGCTGATGATGGTTCCTCAAAGTGAGTTCATCATGTTTTTTCCGCTTGCAGGAGTACATGTATAAGGTCGGAATAGTGTTGGAATTCTTTAGCGCGGTACTGGTGCTGCAAGATCCTATCCGATGGAAGCATGGTTGATAAGGTTTTTTCAATCTTATCTGCTTCAGAGGGTTCTTTCTCGCAGAAACACAGCTTAGAACAGATTTTGTGAACAGCATGGTTATATTCTTCAATGGATTTGAAGTCCTGAAGCCGAAGTTGAACCCAATCATGAGTTGCTTCGGGAAGGATAACCGCTTTCTGCTGTTCATATCTTGTTTTAAGTGCTCGCCATAATGCACGTGGACTTTCTACCATCAGGTATTCAGATTTGAGGTCCGGATGGATATGGTGCCTTATAATGTATAAGGCAGCATATTGATGAGGATCTGATAATTCCGGTGTTCCCTCAACGGGAGGGTTGATCGTTGCTACAATACTGCGGGATGCAAGACCGATTTTGACATCCATTGCCCATGTAGGGTAGTTGTGACCATCGAGCGCGAGCTCTTCAAATTCTTTGCCCATCTTGATCTACATGGAATTAAACCAGAGATTTGATTAATTTACTTAAGAGTAAATTAAAATATCGTCATGGTTATGTTGTAATAATTGTGCAAAATTCTGAAATTTCAAGTGAAAACTTGAAGTAAGAAGTGTAAATCTCAGGTTATATAGCATAACACTTTGAAGATAATCACCAAAATGGTGTAGATCTTGTAGTAATAGATAGCATAATCTGACGAGCGTCAGTAGATACTTAAAATCTATTATGTTGTTATATGCTATAATTTAAATATTTGGAAGAGCACATTTTAAAAGTAATGGTGGATAATCTGCAATGAAGCAGTAGATCTCTTATCCATCACTTCGTGATTCACAAATATATGAGATAATCACTTTGAATTTCGCATGTCAATTCCTTGAATTAAGCCAATTGAGCTTCAAAGCATTTCAAGGCTTAATTGAGGTGAATTGATATATAAATTTGCAAGAAAATTAATCTCGATTGCAAATTTATAGGAAAAGTGCATGTTATAGGTATTGCGAGATAGCAAACACATTGAACATGGACTTAATTTACATTTACATAGTTTCTGAAATTGAAATACATAACAGAAAACATCACTGAAATGTAAATATTAACAAGCACAGGGGCCTAAACATAACAGAACTAATGAAATAGAACTGCAAAATGACTTAAATGCAAAAATCCTAAAAATAGGGGGGGATTTTTTGCTAAAGGGGGCTGCCAGCCGGGGCGGGCCAAGCCAACCTGGGCTGCGGCCCAGGCGGCCTTATGGCCCGCTCGGCCTGGCTGAGTGGCGCGCGGTGGGGAACGGGCCACCCCAACCTGGGCCCAGGCCTTGCAGGCCTTTCGGCCGGCCCAGGTGGGGGGGGGGCGCTGGTGGGCGGCGGCTTAAGGGGCAGGGGGCGAGCGGTTAGGGTTTCTAACCCTAACCCCCACCCGGCGGCGGCGGCGGCTACTGAGGCCAAGGGGGTGCCCGACGGCGGCACGCGGACGACCCGAGGCCGGGGCGGCAGCGGGGCCAAGGCGGCGGGCCAAGGCGGCGAGGCCGAGGCGGCGGGGCCAAGGCGGCGAGGCCGAGGCGGCGGGCCAATGCGGTGCTCGGACTCGGCGACCCGGCGACCACAGCGGAGGCAGCGCCTACGGCGGACCGGGGGCGGCGGTAGGCGGGTACGGCGGCGAGGCGCGGCGGCATGAGGGCCGCCGTCTTCTTCGTCGGGCGAGGTCGGCGCCGGTAGCGGCGCCATTGGGGAGGTGACCGGCGGCGCGCACGAAGGTCCGCCGGCCTCCAAGAACCGGCGGGGACAGCTCGGATTCGCGGAGGCGGCGGCGCGCGGCGGGGCGGACCCGCGTCGGAGGGCGAGGCCGTGCGCGGCCAAGGCTTCCATGGCGAAGCCACGGCGTCCATGACGAGAAGCGAGGTGCCGTCGACGGCGAGCAAAGAAGAGGCGGCGCATGCCATGGATGCGACGATGCCCACGTCGGTGGCGAGTGATGAAGCGCCGGCAGTCCTTTCGGAGAAGGCGGAAAAACAGCGAAGAGAAGAAGGGAGGCATCCTCACATTCTCTGTTCTTCTCCTTCTGTGATTGTGGATTTGCTCTTCTTGGTAGAGTCGTGCTGATAACGTGTTGAATAATAATCGAGATAGAGTATAGACAATGAGTGAAAGTGATTCTTGTATTAATCTCAGATGTTTGATTACATATATATACACATGAACAGACGGCAGTTGTTCTACCCAAACGTCATTTAGCAACTGCCATTTGCGGTTATTTGAATTTGATCAATAGTCATGTCGCTTCCAGCAGGCATCCGTTCGCAACAGTTCAGTTATTTTTGGCTCCGCGGCGTCGATGGTGGTAGTAAGTGACGCAGCGGCGGCGCGGAGCGACGTGTGGAGCGAGGCGACGATGCTAAGGAAGCGGATGGAGTAGCGCAGCGAACGGATCTTGGCGTCTCGTGGGGCCTTCCGATATTAGCCCAAGGGTTGCGGGATTTGTCGTATATTTTTTCTAATTTTACTCTTAAGATCTTTATACTGCTCATATTAGATTATATACTACTCAAGAAATGTAGTAGTATATGTTTATCTCCACTGTTAAATGAATAGAAATAGATGGCTCATATTATTTAGACATACTATAAAAGACCTCTATTATTTTGTTACAACTACCTCCTCCACTGCAAAATGTCCTGGTCAACTATGATGAATCAAGGTACTTGTAAAATTGACTTGTGTGTTGTACTGTACAAAAAAAGTATTATCATACTGAAAATATATTACTTGTTTTGTCTTTTGTTAACACATTGTGTAAGTCAATTCTGCACTGTTGGATTTAGTCTTATATTGGTTTTGAATAGAGGCAAAACACAACTTATAATGATGAGGGTAGTCTCTTCTATCAGGCTAGTCTTTTAGGAGAAAATGGCTCAAGACTTCTTATAAGACGGCATTGCTCTGTGGTTGGACTTAGGGCGCGATGGAGGCTAGAACGCTGGTGTTTAGCGCGTCCGGGGTTGCGCACCAACTGATATCAGAGCACGAGGTTTGCAGAAGATATCAGCATGCGTATAAAGACCGGGCAAGGAGCTTGGAGCGTGTGCAGCGAGGACGATGACATACGTGTCGCGTGCATCTACAAGGCTTCAAGCAATGCACAACAATGTGAGAGGTGGATATAGCGGAAGGTCGAGCAAGATGATCGGGTGATCTGGGCAAGTGGCCCCAACAGCTCGATCAGGATCGGGCACTCTAGATAGGTGGCCCGGAGCAATCCGGTCAAGGTGGTGATGATGGCTCCAAGGAGGCCGGGATTTAGAGTTGTGGCCTCAGCGACAGGTCAGCAGTTTCCGAGCATCGGCATCAAGCAATGGCGTGATCACGAGTATGACGATGCGGGGCGATCAGCGGTCAAACCTCCCGAGGGGCGGTCAGACCAACCGTTGGAGGACCGGCCATAGGCGGCAATCGGAGGCGTGCGGTGATCACATAGGTGGTCAGACTGCCCAGGAGGGGTGGTTAGACCAGGAGGAGGTCGATTTCGACTCGGGTTCGACCTGGAGTCCGAGTCAACCATCGTGTTGCAGTAGGTGGCGTGGCTCCACACAAGCAGTCATACCGCCCAGGAGGGGCGGTAAGACCAGGCACAAGACAACTTCGACTCGGACTCGGATCAGAGTCCGAATCGGTCAGAGCGTCGCTAAGGCAGTGCTGGTCGGTTAGACCGGTGGTGACAGCCGGTCGAACTGACGGCAAGGTAGGCAGTCAGACCGGCCCTAGGAACGCTCTAACCGATGTTGGACGATAAGCTAGTCCAGGCGGCATAGGCGGCTTTCTTGCGGCCCAAGCAAGGGGCAGTCAGACCAGGTCAGGGTGTCGCAGTAGCGGGCTGGCTGGTCAGATTGGCGGCTACAGCTGACGTGACTTCGGCTAGGGTGAGCCAACATCGGCGCACGAGGGGTCATGGTGGTCGTGGATCTCCAGTGTGCAGCGATGCATAGGCACGGGCCCACGGCACGAAGGTGTTGGATGGGGCCCACGGCTTCAATTCGACGAGGACGTGAACCGATTCAAGTCAACGTGTACACGAGGAAGAGGAGGCCGAATTAGAGGGCGTGGGTGATGTGATCAAGTCATAAGGAGTCGTATTGAAGGTGGAGTTGAAGTCCGTGGATGGATTCTACTCTGGATGGGGACAGACCATAATCCTGATTGTTTCAGAATTAGTATCATACGAGAAGACTTTGATGGTGTCGAAAGGCACGGGCTGAAAGAGAGCCTATTATTTAAATGCATGGAGAACCGAAGCCTAGTTCAGCCAAAGCGAGAAGCGTGTGATCCGGAGGAAAAGAGAGCTCAGTGGTCTAAAGGTGAGGCATGGGGCTTGGCATCAATTGTGGACAAATTGGTGGAAGAAAAGCAGTGGGGGTGGAAGAGGTGTGGGATAGATACCCAGGAAATCTTCGACCAGGGCTACAGAGGCTCAACATGGACATTGTGGCGAGGCATGCGGCTACGGGCACACAATGATGCATAGGCGGTATAGCCGGCTTGATGGATGGTCTGACCGGGGTTGACGGGACAGAGTTGATGTTTTCCAGATGCGAGGTGGTGACAACTTGATGGGTCTAGTGACTTTGGGCTTTGGATGCCGAGCAGGGTAAGCGGAACCGAAGATTGGAAGGATTGAAGATCAAGGCAATCGAGACCATACGACTGTGTCTATCGGGATTGATGAGGACCATGTGATGGACAGGGGTTCGCCAAAGGAATCAGCAAAAGGTTAGAAAGTTGGTACATGTCAAAGACTTGTGGAAGCACGTGGATGTCTTCAATGAGGGGATCACTAAATCTAGGGGCAACTAGAAGTGAGGTTGATGGTGAAGACACAATCATTTATTCTGTTATGTCAAAAAACAGAAGGAGATCAGAGTGCTACAACCAGGGACATGTGGAGAAGAATTATCCAAGAAAAGGATGAGAAAATTATGAATTTGACTCAGTAAGATGACTGTGGATATGGCTATGAAGTTCCTTTAGTTTCAGACAAACGGTCAACATGTGCGAGGATGTTAGATTCAGGTAACTCTTTTATGTGGCACCTAATAGTGAGTTGTTCACTTTCGTACAGGTCTGGCAAGAGGCTACCAAGATGATGACATGGTTTATAGTGTTGTCAGGATATGGTAACTTCAAGATCAATGTATGGTGGTATTGAGCGGATACTCCGGGAAGTTGAGTACATACCAGGGATGCAAAAGGAATCTTTTCGCCGGATCGTTGATTGTGATGAAAGGGAGAAAGAGGTACAGTTGCAGGTGAATTCATGGTGGAGTTAGGGAGTACTGTTGGAGTCTCATCAGTGGTTCAGGTCATTGAGCAGTAAAGGTGAATTTCAAGCCCAAGGTACATGGATGTTCGAGCAAGATGGCTTCAAGATAGTGGAGGACATATTCACCAAGGTGGAGTTTGTTGAAGTTGTGTCGAATATGCGTACGAGTAGGTTACAAGTTAGACTTGAAGAAGGTGTAGTACAAGTTGGACTTGGAGAAGGTGTAGTATTATAATAGGGTACTACAAAGTGTTATAATAGGGTAAAGATCAAGTAGAAGTCGGACTCTTGTATTCTAGACCTCCTATATAAGGAGGGGGCAACATGTTGTAACCAAGCGAGAAAAGACTTGGATTGCGCTAGTATGAGGGCGGTGGTCTGACCACCGGTTGTGCCCGGTGAAAGTGCATCTAGTGCCCCCTAATGGGTTTTGATGATTAATGACAAACGATTAAGGGATTAATGGTTTACTAAGTGTATTCAGGTGAATAGTCCCCAAGTAGTTGGTTTAACCAGCAGATGTCGATCCCTAAAAAGTTAGAGATGAAGGAAGACTTGGACCTAGAAGATTAGTGGTATTTTTCTAGTATCTGATATGATCAAAGGATCATTTGAGTCAATAGGACAAGCCGCCTATTAAGAGGGGTGAGATATCTAAGTTAGAAGAATAACCTTCATGTATGCTCAATCAAATCTCAGAAGTCTTCTTTGAAATCTCTTTCTAAGACATAAACTGTGATTCTCGGTAATACCGGTTTGAAGAATCGGTTGTACCGAGATTGGCCTCTGTTGCGAGGTTTGAAGACTTAGTCGTCTCAAGTCTCGAAGAGCTTCAATTGCGGCATGACCGGTCTTCAACCCGGTGCTGCCGAGAATGGCCTCTGTGTCGGAGGGTTAGGGAACCCTGCCGCTTAGGGTTTGCCCTAGTTTCATATTTCGGAAACCGGTATGTCCACTTTTGAAGACCGGTGCTTCCGGGATATGCTTCTGATATTCCAAACTAAGTCCTGCTTGTTTTGTCTTCGGTTCTACCGGTTTCGTTTCTGGTTGTACCGAGAATTCCTTCTGGACTTAGCTGCCCTAGACTAAGTCCCAAATATGCGATGTCATCGGTTACACCGGTTTTGCGTCCGGTTGTACCGAGAATCTATTCTGGACTTAGTTCTTCAGTTGCCCTAGACTAAGTCTCAATTGTGTGATGTCTTCGGTCATACCGGTTTTGTTTCCTGTGATGCCGAGAATCTATTCTGGACTTAGGTCTATTTGACAACCGGCGCTACCGAGTTGGTTTCCGGTTTGACCGAGCTTCTTCTCTGTGGAAGAAGAACTTCTCATATCCTCAGAACTCGGTTCAACCGTCTTCAAAGTCGGCACTACCGGGATTTGCTTCTGAAAGTAACTCTGCGAAGTATATTCTTCAATCCCGGTGTGACCGTGTTCCTTCTGGAACTACCGACTTTGTGTTGAAGACTTTCGCTGTGCATCTGAGTTCCTCAGATCAGACCGTTGGCTTGAAACCCGGTGCTTCCGGTTTTGGATTCTGGTTGTGCCGAAGAGGAATCTTTGTACCCAACAACTCTTTTCTAAGCAGTGGCTATACATAGCCCCCGACCCCTGCGGGCTCGGGAGGACACTTAGCACAAAAAGAAACTCTCTCGAACGGTGTTCCCCTTTCCTCTTGACTCCTTGAGATCTACTTTGAGTGAGGAAAGTCTTGAGAGATCTGAGATCTGTTTGAGCATCCAAGCAAGAGCTTCTTCAAGCCTAGAGTTCAAACTTGTTACTCTTGGAGATTTGGCATCTCCTAGCCGGCTAGGCGTCATTGAAGAGCTACAATCTATAAATTCGCCTTCAATAGTTTGTGAAGGTTCGAGGATCACCTCAAGATCCACCAAGAGTGATTGAACAAATCCTAAGTGGACCAAGCTCAAGGAGAAGAAGGTGAAGACTGTGTGTCTTCGGAGCTAAGTGCTCAACCTCTCCAAACGAAGACGTAGAGTTGTTGCCAACAACTTGAACTTCGGGTTAAACCTTGTGTTCTCCTCCTAGCTTTCTATTTGCTTGTTGTTCTTCAATCTGAGCTAGTTTAGTTTGCTATTTGTTGCTTCATTCCAAATCTGCTTCACCCTTACTTGCTAATTAACTAAATTGAGTAAAATTTAATAATCTCCTATTCACCCCCTCTAGTCGATAGACCTCGATCTTTCACCCGGTCTGACCGGTTGTCCCGAGGAAGCCAAACGGAGGGCTGAGATCGACTTGTGGTAGGGGCGTCATCGTTGGTGTGCACCGAGCCAGGTATTATCCTATAATACAAGGGATGAGCGCTAGCAGTTGGCTCCCAAGGATATAGGTTTTGGTTGAATCTCATCAACAAACATTGGTGTCATCTTCTTCTTGCATGCAACCTTGGTAGATCCTACGCTACACAACCTCGGTATTATGGCTAGTGGAACCAAGCAACCACGATATTAGTCGCGGAAGTTAGCGGTGTCTCTACGCCATGGAGGCTAATTTCGCAACAAGTGTAGCAGACCCCAGGTGTCCGGATACAAATCCGAGGACCTAAAGGTTGCCGGTCATAGTTGGCAGGCTAGAAAGCTTATGTTAACTGTCTCGGGTATGATCCATGTGTGAGTGAGAGAGTTTTTGAGTTTAGTCTCACATCGGTTGTGGACAGAGACATTTATAAAAGTGAGGGTAACTCCTCCTATCAAACTAATCTTTTAGAAGTAGAGGATCATAAACTTTTTATAAGTATGTGTTGCTTATTGATTGGACCTAAGACGCAATAGAACACAAATTATTTTTGGATGTACCCTTACATTTTTATAACTTAGTACCATGATTTATTTAAATATTTTAAATAGTGTAAGTATCTTGATCACCGTGGATGTAGATACACGTACGTGTACCGAATCCACTTCCCTCCTCCACCTCATCTGCTTCCACCATAGTCCTAGCTTTTTTTCTTTTTACGATAGCCGCATGCAGCTGTAACTTCCATGTAGGGGTGGACATATAACTCGAAACTCGCGAGTTTAACGAGTACTCGAAAACTCGGCTCGACTCGGCTCGAACTCGGTCCTTAACGAGTCGAGCCGAGTTGTAAGTTAACGAGTTAAACGAGCCGAGTTAACGAGTACTCGAGTAGCTCGTTTAACTCGTTTTACCTAGTAGGCCCCGAAATAATCTGGCCCAACAATCTGGCCCAACAAACCTCAATTCCCCAATTCCCCTATGCCCTATCTGACATCCCCCAGCAAGCCACCCATCACCCAATTGCCCAACACCCATCGCAGTGCCGAGCCCTACCCGAGATTAGGGAACACCTAGGGGGCAGCGGGCGGCGGCGCGTCTCCGGCGAGGCGCGGCATTCGGCGAGCCCCATCGCAGTGCCGCCCCATCACGGCTCCGGCGAGACACGGGATCCGGTGAGCCCCATCTGGCGGGACCGGCGAGGCGCGGCACCAACCGAGCTGTGGTGAGGCGCCTCCTGCCACTTCGATCTTTGGCTGCCACCGATGAGGCACGTCATCGGCGAGGCACGGCACGGGCACGACCTCGTTGAGGCAGTGTCGAGGCACCGGCGTGGCACCGACGAGGTAGGGCTGCGGGAGCTTGGCACGCACCGCTCGAGGTCATCTTCATCTTCGCTGCCGGTCACGATGGAGAAGCAGCCGAGTTTGGAGTCCAAGAACCGGAGGAAAAGACGTCCTCAAGCCTCCCCGTCTCCTTCGACAGTGTCATCGGAGTCCATCTGCCGCTTGGCATTGCAGCCTCCACGAACCGGTGACAACCTCGAGGTCGTGCCGACTGGGCCGACCCCTTTGCCCTCTGCTGCATCCGCATCGCCACCGGCATCGGTAAAAATCGTTCACATTTTGCTTGTGATTGTTACTACACTGCCTATTGAACTGAGTAAAATGTCGTTCTTCAGAACAGTAGTCAGTTGATTATCCTTTCATCTACAATTATGCCTTTTGATGTGAACCACCCTGAAGGAGGGTGATCAAATCCGAAGTTTGCCCGATTTTCACGACGTAGGATCCTGGATAACTAGCCTGTGAAGCCTGATGAATGACACAGCCAACCACCGTCTTGATTACGGAAGCCTGCAGCACTCGATTCACCCAACCACACACTTCGGCCCTTTGTTACTCACTAACGTGGAGCAACGTGTTCAAGCAATCCACGAAGAAATCACAAGAACAACGGAGAAACAATCTCAGATAAACTCCCAATCCCTGGTTGAGGTGGAAATAGCTCACACTCTAGAGGAACAAGAGTTCTCTTCAATTCTGAAATTCTTCACTAGTCTTTACATGGGGAGAGGTCCTCATATTTATAGAGGATTATATGACTTAATGACTAAGTTATGCTACAGTAAGACGGTCGCTACAGTACATGCGCGTGCTACAGTACACAGTGCGCGTGCTACAGTACACATAGCTACAGTATGACGGTTCAGAACAGTACAAAGAAATCCTAAATATCTGAGTTCATAAAGACAAATCGGTAGCTCCGGTTTTAGAAGACGGTAGCACCGCGATTTGCTTCTGGACTCGGAAGTCGCTTCGACTTGGAAACTCGGTACATCCGGTTTTGAAAGTCGGCGGCACCGGAATGGTCTTCTGGACTTCTTTGTTTTTGTTTGAAGACTCGGTGCGTCCGGTTTTGGAAGTCGGTAGCACCGGAATCGTCTTCTGGACTTCTTCGACTTGGGGACTCGGCGCGTCCGGTTTAGGAAGTCGGAAGCACCGGGATGGTCTTCTGGACTTCTTTGATTTGAGAACTCGGCACGTCCGGTTTAGGAAATCAGTAGCACCGGGATTGTCTTCTGGACTTGGAGGCTGACTCCGGCCTTTCCTTTTGAGCTTCCTCCAAGTCTCTTTCCTCAAACCTAAGTGTGCAAATGATCAAGGCATTAGGTAGCACACCATTCAAGCTCAAATCTAGTGGGCATTCATTAAGGAAAAGATTCACCTGTTGAGCGATTTGTCGAGTTCTTGCCCTTGTCATGGGTCCTTGTTGAGCCTGGGGTATTGGAATGTCAATTGATGAGGATGGACTTGTGTAACTCCTAGGGCCATTCTCATCATCCTCCCCCTCTTGAAAAGGAGTCGTCCTCGACTCTGTTTCTTCAGGACCAAAGAAAGGAGATAAGTCTGAAACATTAAAAGTAGTACTTACCGCATAATCATCTCCTGGGAGTTCGATCTTGTAAGCATTGTCATTGACTCTGGTAAGTACTCGAAATGGTCCATCTCCTCTTGGCATCAGTTTTGAGCTTCTTTTCTCGGGGAAACGTTCTTTCCGAAGGTGCACCCATACTAAGTCTCCGGGTTCAAAGAGCACCTTCTTCTTGTGTTTGTTGGCATTTGCTGCATAGTATTGCGCCTTTTTCTCAATAGTCTTCTTGGTCTTGAGGTGAATTTTCTTGACATGTTCAGCACGCTTCGATGCTTGCATATTGGCGCGTTCTTCAAATGGTAAAGGCAGCAAATCTAATGGTGTAATAGGTTTGAACCCGTATACGACTTCAAAAGGACAAAGTTGAGTTGAAGAATGTACTGCCCTGTTGTACGCAAACTCTACATGTGGTAGACATTCTTCCCATTCCTTGAGATTCTTCTTGATCATTGTCCTCAATAG
Organism: Stipa capillata; assembly: GCA_019208055.1. Classification (NCBI taxonomy): domain Eukaryota; kingdom Viridiplantae; phylum Streptophyta; class Magnoliopsida; order Poales; family Poaceae; genus Stipa; species Stipa capillata. Next base: position 246,261 of record JAGXJF010005129.1, on the reverse strand, counting down.
AGTTCCTAGAGTTCTATTCACCACTTCGGTTTGGCCATCGGTTTGTGGGTGACAAGTTGTAGAAAACAATAACCTTGTCCCAAGCTTGGCCCATAATGTCTTCCAAAAATAACTCATAAATTTGACGTCACGGTCGGAGACAATTGTCATTGGCACTCCATGAAACCTCACGATTTCCCTAAAAAACAAATCAGCTATGTGGGAAGCATCATCGCTTTTATGACATGGTATGAAATGTGCCATTTTAGAAAATCTATCAACGACCACAAATACGGAATCCCTCCCCCTCTTAGTCCTTGGCAATCCTAGAATAAAATCCATACTAATATCTTCCCAAGGTGCATTAGAAGTTGGAAGAGGAGTATTTAATCCATAAGGGTTAAGCTTAGACTTAGCTTTGTGGCATGTGATACATCTTTGCACAAACCGTTCGACGTCTCTTCGCATCTTTGGCCAATAGAAATGATCAGCTAGCATGGCATGCGTCTTGGCCATCCCAAAGTGTCCCATGAGCCCTCCCGCATGAGATTCCTGCAATAGAAGCAAGCGAACGGACGACTCGGGAACACAAAGCTTGTTAGTGTAAAATAAGAATCCATCATGCACATGGTATTTGTCCCATCCTTTTCCATTGTGGCAATGAGAGAAAGGTTCTGAAAATTCCTTATCATTAGCATATAAATCTTTCAAACTTTCTAATCCTGGGACATTCACTTCTAGTTGAGTCAAGAGTGCATGTTTTCTTGATAAAGCATCAGCTACTATGTTATTCTTTCCTTTCTTGTACTTGACAACATATGGGAAACTTTCAATAAATTCTACCCATTTGGCATGTCTTCGATTAAGTTTAGCTTGGCCTTTCAAATACTTTAATGATTCATGATCAGAATGTATCACAAATTCTTTAGGCCATAGATAATGTTGCCATATTTCAAGTACACGAACCAATGCATATAGCTCTTTATCATACACAGGATAATTCAATTGTGCACCACTTAATTTTTCGCTAAAGTATGCAATTGGTTTACCTTCTTGCATAAGAACACCTCCAATGCCAATTCCACTAGCATCACATTCTATTTCAAAAGTCTTAGTGAAATCAGGCAAAGCAAGCAAAGGTGCTTCAGTCAACCGCTTCTTCAATACTTGAAAAGCTTTTTCTTGAGAGTTACCCCATTGGAAATGAACTCCCTTTTTAGTTAATTCATTTAATGGAGCAGCAATAGTGCTAAAATCTTTTACAAAGCGGCGATAAAACCCAGCTAATCCATGAAAGCTTCTTACTTGGCTAACATTCAAAGGAGTAGGCCAATTCTTAATAGCCTCTATTTTAGATTCATCAACCTCAACTCCTTGAATTGAAACAACAAAGCCTAAGAAGACAACTTTATTTGTACAAAAAGTGCACTTTTCAAGGTTAGCATACAAGTGTTCTTTCCTTAGCACTTCTAGTACTTGTGTCATATGTTTAACATGCTCATCCATAGATTTGCTATAGATTAATATGTCATCGAAGTATACCACCACAAATCTACCAATGAAAGCTCTTAAAACATGATTCATTAATCTCATGAATGTACTAGGGGCATTAGTTAAGCCAAATGGCATAACCAACCATTCATACAAACCAAATTTAGTCTTAAAAGCTGTTTTCCATTCATCTCCAAGTTTAACTCTATTTTGGTGGTAGCCACTTTTTAAATCAATTTTGGAGAATATATTAGAACCACTAAGTTCATCTAGCATATCATCAAGCCTAGGGATAGGATGACGATACCTAACAGTTATGTTATTAATGGCACGACAATCGATGCACATTTTCCATGTTCCATCCTTTTTAGGTACTAAAATTACAGGAACAGCACAAGGACTCAAGCTTTCTCTAACATACCCTTTCTCGAGTAGTCCTTGAACTTGGTTTTGGATTTCTTTTGTTTCCTCCGGATTGACGCGGTATGGAGGACGGTTTGGAAGCGAAGCTCCTGGGATGAGGTCAATTTGATGCTCAATGCCTCTAATGGGAGGAAGTCCTGCAGGTATTTCTTCAGGAAACACATCTTGATAATCCTGCAAAACCTTTGTGACAACACTAGGAAGATTGGTGAGATCGTTAGTCGTAATCAACGTATCCTTGTAGACGAGAACAACATACATGACTTCAGAACTATTTCTCATCTCCTTGATATTCAGTTTATTGGTGATCATGACTAATTTCTTGTCTTCCTTATCTATTCTTCCTTTCAAATTAATTTTGTCATCTCCCAATTTTGCTTCCACTTTCTTTTGCATGTGTTGAGCAAGAATTTGATTAGGAGTCATTGGAAACAGTTTCATATTTCTTTCTCCTATTTTGAACATGTAGGTATTGGTTCTTCCATCATGTGTGACATATCTATCATAAAACCAAGGCCTTACCAAAAGTATATGGCATACAGTCATAGGCACAACATCACAAGTAATGGTTTCAACATAATCTTTGATTTTAAATTTGACATTAACCATGTGTTGTATTTTAACACTGCCAAAATCACTAAGCCATTGAACATTGTATGGGTGGGGATGCTTGATTAATTTCAATCCAAGTTTATCACACATCTCTTTACTAGCAAGGTTATGACAACTACCTCCATCGATAATTAACTTGATTACCTTGTCATTTACCTTAGCTTGTGTTTGAAAGAGATTGGATCTTTGCGGGTGCTCGTCTTCTTGGTGTTGCACACTGAGGACCTTAGTGACAACAAGCGCACTTCCAATCTCAAAAGTACAACCGGCGTAGTCTTGCCTTTCTTCTTGAGCATCTCCAACTCTTTCTTCAGCTGCAGTGTGTTCTGCCTCTTCTTCATCTCCTGAGATGTATTCTCCATCTTCATTGATTAACATGACTCTGTTATTGGGGCACTCTCTTGAGATGTGTCCTCGTCCTTGACATTTGAAGCATACAATCTCCCTTGATCGAGTAGTAGATCCACTCGATGAAGTTGTGGAGGTGGTAGGCTTCTCCTTGCCTGGATAAGGGGCTGACTTTGCCACAGAAGAGGGACTAGTGTTAGAAGCAAATGAATTACTAGTTGAAGATGTACCTCTACCCAAACCAAAACGAGCTTTGGGTGCATATGAAGGAGTCTTCAAGCTAAATGATGGTGTCGATCTTGACTTGGCATATTTAGCATCTTCTTGTAGTTGTCGTTCGGCCTTTTCTGCTTGATGCACCAACTCAACCACGGTTTGGTAGGGTTGGTAAACCACAATGCGTTTTATATCATGGCGAAGACCATGCAAGAAGCGAGACAGAGTTTGCTCTTCGTCTTCTCGAACACTTGCCCGAATCATGGCTTGTTCCATGCCTTTATAGTATTCCTCCACGGTACTAGGACCCTGTGTCAAAGCTTGTAGTTTGTCAAATAAATTACGTTTATAATGTAAAGGCACAAACCTTGTTTTCATTTCTTTCTTCATTTTGACCCATGTGGATATTGGTGGCTCGCCATATTCTTCTCTTTGGTTTTGGACTTGCTCCCACCAAATAAGAGCATAGCCATCAAATTCCAAGGCGGCCATTGCTAGCTTCTTCATTTCCGAATAGTTGTGCATCCGGAAGATCTTATCTACCTTCAATTCCCATGTTAAATAAGCATCGGGATCAGAATTACCTTCAAACCTGGGAATGGTAAATTTGAGTCTGCCGAATTTCTCTTCTTGATGATGATCATCATAGCGTCTTTGTTGGTAGGCATCATTGCGGTAGATGCGGAAAGGGGCAGCAGGGTTGTTTCCTTGACCGGGTGGAGGAGGTGGTGCTGAAGAAGCAGCAGCTCGTCGTCTTTGGGACTGAGCTTCGCGTGCTATTCGTGCCGCAACTTCTTCGTCGGTTTCATCTAGTTCCTCCTCTCCATGAACACTTGGATTACTATGGTGGAACTCTGCTAATTGCTTGCGCAATTCTGATCCTACCTCGGTGAGAATATCTTTTCGAAGAATGCTCATATTTTCATTCAATTGTTCATTGAAGTCATTCGTGAGCTTCTCGAGGTCGGTCCGAGTGACAAAAGCGGGGATTCCTTCAGCTCCTGCCATGGTTAGCTCAAAGCAACGAAAATAGCACAAATTATTTGTTTGGAGGTAGATTCACTCAGGCCCTCCCCTTTGCTTACCGAAGTTCTTATGAAGACTTCTTCGGTTGAAGAACAACGTGTGCTTCAGTAGTAGTACAAGGGTGAAAGTGATGAATCGAGTGAATCAAGGCCCAAGTGCTGTAATAAGACAATGGCTATCTTGCTGGAGCTTGGAAGGTTAGTGTATTACCTATGCAATTGAAATTCTAGGTATTGTAATGATAAGTAGTAATCCACACTAGAATTCAATACTTAGTTGCGATCACAAAAATTTAAATGTGAAGAATGAAACAACTCGTGTTGGACAAGTGGGAAAAAACAATAGCTTGGTTGCACTTTTTTTTATTGGGCTTCAGATTTGCACATGAGATCACAAGTTTGGCTTAGCTTTTGAATTGTAAGCAATGCCCAAAAGATATTGACCAAGGCTCTTTCTTCTTTCTTTTTTTTGATTGATACTTCTTTTTCTTTTCCCTCTTTTTCTTTTCTCTTCTTTCTTTTGTACCAAGGTCAATTTTACAACAAGGGCTTAACAAGAAAAGCAACTCTTAAAGTGAGTCTAGGAGTGATATCAAATGTGCGAAGCCCAAGCAATCTTTGTAAGCTAGACCTTATAGGTATGCAAAGTATTGAGTAATGGATAGATGATGTGATTACTCAAAGATTCAAAAGATTGGAGTGAAGAATATATTTTTGTGATCAGCAAGTAAGCAAGATTCTAATGGATTAAAACCTAGCAAAACTCACTGAAGTTTTCAATTGAAACTACGGGTTTGAAGAACAATATTTTTGTGTGGCTTTTTCTGGATAGGAAGAAGAACACAAAGTAAAGATACAAATCCTACCGTGTCAACCTCGAGCTCTGATACCAGATGATGTGAACCACCCTGAAGGAGGGTGATCAAATCCGAAGTTTGCCCGATTTTCACGGCGTAGGATCCTGGATAACTAGCCTATGAAGCCTGATGAATGACACAGCCAACCACCGTCTTGATTACGGAAGCCTGCAGCACTCGATTCACCCAACCACACACTTCGGCCCTTTGTTACTCACTAACGTGGAGCAACGTGTTCAAGCAATCCACGAAGAAATCACAAAAACAACGGAGAAACAATCTCAGATAAACTCCCAATTCCTGGTTGAGGTGGAAATAGCTCACACTCTAGAGGAACAAGAGTTCTCTTCAATTCTGAAATTCTTCACTAGTCTTTACATGGGGAGAGGTCCTCATATTTATAGAGGATTATATGAGTTAATGACTAAGTTATGCTACAGTAAGACGGTCGCTACAGTACATGCGCGTGCTATAGTACACAGTGCGCGTGCTACAGTACACATAGCTACAGTATGACGGTTCAGAACAGTACAAAGAAATCCTAAATATCTGAGTTCATAAAGACAAATCGGTAGCTCCGGTTTTAGAAGACGGTAGCACCGCGATTTGCTTCTGGACTCGGAAGTCGCTTCGACTTGGAAACTCGGTACATCCGGTTTTGAAAGTCGGCGGCACCGGAATGGTCTTCTGGACTTCTTTGTTTTTGTTTGAAGACTCGGTGCGTCCGGTTTTGGAAGTCGGTAGCACCGGAATCGTCTTCTGGACTTCTTCGACTTGGGGACTCGGCGCGTCCGGTTTAGGAAGTCGGAAGCACCGGGATGGTCTTCTGGACTTCTTTGATTTGAGAACTCGGCACGTCCGGTTTAGGAAATCGGTAGCACCGGGATTGTCTTCTGGACTTGGAGGCTGACTCCGGCCTTTCCTTTTGAGCTTCCTCCAAGTCTCTTTCCTCAAACCTAAGTGTGCAAATGATCAAGGCATTAGGTAGCACACCATTCAAGCTCAAATCTAGTGGGCATTCATTAAGGAAAATATTCACCTGTTGAGCGATTTGTCGAGTTCTTGCCCTTGTCATGGGTCCTTGTTGAGCCTGGAGTATTGGAATGTCAATTGATGAGGATGGACTTGTGTAACTCCTAAGGCCATTCTCATCACCTTTGTTTTGTTATCCTTTCATCTGCATGCAATTTTTGAGAAACAGTGTTCAACTCGTTAACGAGTAATTAACGAGTTAAACGAGCTACTTGAGTAATTAATGAGTCGAGCCGAGTTTGCATTTTAGCTCATTTCGTTAACGAGTCGAGTCGAGTTGGCTCGTTATGTTAACGAGTTTTTACGAGTCGAGTCGAGCTGGCTCGATAGCCACCCCTACTTCCATGTCGTCGTACGAGTCGGGCCTCAAACTTAGATGGACAAGTGAGAGAGGCTTCTCGCTCGATGCCATGTGGGCCTACATTTTTTGACTTCTGACGTCACTCAATTTTCCAAGTTTCCTTCGTCTTTAGTACGAGACCGATCCGATGCACACAATCTATTCACACCACTCCACATGGTCTCCGATTCAATCTAAAAAAGAAAACATGTTGTCCGATTCTGCTTAGATATACGATAGCTTTCAAAGCCAAAAATAATGTTTTAGATGAACTAGTATCTTTGTAATAAATATACAAGGAAACAAAGAGAGAAATTTGAGCTGAGGACTCTGTCGTAGGTATAAGTCTAGACAGTAGATTTGTGGCACCCCGATCGGTTATGACGACCTCCGGATGTGCGAGGGGAGAACGAGCAAGAGCGATGCACGAGATAGTTGACAACATAAAGCGGTATTCGCATTAGGGCATGAAATTCAGAACTCACAAGCTTAGAGAATGAAAAAAATGGATCCTCTTAACACTACTCCCCAAGGGGTATTTATAGGATTGAGGGAGGTGAAAGTGCGAAATTATAGTTTTTACCCGAAAGTACGGAACTATTGCAAGGGTATGACGATCATTTCCCTACCCCTAAGGAATCTCGGGGGAATATACCCGGGCATCTTTTTAGGAGAATCTTCCTGGAAAGCGTGGTGGTCCCACGTGTGGACTCGTCGAAGATAGCCCCGACGCAGAGCGAGGGCTCGTCGGAGACAGCCCTGGCGCGGAGATTGTCGATGGAGACCTTAACAGCGTTGCAGTGATTCTGAACGACGTCAATGCGGGGTTGCGTGGGAACCCCCACTCCAACAGACTCATATATAGCCTATCAAAGTTCAGACAAAAGTTTGGTCTACGCGCGAGTACGGACAGACGTGGATGCCTCTGCAGGCGGCCGGTGACATGCTGGACCAGATTATGACCCTGCTAATTTTAGAACTTAAGAAACTAGTTTTGGTTAATTGCGATACTTGAGATTCCTAGGATGACAAATGAAACTACAAATCTGTATCCATCGAGTTGCGTACACGGTAGACTGATCTGATAAAAACCGACCAAGATGCAAATGAACTGCTTGGCCGTTAGGATATCTCGAGCCAAGTGGCCATATCTCGGTCAGCATTCATTAACATGCTGAGCAGCCGGCTCCAGCGTTGGGTTGGGTACTGCAACACGGTTCACACGTCACATGGATGATGCATTTGGGACCCAAAAAATGTGCAAAACCATCCGCAGCTAAGTAGCACCAAGTTATAATCAACCAATTCTACAGCATCTTCTTCCACGAAACATTTTTACACGGTCAGTTTCACAGAACATATTATTCTCCGTCTTCTTAGCAAAGATATTCTGCGAAAATTATTCCATTGCTTTGAAGAAAAACTAAGCTCGCAAAGAGTTGAACTTAGGAGTCATGGCGAAAAAAAATGCTTTTTGTTGCTTACCTGGCTTAGGATCGCCAAGAATGACCCAGCAGCCGTTGTAGATCAGTCGCACAAAAATGAGAATGAGCTTGAAGACAGTTTTCATAGGACTGACACATACTCAAACCCATAAAGAATGTTCTATATTCTCAATCCACACCCTCTTTTGCTCTTCAGCTCTTGGGTTTGGGTGTGAGAAGGGAGAAATTTTTGACTGTCGTAACATTCGACAATTTTGCTGAAATCACCTTTCCTAACCTGCTAGGATTGCACACTTGCATAAGAAAAGGATTTTTTTTTGTTTTGTTTTATAGAATCAATTAACATGCATGCATATATACACCCAATCTGTCAATCATAAGTCACTACCGGCTAAGTATGATTCAATTTACAGATATTGATGTCTCATGAAACCGAACATTTGACTTGCCCCTCGACTTCATCCTTCTCTGCTGCAGGTAAACACGTCTCGTGTGGGCAGGGCCTTGCGAAGAATTTTGGGATCTTATCGCCGGGCATAATAACGGGCAAACCGCACTCTTTTACCACTTTCTCATTCTGCAGACAAGTCAGGGGACTAATTCTTAGCTGAAGTTTGCAACGACTAATAAGATGTGCATAGAGATCACTTGCTACTACCTTGTGATCAGAAGTTGCCTTGCTTGGCGCTGATCTGATGGAGATGATGGTATGCTGGCCTTCTTGGAGCATGGCCGGATGACGAGGCCGGAGGAGGGAGCGGAGCCTGTCCCAGTGATAGCAGCATGAGAAGATGCCGCTGAGGGAGAAGATGACGACGAGAAGGAGCGCCGTCCCCAGGGGAAAACCCAGCGTCGGCCTTGAGGAATGTGCCATCGGGATCGTCATGGATGGAGCAGGCGTCAGATCTTCTAGCCTGTTCATATGCATCGGCTGGCTTGTTCTACTTCAGTTCTGCTTATTTGGTTAAGAGCCCAGACTTGAAAGGTAAGGAGACTGGGTATTTATACCTGTAAAGGCATCTTGCACGTACAAAGTATGATGATAAGAAGACTGACTTGCACGGCCATCCATCCGTGGTACTGGATAGTGCTGTGGTCCACATGCATCTGCTGGTGGCTGGTAGTGCTTGATGCTGATCTCACTGCTGGTCTTTTCCAAGAAAAATAAGTTGTTTAAATTACATGAATATGTAGCTTTAGAGGGTGGGACGAAAGGTGATGAACATTCTTATGGGATAGAAACTACAGGTATGTCTGTCCACAAGCAAATGTTTGTTAGGTAAAGGATGATGGACTGATTTAGCGATGATGTAATGAAGTGCTTCAGTTTCAGAATGAAAAAGGATAGCAGGTTGGCGATGCAACACTCCAGATGTGGGTTTCCTGAGAAAAGATAGAAAGTTACTGAACTTCATGAGTTCCTAAGATCAATCAACATATATGTTGTTCTTGGAAGGAACTAACAAATTTAACTGAGTAAAGAGTGGTCATAATGGAGTCAGGACCCAAAGTATAGATATTTAGATCATTTAACACGAGTCGACATGCAGCATACACTATACTGTACAAATGGCGCAGATCAGATGAACATATCTAGCACTTTATCTCAGTGTGCATCATCATTTGTCTTTTGAAAAGTATATGCTTTTCAATAGACAAAGTGCCACTAACTTGAGTATCCGTGACGAAATCCACATATTTGTACGGATGTCACATACACAAACTTATCAAAGAAAATGTGGCTGCTAGTCTAGAAAAATATGTGACTGCTAGCTATAACCTTGCCAAGCCTGGAAGCTAGGCCTGAATAAGGAAAATTAATTGAACAGCTGAAAGCTATGGTATAGCATGGTTTTAGCACTAGTCAAGTAGTCATTGAGGTGCTATTGGCCAGCTTTTCTATTTTCAAGGATCGCCATGAGTGATACACTTCAAAGGGTTCAACAACTTTAAAACTCTATGAAAGAAACCGAGCAGAGGAAGCAAAGAAGAGTAAATCCATACCTAACAGACTGATCAGCACGAAGCAATTTGATCACAGAAGTACCATTTCCTAACCAGGATGATCTATCAGGAACGCTTTTTATTATCTCAAGTAGCCAATAGGTGGTAATACGTTTGCTAGCTAGGCTCAACTGATGTCGAAAGATGAGCTGCATGAGCTACACCTGTTTCCCACTTGGAGGCTCCCACCTGCAAAAGTAACGACCGAGACCCTTTTATGATCGCACTAGCTCCTGTCAGTCAAATTTCCATGCATGTCAGTGTGCTCCCTTCCTTGAATGGATGTGATTTCTTCAACGGTTCATAGCCCGATATATGGACTCAGCAAACACACACACTCCACATGTTTGTAGAAGCAGATCAAGGAATTTGGCACAGAAAAAGTATTGATGGCAACGATCAAATTTAGTGGTCAAATCAAACATACTGCATTGAGAGGGCTTACTGTCCAGTGGTAAAAAGATTGTGTGGATAGTGCCATCAGGACGCGTGTATGATTAGATTTCGGTCCAATTTGTGGAGCAAAATATAAGAATTGCGTGTGGCTAAGCTAAATATCCTTAGCGGCGCTACAGTTTCAGGTTTCCTGGTGCCAAACGCAAACAAGATGTGTTGGAGAAATTAGGTCGATCGAATCACTTATACATTGGCCAATAAGCCATCTGTAATGGGGCCTAGCACCACTAACAACAGTGATGCATGCTAGGCCACCTATAACATAGCTATTTGAGAGTGACCTATCGAGTAGGATGCTAGGTAAGTGCCTTTCCAGGTTATTACAGAACACATAGGAAAAGTATCACGCGCTACAAATCATGGTTTAGGAAAACGGATATTGGATGTATTACCAAGTAACTTCTTACGCTGGATCCAAATACCACAAGTCATACTGGGTGGTACATTACCCATACTAGAAATTTTAAATTATAGATTTTATTTCCTATTTAAAATAATAATGTGATATTTAGATTTATTATTATTTCTTATATAATGCTTGTAACAGCTTGCTTAGTTTGAATATGTAAGAATTCAAAAAGTTTAGTTTTTTTTTCAAAGAAACATGGCAGGAGCTCTGCCTCTCTCATAGATTAGAAGTTAAAACAAAATAAAGTTCGAGGTTTGATATGTACAGAAATGCCAAAAGGTAGCTAGCACCCGAAAAACAACTACGGGCTAAGTCATGGCGACGGAGGGGTCTCCAGTATCATTTGAAGTTCGACCGAAAGCTAATCTCCTAGCGATTATGTCTTCTTGAGTTTTTTCCGGCCACTCTATGGACATCACTGTACTCATTGTTGAAGATACGGGTGTTTCTCTCTTTCCAAGTATTCCAGAGCGCGTATGCAATGATCCCATATCGTTTCCTCGTCTCTTTCTTTGTTGCCGCAGCGCAGCTGAAGTGCCACCATTTGGATAGGTTTTCTTGATTGGTGTGAAGAAGAGTGTCAGGGTCAATCTTGTTCATAGTGGCCACTTTCCGTAGCACCTGTGTGTTTTTCATACTAAATCGTGTTAAACTTCCAAGCAGTAGACAATATATTGAACAGTAAATGCAACAAACTGATTAGTCGCAAAGACCAAATAGTAACAATGTACGGTAAACCTCCCTTTACAATATCCGTGTTGTAGATGAACATTTCAGATTTTGTTATTTGGTACAAAGTTAACTGAAGCTAAATATTAGCACAGCCCGCAGCACATTTTCAAAGAGCTAAATAAAACTCATACAAAACATGACTTGCTATCTTCAAACCCCACACTGAACTGGTTGATCTAATGAAAGTACAATGCAAAGTATTATACATTTCTACAATAATTTATTTTGGAAACAAGATGAGGTTGAAAGTTATAGGAAGGATATTACAGATCTTGCTCGATGCACCTATTTTGACTAGCCTGGGATGTGCCTTTGGTAAAGTTGCACCAAAGTTAGCATCATATATGCACTAACAACAAAAGGTAGTAGAAGTCTCATTGGAAAGCTAAAGGTAGTTCCTCAGCCCATAGAAACTGGCATAAAATAATATTAGTTTGGCGACTGCTACAAATCGGTATGCCGATTTGTGCATTTCATCGGTACAGTGCACAGCCGTCGGATTAGACGGCAAGATTAGAAATAAACATGATTAGCTAAATTTACGGGAAACATTTTTAGTGACTATAGAAAACAATTGTAGTGATAATATGAAACATCGTGGGCTCCTTCTATTAATGCAACATGGAAACATTTGTACAGCGAGAGGGAAACGCTTTGCTAAACCTTGCACAACAAAATTTTCGAACCAATACAACAATGGAAACACATGTTGTAGATCTAATTTTTAAGGAAACTGATCCCGAAATTTTAGGGAACAAACTGTGAATTTAATTGGTTTAATTGACGATTGAATTGGCCAGAGTAGATATGCGTGGAAACATTGTTGTCGTGATACAGAAACATATCGTTAAGACGTAGGTAACAAACTTGTTCAACCAATACAACAACTAATGTTTATTCATCCGGGTTAATGTGTTTATGTTCCATTCATCTGGATATTCTATTTCCCATACAACAATAATTTGTTTCATATACAACAATAATTCGTTTCCATCAACAACTAATGGAGAAGCTGCAGTAGACGCTCGCCGAGCTAATTTGTTGATGTTTCATTCATCTGGGTATTTTGTTTCCCATATCACAACAAATTGTTTCATGTACAACAATTATTTGTTTCCATCAACAACTAATGGAGAAATTATTCGTTTCCATCAACAACTAATGGAGAAATTATTCGTTTCCATCAACAACTAATGGAGATGCACAACTAGCTCCTCTCCCTCCTCACACACACAGGAGGATCACCGGACTAGATGATAAAAAGGGCCCCAAGAATAAAGGATCAAGATGTCGGCCTAGAGGGGAGGGGTGAATAGGCGACTAATCAAATTTTCTTCAAAGTTAATCAATTCTTACAAAATGCGGAATTAATTTGATTGATTAACTAATATGGCAAATCTTAATATGTCAAACACAATGACTAAGCAATATCACTAAGCAAGATAAACATAAGCAATAGTAAAGTACTTGCAAAGTAAATGCGGAATAAAGAACAAGAGAGACAAAGGATTTGTTCTCGGAGTTCGGATTCTTGAGGGAATCCTACGTCTCCGTTTGAGGACCCGATCACACGTGATCAAGGGTGGGCTTCTTCTCAAGCCACTTCCTCTCGAGGACTCTCCGGAGTCTCCTCGACTTGCTCTTGGTGATTCTTCCCTTGCGGAGGCGAATCCCGGCCTTCACAAACTTCCCACGGCTCACCACACGGATTGGGAGCTCGTGAGTGACTCCTAACCGTCTAGGAGTCCTCAACCTCCAAGAGTAACAAGTATGATGATTGCTTGGAGATGAACTCAAATGCCCTAGTGCTCAACACTTTGGATTTCTCACTCTTTTGAATCTCTCTCTCAAGAACAAAGGCTCTCAGCTTGTAGAGGAGGAGAAATGGCTCTCTTGAGTGCAGAAAATGGTTTGGCAAAGAGTTGGGAGTGAATGGGGGAGGAGAGCTATTTATAGACCACTCAAAAAAATCTAGCCATTGGATTCAAAATAACACATCCGGACATTCCGGGCAAACTACCCCGGATACTCCGGATACACAGAAATCCCAACGGCTCTCTCCCCATAACACATCCGGACATTCCGGGTGGGGCTGGACACTCCGGGCCCCTACCCGAGAGCAGTCCAGCAGAACACTGCACACCCGGACACTCCGGGCAAGCCCGGACACTCCGGACCTACACCCGAAGCGGTGCAACCGGGAAGACATCCCGGACCTTCCGGACGCCCAAACACCCGGACATTCCGGGTGAGGCCCGGATACTCCGGGTACCTACCCGAGAGCACTACCAGGAGGTTTCCAACACCCGGATACTCCGGGCACCTACCCGAGAGCACTAAACCTGTCAACAATACATCCGGACACTCCGGGCTAAGCCGGACATTCCGGGTACACAAAAAAAGCTTGACTAGGTTAGGGTTTTGTGCGGTTTGTGTGACCTCTAGAAACAAGATGTTGAGCACTTGAGCACTAAGCTATCTCATCCACAAATCGACATACCCCCCTTAATAGAACGGCGGTCCTATACTCAAGACAATATGAATAAAAACTCATGAAGAATAAAAACTCTTGAGATTTTTCAATGAACCACACGCCGTCTTCTTCTCTTCACTTTTTAGGGGTCGTCAATGCCGATTAGAATTTACAAGATGGACTAATACCTGGTTAAACACTCAACGCACATATTAGTCTCTTAATCGTTCGTCATCTACCACCAAAACTCAATTAGGGGCCTAGATGCACTTTCAAAGAAGAAGCCAACAGAATCATTAATCAACCATTATGAAACGAGAACAAAAGGTCCTCCTATAGAGCAAACTGATTAATTTGCAGTCTCTACCATCGCAACAAATGGATCAGAAACATGAAAACTAACCATATCACATTTGCCAATTAACATCAAGACATCCATTAGCACTACAGATTCACCAACAAAAAGCAGAGATTCATCAACTCTCCTTCTTCTCTGAAGATTTCTTAGATCAAAGAGAACCAGCTAGATGTCCCCCTTGTAGAAGTTCCTCGTCCTCCACACCAGCACCAGCGACACGAGCACGCCGGCGAACGTCACCCCGCTGATGATCAGGAACACGCCGACCGGGTCCGTTGACGGCGGCGGCGCGTCTCGAGCTCCACCGACGACGAGGCAACATTGGAGGCCGCCGCGGACACCGACAGGAAGCCGGCCGCCGCGACAGAAGCAACGTGAGCGGGGTCTCCCGCCCGGGGACGTCGCGCCGGTTGATGACGCCCGAAACGGCCTCGGCGCGGGCCTCCTCGGTGACGGAGTCCGCCTCCGTCCGGATCTCCTTGTGCTTCCGCGCCCGCGGGAGCACGTCCAGCACGCAGCGCAGGGCGGCGTTGGGCCCGTACCGCGCCAGCCGCGCCGCCGCCTCCTCGGTGCTGAGCCCGCGGTCCGCCGAGACGCCCATCTCCGCCGGGCAATGGGGAATCGGGGTGGGAGGGACGGAGGCCAGAGGGCGACGGCGGGGAAAAATAGGAGATAAGAGAAACCCTAATTAGCAATTGGGGATTATATAGGTTAAGTAATTACCGTTAGATGATTAGTATGAATCTGACGGCTCCGCGTTGTGCCGACGAGAGCTACGAATCGGTATGCCGGGCTGTAGCATTTTCCTATTAGTTTACCATCAGAATAAAGAACCACAATGAATTTAGTGCGCGAATGTAAATAATCTCAGTGCATTTTCTAACAATCGGGTGAATAAGGCAGTAAAGTTAATGTCGACTGACAGCAACGCGGAAAAGAATGTGCAATTGTGCATAGCAATTTAGAACTAAGTGCCACTAGATAATTGTAAATGCGTCTACTGTTATTTTTTTTGGGGCTAAGGGGATAATAAGAATAAGAAACAGCATAAATGATGCTCTTTGTCCTATATAGTCCTTTGAACTAGAATTCTATGTATGCTATTGGCAGGAACGAAATGGCACTGTTTACAATCACCATTTTTATTTTATTTTTTTGCTGATAGCACAATGTTTATGATTCTATTTCAAGAGTATAAATGCATGCGATGTCAGATTGAAAAATGACATTAAAACTGAAGTAGGAAATGTTTAAATAAGATGGTAATAAGTTCACTGCTAGGATTGAACTTTGGGGGTTTGGAACATGGTCGGACAGTGGGTTGGGAAGCTCGACCGGGCAAGACCTTCTGATTTCACGACACTTGACTCATGGTGGGAGGGCCTTCTGTTCGAACAAAATAGAAAGCAAAGGAAAAGCATGAGCAGATACCTGCTATACATCATCTGAAACATATAGAAGGAGCGAAACAGATGAATTTTTGAAGGGAAGAGGCTTACATTTAGAGAGGTAGTCTCTCTGGCGTACGAAGACATTCTGCAACGGGAAAAAGCCTTCCCAAACCTCAATATCGTCAATATAGGGGGGAAGTAGTTCGCATGAGAGGCAAAGGTCCGGTGCCCAACGGATCGTCAAGATTTGTATATATTAAAATATAAAACTCTTTTCATCTATTAATGAATTGGTAGTGCTCCTGCCCTGCCTGATTGCTAAAAAAAAGAAGATTGAACTTTGGCAGTTGACTCTGAACATCAACCTCAACCTAGTTCAATGTGTAGTACTCTAGCTGCAAACTCTGCCAGCCCCACCTCTCCATATTTCCTACAAGCAGCGAGAAGAGCACCCCAGGCTTTCACGGTAACACTAGCCGGCATCATCTGTTTAATATCATAAGCTTCATGCAACCTTCCTGCTCGTCACAAGAAGTCAACCAAACACGAGTAATGATCTGCGCATGCTTCCACTCCATATTTCTTGGTTAACACATCAAAATACTTCAATGCATCATCTGCGCGACCAGCATGGCTGCAGGCCTTTAGCACAGCAAGGAGAATAATGCCATCAGGGCGGACATTTTCCAGCTCCATATGCCTGAAAAGCGACATGGCGACATCTGCATGGCCATGGAATGCATACGCCGATAGAATAGAGCTCCAATCAACCACATCCTGCTCCTCCACCTGGTCAAAAACCAAAGAACCACACCGCCCGTTTGCTTCGATGAGGGAGCTGCCACTGCCGAGGTGGCATCTCACCAACATGCCATGCCGTACCGCGAAGCCATGCACCCCCCTGACTGAGCTCAACTCGCCCAGCGCGGTGCACGCCGGGACGAGCGCCAGCAGAGTGATGAGGCACGGCTTGACGCCCATTCCCCCCATCCGCCGGTAGATCTAGAGCTCGATGGCTCGGGCCGGATGTTCCCCGGACTCCGCAACCGCCGTTATCACGGAGTTGAAGCAGCAGCGGTCGGCACGACGTCCGTGAGATGGAGCACCCGCACCGTCGCGGCGTCGTTTCCCGACCGGACGTAGATGAAGATCATGGCGCTCCATACGACCGCGTTGCGGCAGGGCAATTCGTCGAACAAGCGGCGCGCGAAGTCGGGGGAGGAGGCGCAGGCGCCGTAGGAGGCGACAAGTGCGGAGGCGACGAAGGGGTTGCAGAGAAGGCCGCCGCACTTGGCGGTGAGGGCGTGGAAGGAGGTGGCGGCGGAGGGGAAGCGGAGCGTGGTGGAGGACTTGAGGACGAGCAGGAAGGCGTCGGCGAAGGAGGGGTCGGAGAGCGGTGATAGGCCGGGGTCGGAGAACATGCGGGAGAAAAAGGCGAGCGCGTCGCGGTGGCGGCCGGCGTTCACGTGGGAGGTCAGGAGCTTCGTCAGCGACGCCAGGCGCTGGTGGCGGGAGGGCATCGTTTCCTTTTCGAGTGGAGGAAGGCACCCAAGCTTGACGACGACGGCGATCGCTCGCTCACCGTGGCTTTCGAATTTGGAAGTGCGAAATATATAGTTCGTGTTCATTTCAAATAAGTAAATTTTACATTTCCGTGCAAGCCATTCCAAAAATATTTCAACTACATTATGTTCATACAAATTTCAGCATTTGCTGTCGCGTTTCTATTTTTTATTTAACTTATTGTGCCTCTAATTTTCATTTGCATTTTGTTAATACGTACAGCATTGGAAGTTTGAACACTGAGTCAGAATTTTGTTAATACAAATATTCGTTCAGTTTGGGATTTAATCCAAGAGAACGCATTCTAAAATGTTTATCATCATCGAATGTAAAGTGAAGGAGCAAACAGATATGGAAAATGCGAGGGAGAAAACACACAATGTACACTCTTTAAGGGCCATGTTCCACCACAATTCCTCCAAATCCATACACCGCAATGACAACATCGCAAAGCAGGATACAGTTCCCGATAGAATTGGTGCAAAGAGTTTCCTCGACGTCAGTTATGCCATGAAAAGTAAGTAGCAAGATCAGATGTTAACCATCATACCAAAAAGAAGTTTCAGAGAGAAGGGAGGTGGTCCTCTTTCTCCCCCCCTTGCTACAGTTCAGAGGGGCAAAAAAGCCGGCGTTTCCAGATCCTCCCTTTCCCCCACCGGCGAGGCCGTCTTTTCTTCTCGTCTCCGGCCGCCTTCGGGTGCCGTGAGGTGGGGGGAAAAACGACCTCTGCCTGGCATGTACATAGGGCCCTAGTAGTCCTAGGTCTTCTTCTCCGCTTCGTTGTCACGATGTCGAGGGTTGCGGCAGCGATGGGAGTTTTGGTGTCCCGGCTCCATCCTCGTCTCAGCGCTGCCTGGCTCGGTGGTGTTGAGGAGCTAGTGGACTTCTTGTGTTCGTCTTCGTCTTCGCTGTGCCGGCTCGGAGGCTGCCAAGGGGTTCATCAGTGTTCTCCCTCTTTGCGGATCCGGCTTCAGCGGCGGCGTATCCGAGGTCCCGGTTTTGGAAACCCCCTCTTGCGTGCTGCAGCGAGCTGGGTTGTGGATCTTGGTCCATGGTTCCGGCTCGAGCGCCTGGCTAGATTGTGGCGATGTCCCCACCGATGTGCTCTCCCCGGTTGTGCGGTGCTAGCATTCGCGTCGACCGACTATTGCGGCATTTCAACGAGGTTCGTTCCTCTTAACTTTCTGTGCAGGTCATCTAGCAGCTGGTGCTTCCACCTTCGGCTGGCGCTTCTAGCATTGCGGCGGCGGGATGAAGACCGGCGGCGGATTGAGTGATAGGGTTTCTCCTGAGGGCCTAGATGTAATTTCTATTTTTCTTAGGGTCCTTTTCGTGTATGTGTTGGACAGCTGCCCCTCCAGGTGTCGCTGTTTTCCTTATCTCAGTTAATGCAGATATCCCCTAAAAAAAAAGTTTCAGAGACCAAGGCCGGCCTGTCCAACCAATCATAGATCACTTCGCTTGCGGTTGACACGGTAAGAAACTCAGCTGCCTCAGGTACTACTAATCTTCTGTTATGCACAATAACTCTGATCTAGCCTGTATAAATACACGCGAACATTGCCTTGTACAATCTCGCAATTTGAACAGATAAAGAAACAGCTTCTTGGATCTGTCGCAGGTCATGGATGCCAATTGATCATTGGAACTGGGGGTCTGCACCGACAGCACCAAACCTTGCACCGGCACCAAGCCCAGCATTCGGTGGCCGTGCCACAACAACATTGTCATCAGCAAATAGCGCCTTGATGAACGAAGGGGTCTTCAGGGGGCGTCGGCCGGTCATCCGTGGGTATACATCTTCGAGGAAGTAATACACATGGCCAGCAATCATACCCTGAAAGAAACATGATTTGCCAGTTAAGAGATATGATCACTGATCCAGAAGAAAACAGATATATCTACCGATTAATGATTCAATTAATTCGTCCAAAAATAAAGAGTGAAAATGACAATCAGGAGAGTACAGGCAGAATACTCAAGAGAAAAGGTGCTCATGTCAATCCAACGACGCAGATGTGACCCATTTTATTTCGGAATTTTGAACACTTATGAATGAATATGACAGAAACATATGAAGAGTGGGAAATGCGAACTAGTCAGAAAAGATGCCAGCACAACAACAGCCATTCCACTTTCTTAGCACCAACACAAACTGCTACATCAACCAAAATGAACACTCACACCATAATCCCACGCACAATAGCTAATGGATGCTTCACAGGTCTGTTGCACTCATGACACACATATAAACAGCAAATGGACTAATAGCCTCATTCTGCTGAGGGGAAATAATGCTTTCAGTTTCTGTAATTCTGAACCATGTTAAAACTTCCAAAAGTGACTAGAATCATCCGGTTGCAGGTAAAAACCCACATCAGGTTTTGGACTGCCATGGGATAAAACAAGGCAGGTATGTACGCAAGCCACCAACAAAAACCAGGTATGACTGCCTTTAGGCAGAGCAGCTCAAGAGAGAGACTGAGTGGTTTGCCCCATTAAACATAATATATTCTCAGAAAGAAGCGAAAGATCTGCAATTTATAGCCCACTAACGCAGAAACATCTACTGGCAGTAGGTGGTGGCTAGACAATGCAGAGTAGAGCCTGGTCCACGCATTCGTCAACAATTCAACATGCTGCTGGCATGGCTTCTTGCACATTTTGTAAGTAGTCAATGCCAAAGCAAAGTCAGATATGCAACGTGGCCAGTGAAATCCTTTGTCTAGAGAAAAGAGTCTCAAAAACATCCTGGCGCAGGAGGGTAGCTCGCAGAAAATAGTAAAAATAAACAACATTCCTACATATCCATGCTAGATGAATTAAGTGCTAATACTTAATAATGCTCAGTCAGTTAACAATTCCATGGCTTACATGACTAGAAATAATGTTAACAGCATGGACACTAAAAAAAATTCACCACTGCAATCGTTACTCTAAAATCCATCTGAACGAGAAAAAACATACCAAAAGATCCACCCATGTGCTGCTCCCAACTAGAACAGAGAACCCCAGGAGGACCTGCAATTTGAAAGAAAACAATTTACAACGTTGTTTTCTCATCTCTGATACAAAAATTGTATGAATAATAAAATAAAAAAATTCACTAATTTGGCCTGTCATAATATGAGGTGACCAAGTAAGGATCACAGGAAAACTATGTTTTCTGACAATGAAATATACTATCCTGTATGATGCAATGGGTATCACACCTTCCTAATCCTAATGTAAAGAAAAACCACAACAGCGTACATTATTACACACCAGTTTACAGGTCTCCCTGCGATGGTCAGGGTTTGCCTGGTTCAAGTTGGAACCTTACCAACTTGAACCGATTGTTCATTATTGTTAATACTCTCTAATTCAAAGCAAATTAGTCCTATTTCAGAAGTCATTCCAACGTCCTTTCATTTTCCAAAACATAACTCAATATTTTACATTTTATAGGCAAATTTATCACACACTTACCCACGTATACACCGTTCCAGCGTTCATTTACTCCTATATGCTCTATCCATGATTAATCCATGACAACTAAATGAATTAAGTGGTTATGATATTCACTTTATGTTGCATATTGCCCCATCTAGAACAATGGAATTCCATAGTAAAGGAAAGATCTGGCTCCTTCTTTGAGCCAAAATTAGAGTTACTTATATTGTGAGATGGAGGGAGTATTTCATCACAAAAGAAAATAAGGGAAAACATTTGTAAACCAGTAATTTGGCTAGCTGTTTGTAAAAGAAATGGTAGATTCCTCAAAAGTTTAGTATATGTTTTGTCTTGCAAATGAGACAGCCTGAAATTGATATATGTCAGATGGGGTTTTAACCCATTCCAATAAGTACTGTATTCCCCTATATAAAAAAGTACATAACCCAAATATTACAGATCTCAGATCTCAGGTATGAAAAATTATCAATCTTATATGTGTAAGCTCATCAAAAAAGTAATTTCAGATGAGTACCAATTGGACAGATGCAATGTTCTGGTGAAGAGCACTTACCCAAGGTAGATAAGCAGCAGTGAAGGTGAACAAGCCCAAGAAGCTCATAGGAATCAAGGGATTGTGTTTGCTCCAGACATAAACCTGCCATGCCATATCACAGTATTACTGATGTTCTGCCTCAGGGATCCAACAGATTTTCCAAAGTGAAGACTTCCCTAATATGTATCCTAGCATTGGCATTTTTTTTTATTGAGAACTGTAAACGCTTGAGTTCATTTCCATACCATCATAAAGGTCAATGAATTGCTGAGGAACAGAATTCTGGCAAATGTCTCAGAAATGTAAGGTATCGTCCCACCAATCAGAACGATGCCAGTTAGAACAGTAGCGCCAAACAGGAGCATGTAGAAAAAGTCAGCAGTCCTTCCTCTGAATGAGTTCTCCTCAAGAAGCTTGCAGTATCGCGCAAGAAAGAACATGTGGAACAGAAAGTCCAAATCTGGAAACAGCAATAACCGGATTAAATAATAAGAGTGGAGGGCTTCAACTACGCATAAAACTTATTCCTTAATGATCGAATAACAGTAAGTCAGTAACTAAAAGTCCCAAAGTCTAAACATGAGCATGGAAAATATATGTGTGCAACAAGCTAGGAATATGTAACCACTTCAGTGTTGGATGGTTACAATATTCAATTGCAAACCAATGTTTGGTTCTTTCCACATCAAACCATATGGCATTGATACAAATCTACATTTTGTTTTCGTGTTGAGTATGATACGCCAGCTAACATAATATGACAAATAAATTGGGCCACATCCGTTTTTAGTACGGATTGCCATATGTACAGCTCCCCCGAACATAAGGTGCCAGCAGCCCAGCAGCATGTATGTGTCATGTGCACAGTACTTCCATCCTAACATCTTGATATACCGAGTTTCACTTTCATACCACTCAACAAACGAATAATCTCAGAGTACATCAACTGAATTCCGCTCGTGTAGCTTCTAATTTTATGAAATATTGCAAATGGAGTGACATCTACGTAATGAATCCACACACCCTAGTAAAAATTTCGAAAACCACCTGCATCTATGCCAACCCATCCAATTCCAGTATACAGCTCACAATCCCTTGCACTCGCGGACTAGGATAGAGGTAAGCATCACATACCCATCTTGCGGAAGTAGAGGAAGTTGGTCACGAGTCGCCAGATCTCGTACTGCTGCACCACTAGCTTCGGGTTCAGGTACAGGTGGTACGGCGAGATGATCTGCGCAGGCCGAGGCATCACTAGTTAGGGAACCAGAGACAACTCAATCAAGCACCCCCAGATCACGCGAACGATTAGATACCCTAGTGGCAGAACCGGGATGGGAATCGAGTGCGAGAGAGAGATACGGAAGGCGGGAGAGAGACCGACCTCGAGGGTGCAGCCGACGGTGGTGACGACGGCGGCGGTGAGGTAGGAGCGCGTGATGATGGGCATCTGCCGGTACCACTCCTCCACCGCCTGCGCCATCTCCCCCCACCCTAGCTCCCGCGCGCGCGCTCCCGTGAACCCTAGACTTGGCCCAAATCGCTGGTAAAATCGAGGAGCGAGGAGGGGACGAAGAAGCGATGGAGATGGGGAGGGAGAGGGACTGCGGCGTGGTTTTAATCTTTTTGCAGTGGATGTGTCCGTGTCGCTGACATGTGGTGGCCCACATGAGCAACCTGTGGGCGGGGCCGACGTGTCGGTCAAGGTGACGTGTTGTCACCCAATGGTATGGTGACACGTTGGAGGAACACGTCGGACCGCGGTGGCGTGCGTAGCAGCTGGTCTGCTGCTGTCCACGGTTGCCGCCACTGTGTTTTCGTTTGGGGCTCTTTTAAATGCACGAGAGAATTGTAAAGAACGATGATGCAGTTCTGCGGTTAAAGCACACCGCCGGATCGAAGGAAGAAGCAGTGACGGATTTTTTAGATAGTATGTAGAGTTAATTTTTAAATTTATATATATAGCTTCCTTCAACTCTTCTTTAATAAAATTTCTGGCTCCATCTCTGAGAATAAGCATGGTGCCCAGAAGATCCAGCGAAGACCACGAGGATGGTGAAATCTAGCGGTAGCTTGGTGACATTTGGTCCATCTAGATATGATTGTCATAATACGCTAGTCTCCATTCTTACCAGTGTCATATTTTTATCGTTGCCATTTACACTAGTCATCGAACTGAATTGGGCAAAGATAGAAGAAGAGTTTGAGTAGGAGGTAAAGTTTTAGGGCATGTTTAGTTCGTAGCCACACTCTACCAAACTTAGCCAAATCTTAGACATATAAGTTTGGCAGACGTTTGGTTACAGTCACAGTTGTGGTGTGCCGTACTTTTTTAGTACTTGTCCCACCTATCATAGAATCATCCTTTAACCAACTTTTACTATAAGTGTGGGGACCAATTCAGACACTGCAAAAATTATGACAACAGCCAAAGATTTGGCAGCCGTGTGAAAACCCTCGTCAAACATTTCTCCATGTCTTTCTCGAAGCGTCCGCGCGGTCCCGAAATTTTTGAACTCCTCTCGCTCTGCCCGCACCACCGCTTCTTAGAGCTCGCGGCGAGGGTACAGGCCGCGCGCGGCGGCTCGCCGGAGGAGACAGATATGGCCGGGACGAAGCGCGCCGTACTAAGCCCCGTCCCCTCCGCCGAGCGCAACGGCAGCGCTGTCGCCTCCAGCTCCAGCCCCAAGCGCGGGCGCGGCAGACCTAAGAAGGCCCCCGCCTCCGCCGCCGTTGCCTCCAGCTCCAACTCCAAGCGCGGGCCAGGTAGACCTAAGAAGTCCCCCGCCTCCACCGCCGCCGCCAGCGAGAGCTCAGCTCCGGGACCCGGCAAAGACAAGAAGGGGAAGCCCGTGACCCCGCAGAAGAAGGAGCGGGAGAAGGCGGAGCCCCAAGAGGAGGGAGTCACGCGTAAGAAGCAGCAGGCGTCCGGCGGAGTGATGGCGATGCCTACGAAGAGGAAGAAGAAGGGTGGCGAGGCGGAACCCGAACCCCGGAAGCAGAAGGGAGGCAAGCGCGGGAAGCAGCAGCTGTCCGGCGAAGCGGAGAAGCCCGCGTCCGCGCCAACGCCCAAGAAAAAGCAGCAGAAGGAAGGCAAGCGCGAGAAGCAGCAAGCGTCCGGCGGCGCGGAGAAGGCAACGCCCAGCAAGAGGAAGCGCAGCGACGCGGAACCCCAGAAGGAGGCGAAGAGCGAGAAGAAAGGTTCGCCTGCGAAGAAGCGGAAGGACAAGGCAGCGGCGGCGGCGAGTGCCGAACCCGGCGCGTGCAGCTTCCCGATGGCGCGGGTGCGGCTGCTAATGCGGGCCGAGGACGCCAACATCCGCCCTACCAGTGAGACTGTCTTCCTCATCAACAAGGCCTCAGTACGATTCCCTCCACTTTTACTCCATCTGCAAATTATGCAATGATTTGTGTTAGCGGTTAGAAATTGGAGGATTGAATCTTGATGTCATTCTATCTGAATGCCATGATTTAAAATAGAATCTATTTTAGCTGTTGAGATTTAGATTGGTCATGCCATCAGCCCATCAGCGCCCACAAGGTGTTCGAGGAGTTGTCTTTGGTGTTCTCACCATCAGTCGGTGTACTAGTATAAAGTTGTCTGAGATGTCCAAAGCTTGAGAGCTTAGGAAGGGAATCAACTATATCATCCTTACCCTACGGCACATCTGGCTGGAGCGTAATGACTTGTTCTCACAGCTGCATGGCTACAGTGCCGGTGGTGGTGAAAAAGATCAAGAATGACTGTAACTCTTGGGTTGATGCAGGGGGTGGATGTATTGCGCGATCGCCTAGGTTCTCAGGTGTGTGCAGTGGACTGATCGGCATCTTTAGGTTGGCTCTGCGTGGGTCTCTTCTTGTATTGGAACTTGTTTTCTTCTTAATACAAAGACGCGCAGATTTCCTGCAGGTTCTTGAAGAAAAAATGTCCAAAGCTTGCTTTTGTGTTGAGCCAAGTTTCAACATAATAAGCTTTCTCTACTTCTGATGCTACTAAACAGTTGTTAGGGTATCTGTGAGGATTTTTTTTTCTAGTATGTTTTGCAGTGACCTCTGTAGATAGTGTTCGCGGTTTCTTCTGTGTACTGGCACATTTGGTCTATGTTGTTGGATTTGGGTTTTGTTAAGCATGTCCACTTGAAATATTTTAGATACCCTAGCAATTCTTACTGAAAAGGTTTATTTAAGGAATCGTGTTGTCTAGAGAGAATACCATTGGCGTTCTTTTCTTGACGAAATAATACCATTGATGTTAATAACTTAATATTGTATTCCCAGATTTTATTATTATTATCACGGACTTGTATGCAATTGTCAGTCAATCATGGTAATTAACCATCTACAGTTGATGATTGATGAGATTGCGCTGTATCTGGGCTTAATATTCCCAGGCTTTCCTTAAACATAATGCTTCTTGTACAATTCATAGACAGAGGTCGTCCATGAGCTAAATTAGTTGATGAAACCTTGGTATGGAGGGGCAGGACAGCGATATGCACAAGTAGATAGCCACTGCACTGCACACCTCCCATTGCCTCTAATTGCTCCAATAGTTCAATCCGTCTTTGCGCCTTCTCTTTCTTCATCTTGCGAACTCAGCTGCTTAGTCGTCCAATTTTTTTTAATTGGTTCTTGTAATTTTCTTAGCACCAAGCAAGAAGACTATCTGCAACTGATTGAAGTTTCAGTTTTCCGATCTGGCAAAGGAACTCTGGAGCTTTATGTAATGCACATGGATTTCGTTTGTTTCTTGTACCGCTGAAGAGATCATAATACATGTTGTTGAAAGTCCTGTAATACTCAATTCATTGATCAATAGAGGAAGTTCTTTTGGTTCAACATGACTAAACAGTACCTGCAACATAGCAGATAGATGAGAAAGTCGACACGTGTAAGCTGGCAGTGTGGTCTAACTAGCATGGCCTGATTCCATCCCAATCTCACCCATATTTTCTTAATCAGATGGCCAACGTTCGCTTTATGCATAGTTGCACAGGAAGCACGCTTTGCTCTGGATACCAATCCTTCCAATAATGCACCAACTTATGTAGAACTTAGATAGCAACCAAAAAATTTGAGTGAGGCTAATGATAATTTACATTCATGATGTGTAGGTTGACAAGAATTATAATCTTGACTAGCTAATCCCAGTAACTAATTGGAAACATATCTATTTAAATAACATCATTCTTGTTCTCGAAAAAAAAACATAGTTCAATGAAAATTTTATTCTCTGGAATTCTGGACAAAATAACTTGAGCTACCCCCCTGAAGTGGAAAAATTCTGAGATAGATTTTATCTTTTTGGAGTTAGGCAGGGAGTACTTACGGCATGTATGTGACAAGAAAAGCGGCAGAAAGCACGGATAAGATTATTGGAGGGAGCCTCCTTCTAATATGTATTTTTTTATAAAAAAATTGCTTCTCTTTCCTTGCTCTTTGTTAATAATTTTAAAAAATTTATGGGGAAAACAATGGCTGGTGTACCTAGTTTATCTTTGTTGCAACCTGCATTTATGTACCAATGCCATTCATTTGGGTATGCTTGTTAATGTGTGGTGATTGTCCCATGTTCTAAAATTTGAACTGGGTATTATTATTGTGTTATATACTCATGTTTCACCTGTACCTGCAGGAGTTATTCTTGGAGACATTTGCGGAGGATGCTTATCAGAATGCCCTGAAGGAACGTAAGAAGTCAATCATCTATGATAACCTTTGTAAGTCGGTCCTTCCTTCTTAAGTTACTAGTCACTTTTTCTTAGGAACCCATTTTTCGTTTATTGACTATGCTGAAAGGCAATTCATGTCGAAATTAAGAGCCTCCCTAGAGCATACAGTTGATGCATTTGATACCTGTAAGTTAGATAAGTTATTATAATTTCTTATCCTATCGTTCTGATGTTTTTTTCTGCTCTTGTTTGAACAGGCTATGTGACATCCCCTAATACATCTTTTTATGTGCATATTCTTTGCATTAGGTTTTTTTTTCAATGTCTGTGGCAATCCTCAGCCGGTATTAGTGTTCTTCTGTTAGTAGTACATTGAGATTGTGTTACCAAATTTGATTTCAAGTTCGTTTTCCAAAGAACCAGATATATTTACACTGGGCCTTGCTCGATGCCCAATCTTATTTTTCAAAGATTTAGAAGTTCTTTCTTAACTTTGTCATGAGTAACCTAAAGTTGTCATCTTTCCTCAACTCTCAGTGTTTATAAGATTGAACCTTCGTTGTATCAAGTCAAAGTTAATTTAAACCCCTAAGGTCTGCTCTCACTTTGGCTGTGTGCATCTTGACATGCAGAGGCCGGGAGTAATATAATTCTTCCTTTATCTAAAAAAAAGGTCTGCTCTCAGGGGAAAACCAATCCCATTAAACATGTTTATGCATGTTCCAGGCTTCCAGGATCTGCAGTCTGTAAATGGTTATATATTGATATAAATGTGGATAACTGTGGTGTCGGTCATCCTAAGTCCTAGACATATACACAGACTCTTGGCTGTACCCATCTCTGAAATTACAACTGAAGTCCCTTTTTTCCGGTTATCCTGTTCGTTTAACCAATAACCTCACGAAAGTGTCAGGTCAACAGTTCCTTGTTTTCTTCTACCTCCTTTTCCTTCTTGCAGTATCTTACATCAACTCTGCTCTCATTTTCCAGCAACAGCAGTGTGTAACCAGAAAAGATACAAGTTTCTATCAGGTAAAGGTTATCCTATTTTGTTTGAATTTGCGGAAGCCTGTATTAATCGGCAAACATCCTTCATAGTTTTACTTTGCCATATAGCAAGATGACTACTGACGATACATTCCTGCCTTATCTTTTTTCAGATTTTGTTCCACTGAAAGTTACAGCCGGAGATACTTTGAAGGCAACGGCTCTGGACCAATCGTAACCAGGTACTAGAACTCCATGAGGCATGCTTTCTTCAGCCTGTGTAAGGAGATGTGTACTACTGAAGTCGGTCGAGGTAGAATTGTTTGTAGCTGGCATGAGTGACAGATGATGGTGCGCAGCTTTGGCATATTGGGTCAGTTCTTTTCAGCTTCAGCTTCTCCAGAAACCAGTTTTAGCTTCTCTACGTATAGAAGCTGTGGTGGGGAGAAGCTCTCAGAAATTGCGGTCTAGTTCTTTTCGGCTTTTGTCAGCTGAGCTTATTTTCTGAGTAGTTCAATGAAAAGTCTATAATGCCCATGGACTGTAATTTCGTGCTGATTAACTGATACTGTATAATTTATCTCCACTACTATTAAAAGCACGAGTTTTTCTTTTTCTACAGTCACCCAGTTTACTGTACACAGAGTATCTCTGGCCGTCCGATCAAAGCCATCCAATGGACCAGATCCGCGTAATGTTTTGCTCCCAACATTTTTGGTGTTTCGCCCCCGGCTTCTCCGCCATCGAACAGAACAACTCTCCGCGCGCCCCGCTGCCCCCTCCCTTCTCTCCCCGCGCCCCGCCGCCTCCCTCCTCCCCCACCTAGCTGCCCCGTCCTCCTCCTCCTGTCCTCCCCTCGCCGGCCCATCGCCCCGCCCAACTCCTCCTCTTTGCCACGCTCCCTTTCGCGCACATCGGCCGCGCCATCAACGCCGCCGCCGCTGGGTCGCCGCGTCTCCGTCGCGAGGCACATCGGCCACGCCATCGACGCCACCGCCCGCGCCATCGACGCTGCCGCTCGCCGCGTCGCCACGTCCCTGCCCCGCGTCCCTATCACGAGGGCCGAGATGGCGGCCGCGCCGCCCCCGCCCTTGCCACGGAGGCACGAGAAGGACGCGACTGGCTCCCTGCGCTCGCCGCCTCGGCACCCTGCCTCGAGCTCGGCTCGGTGCCGTTCTGGCCCACTCCGCCATGCCTAGGGCTTGGGTTCCTCACGCCGCCGCCCTCGGTATTCACGCTGCCGCCACGAGACTAGGGCTCGGCCCAGTGCCTCCTCCTTCGCTCGGCTCACGCCGGCTCGCCGCCGATGCCCCCCTTGACGCCTCGCCGCGGCCGCCGCCCGAGTCGAATGCGGCCGGCGTTGCAGCCCCGTCGCCGGGCTCCGTCGGCCCTCTTCCCACCGGTGGCGAGCCACGGTGCTCGGCTGCTAACCTCCTCCATCGAGTAAGTCTCCTTCCTCTAATCCTCATCCTCCATTCTCCCCCAAATCCGTTCTAGGGTTCTACTGAAATTGGGGCTTGATTTCCTTCGGTTGATAAATCTTAATCTAATTCAGAATCCAATTGGGCATTGGATTGGCTGGTTACTAAGCTTGGGCGGTTAATTGCTAAGTTCTTGTGCATAACACATGAGTATACTCCTAATTATTTGCTCATGCCGAACTCAAAATACTCTCACGTCTGTGGCTATCTTTGTTATGATTTCAGAAATGAGTCTCTGTTAATTACCAATATTGATAAGAACATTTTCTACTACTTGATCTTAGCTATCTGATCTTTAGTTACTGATACTGAACATATACATATGATGTATGTGTGCTCGGGTGTGACAGGAGCCGTATTGCCGCACCACAGTGACAGGGGAAGATGTAGACTAGGAAACTTTGATGTATTTCTTGCTTAATCGCAATACACACAACAGGCCTATTTAGGTCTCCTAACAAATATGGAGAAGATCAATCTAAATATCTAATAGATAAGTTGTCTAAGTAAAGATAAGATACCAAACAACTATCCATTATCTTTAGAAAGCAATCTAACTGTTTAAGAATAATTTGGTTGTGAGGGAAGTTATCCTTCTGTTTCTACAGCGCATGTGCACTGTTACTGTTATGTGAACAGTATTTTATGCACATGACAGCTGTAGGTTATGTTTAGACTTTACTACTTTTGCAATATTCTTGTGAATAAACAGCAGAAGACTGTTGCATTTTGTAGCATTATAAATGTACAATTTTTTGATTGTGTTGAAGTATGTGACTGTTCTATATTGTGGAAGTAGCAAGACCTGCCACGACTCATGAGTCATGATCAGGCCATGAAGAAAAATAATCACGTCAGTAACGATTAATTTTTTATCTTCACTACTGGATGATCTGCATGCTATAGCAGCTGCCTATACCAGAGCAGGTTACTTATATCTTTCCTTCTGCATCTCACTTCTAGCGAAACGCACGTCCAAAACAAGAGAAAAAGAGTGGGCATTATCAATATTTCTTTCTCATCAGTCATCATATTAACTGTTTCCAGAATATCAAAACTGAGATCAATCCAGTTTTGACACCCAGAACTGCAGGTCCTGAGGGATCGTTCATTGGTGTCCAAGGTAATATTCGTCCAGCCTATTGCCTGGAACAGCTGTCGCCTGAGTCATTTATTCATATTTCAACTGATACTATTTTTTTACCATCAAGCATTATACTACGAATTTTTATTCTTGTTGAATTTGTTCAGGAAGTTATTACTGTTCTTAGTGGTTGATTTTCTAAAGATAAATTTAGATGTTGTCTTTAACAGGATCTAATCAAGGTGGAAGTAACTTTACTCTGAAAGGTTGGCCACTCACGGTATGCTCTTTCTTATCTTCCATGTGTTTCTCTTATGATTTATGCTCCTATCCTGGATTCAGTTCTGGCTGCTCTCTCTCTCTCTCTCTCTCTCTCACACACACACATACACACACACACACACAGAACTGCAAGTGTAACCACTCTAGGAAGCATTTGACTTTGCAACATCAGCTATTTTCCTTTTTCCGAGGTACATGTGTGCTCTATACCTACACCTGAAAATTCCCTTGTGGATGCTCACAACATGGAGGGAGGGATATCTGTGAGACTGTGATATTCTCAGCTATAATAATAATACAAAATATTGAAAACATCTCTTTAGTTTTTCCTGTTTTATGCAAAATCACTAACGCAACCAATTTCATGCTTTTAACTGGTGGTAACATATTCTTTGAGCAAGTTTCGGAGATTGCTTATTTCACAATTGCTGCTGCATGTGGTAATCGTGTTTAAAATGCAAACTAAGAATCTGTGTTGAAGAATATGTTCCTTAGCTTCATGGGTATATAAAATGATGGAGCTGCTGTGCAATCATCTGAAGGTTTACGAAATGTCGATTTTTGAGGTATACCAAGCAATTCAAAATGTTCTTCTGTATTGTGGAGCAATGATACAGAGTAAAACTATCTGCCTGCCTTCGTCTCTAATAGAATTCCATGTATCTTGTCAAACATTGCGAAGTATTTTAATTTTCAGCATTTTTGTCGTTGCAGTGCGTATCATTTTGCTCTTCTGGATATGTAGCTAAACTCCTGTAACTTATTGAATCATAGAAATGGTCTTTGCCAATTAGAGCATTGCAGTTACAACAATTTAATGGCTTTAAAACTTCAAATTATCTCAGGCCAATGATGTACCATGGAACATGATTAATTCCTAAGGCATCTCATTTCAGAGGCATCATTGAGTTTCGAGGCCTCTTGTCGGAGTATTGTTCCGGCAATACTAATTATAGGGCGGTGTGAGCACAGCAAATCAGGATGGCTGCACACGGGAGACAAGATTTAGACAGGTTCGGGCCCTCTCGGAGAGGTAATACCCTACGTCCTGTGTTTGGTGGCTGGTATTGCTGTATCCCGAGTGCCGCAGGCCCTAGAGAATCGATCTCGAAGGGGCCTGAGCTATGGAACAGTGGAGATGATGCTGGATGTAAGGCGATGCCGATCGGAGGTCCCCTACCGAGCCTTATATAACCGGCCGGAGTAGGGTTACAGAGTCCGGATCGGGTTAACAGATATGTTTCCTATTCGGTTACAACCAATTCCGGGTAGCCGGACTGGTACTAGTCCTTGTCTTGTACTCCACGTCGGTGAGTCGCCCCCGTGTTGTAGTCGGACTCCGAGTAGTCGGCCTGGCCCACCCTATGCCCGAGTGGCCAGTTTTGTCCTTGACGATACCCGGGTGCTATGTCATCGTCAGTAGCCCCCGAGCCTTCGGCCGACTGGATTAGTCGGGCGGAGGCTCCTTGTCTTGTTATAGATTTCACTCTGGGGGCACGAACAGTGCACCCAGAGAACCGAGTGGAGGGTTTTTATGATTCCCGAGTAGCTGATTTTTGTCTTGGTTACGTCGAGTGCTTTTGCCCTCTCCCCTAGGCAGGCTTCCCGAGTGGCATCCGCCTGAGCGGGCCTCGTCATCACTTGTAGGGAGAATGTGAGGGACTTTAGAACTTCATGAGTCCCGACTGAATTCCTGAGTGGTATCTGGTATCCCGAGCGGCTCAGGTCCAACTAGTGTCCCTCTGGGGGAATACCCTCGAAATTCACGTCAGAACTAGAATACAGGCTGCAGTGCTTCGATCCCGAGTTGTTCGGTGTCTGTCTAGAGCAGTCGGACAGAGGTTCTTTATTGTAGATTTCATTCTGGGGGCACGAACAGTGCACCCAGAGGGTGTAGCCCCCGAGCCTCCACTCGGTTCGTGGAACCGAGCGGAGGGTCTTGATGATTTTCTCGAGGCTGATGGAGGAGGAGGAGGTCTATGTTGCAGTGAAACACCTTCACCGACCGCGCTAACCTGTGGAAGTAGGAATAAATACATGAACCGTTCGCAAATGCATGTTAAGTACTCGGGAAGTCCGAGTGTGACTCTGCATGTTTTGGTGAACTTGTGTCATGTTTATTAATCTCTTCTTTCGTAAAGATTCGTTCATGTGTAAGTTAGCCCTTTATGTGTGCTCTTGCCGACCCGTCGTAGCCCCCATTGCGTAGAGATTAGCCGTGGGCTGTTTCTCGTGTAGCGCAGGGTTGTGGCGTAGACCGGCGATCGAAGACGAAGAGTTAACGCCGGGCTGTTTACACAGTACTAAAATAATTGTTGAAAGAGAGGAGCCCGAGTGCGTTTAGGCGCACCCAGTGTGGTGTAGCCCCCGAGTGTCCGCTATGAGTAGCCGTGGGCGCGCATAGCGGGCCAGTCGGGAACCCCAAAAGTTACTCGGATGGAGCAAAGAAATATTTATTCACTTATTCATAATTAAAATATGGAAGTACAAAGCTTAAGCATAGAAACGACTTAGCTGTTCAATGTTCCAAGCGTTGGTGACGAGGTTGCCGTTTTTATCCTTCAGTCGGTAAGCCCCCGGGCGTAGTCGGGCGGCAACGTACGGCGCATCCGAGTCCACCATGAAGTCCTCCCGAGAAGGATTGTGGCTTCCCGAACCCTTGAAGCCGTCCGAGTCGTAGTCGAGGACGGGTAGAAGGGACTCGATCGTATCAACCAGTCGGGATCTCTATTCGACGGGTGAAGACCCGTTCCCGAGCAGTAGATTCGATTCGAGCGCGATCAGGTTGTTGGAGTTGATTGCCGAAGTAGTCAACTCGAATGAGGTTCCGAGCACTAAAGGCGATGAAGCCCCCGGCAACTGGCTGGAAGCCGAGTCGCTGAGGTGGAGCTTGCCGAGCAAGTCGACGATGCAGTCGGCGATGAGGCCCCTGACCACTGCCTGGAAGCCGAGTCGCCGAGGTAGAGCCTGCCGAGCAAGTCGACGATGAAGCTGGCGACAAAGCCCCCGGGCAACTGGCTAGAAACCGAGTCGCAGAGGTAGAGCCTGTTGAGCAAGTCGGCGTTGGAGTCGGCGATGAAACCCCCGGG
This sequence comes from Stipa capillata, assembly GCA_019208055.1. NCBI lineage: Eukaryota > Viridiplantae > Streptophyta > Magnoliopsida > Poales > Poaceae > Stipa > Stipa capillata. The sequence continues at coordinate 212,524 of JAGXJF010005129.1, read as the reverse complement.
CAACTGGCTGGAAGCCGAGTCGCCGAGGTAGAGCCTGCCGAGCAAGTCGGCGTTGGAGTCGAGCTTTCCGAATCGGAGAGCTTATCCTGGAGTGGCGGCGGAGGTCCGGGGGTCGAAGCTCATGACCTGGCCCGGAACAAAGTCACCGTCGTTGTTGAAGAAACCCATCTGGATCTGTTCAGATGGATCTACTGCGTGCTGGAGGGCGGTTTGCTCTAGCAGGATGCGGAGCCGTCGAAGTTCTTCGTATCCCGGGTTGCCCTCGGGGATCTCGATGGTGTGTGCCGCCATGGTGGCTGCAACGATGTTGAGACTCGGGAGGGGAAAAATCGTAACCCCATCCTTCTCACGCATGCGGAGCTCGTTGTGGACTTGGCGTCCTCGAATCCTCATGTCGTCGTTGCGTTGTTGGTCGTCTCGCTGGCGAGCGAGCCGAGTCTGCTGCTCGATCAACTCTTCCTCCTTAGCAAGGAGTCGGAGTCGGGTGGCCTCGAGCTCGTCCGGTGTTTGTTGCTCAATGGGGACTTCTTGGCCGTCATTGCCGTCTAGCGTGCCGGCATTGGCCACGAAGACTTCCCGGGACGGACGGTGGCTGCCAGAACTTTCATCCTCGTCCGAGTAATACTCGAGGACAGGGAGGAGAGAGTCGATGGCGCCGACCAGTCGGGATCCGAGTGCGAACTCGTGTGCAATAAACGGATCCGATTTCGGCGAAGCCTCTTCCCTGGGGAGAGGGGCCGAGCGTGTGGGCTTCGTGGGAGTCCCGTGCTGAAGAGCTGGTGAAGCCTCTGCCGATCGGGACGTCGCCGAGTAGCAGAGGTGAAGCTGGCCGATCTTGTCGGCGATGAAGTCCAACCTCCCAAATCAGAAGAGTTGGCCAGGGTCCGGGGCAGCGCTGATGAAGGCGAACTTCAGGCTGCTTCCCGAGACGAAAACGTTGTTGTTGTTGGCGAAAGCCATCCCGACTCGTGCAGATGGATCTATGCGCACGGGCCCCTACCTGGCGCGCCAACTGTCGGAGTATTGTTCCGGCAATACTAATTATAGGGCGGTGTGAACACAGCAAATCAGGATGGCTGCACACGGGAGACAAGATTTAGACAGGTTCGGGCCCTCTCGGAGAGGTAATACCCTACGTCCTGTGTTTGGTGGCTGGTATTGCTGTATCCCGAGTGCCGCAGGCCCTAGAGAATCGATCTCGAAGGGGCCTGAGCTATGAAACAGTGGAGATGATGCTGGATGTAAGGCGATGCCGATCGGAGGTCCCCTACCGAGCCTTATATAACCGGCCGGAGTAGGGTTACAGAGTCCGGATCGGGTTAACAGATATGTTTCCTATTCGGTTACAACCAATTCCGGGTAGCCGGACTGGTACTAGTCCTTGTCTTGTACTCCATGTCGGTGAGCCGCCCCCGTGTTGTAGTCGGACTCCGAGTAGTCGGCCTGGCCCACCCTATGCCCGAGTGGCCAGTTTTGTCCTCCTTGACGATACCCGGGTGCTATGTCATCGTCACCTCTATTCCACGAGATCACACGATTAATTGGTTTATTTTGTTGTTAATATTCTTAATAAATTATCTCAGGTGGGTTATAGATAAAACCTGAATTTCAGAGATCTTGACAGTAGGCTTGCCTAAAGCCCTAAAGATGTTGTTTTATGAAGAGTAAAACCTAACCATTGTGCGTCCAAAGATTTTTTTTTGGTTAGCACTAATAATATCATATGACGGGTCTGCTCATATTGTTGGTGTGTGTTCTTTTATTCCACAGCGTGCATCCAAGTTGTCTGACTGGGGCAACATCAGCGCTGCATAATGCCTCACTACGGCTACCAATCATCGGGAGTGTTAGGGTAAATTTCCGCTTTGAATTCATATGACAGGCATAAAGTGCGCCATTATGTGCGTGATGCAGATCAAATATTATGTTATAAGATATTTCTTCTAATAATGTTTGCAGGCAAACTGTGAGGAAATCTCAGAAGTTCTTAACTCTGCAATGCAATTGCTGGAACCAGTGTCTCCTTGTGTTGGAAATTTACTACTGAAGGTGAGAAACCGTAGAATGATCTTGGCATGCATATCTATCCTAGCTACTATGAGATGCTTTTGGATTGTGCTCAGTAAGGAAGCAAATTTATACTGGATGTAGATTGTTCTATTGATCATTATAACTTTGAGTTATTCGCCAATACCATTATGTCCTTCTTATACGTTGCTCAAAGACATACCATGTTCGTGTTATATTGGTATAGTTAATCATCCTGTGATTCCTGTCTATTAGCATTAACACAAGGTATGATGTCTTGATTTTTTTTACACAGCTGGCATTTAACTTATACTTCCCAGGTTTCTTGAAATCATTTCTAATACTGTATAATCATAGTTGAGATCTGGTATTTCGATTTAGAAGCTATGGTTGTTGCAAATATAATAGCATGTATGATCTTTCCTTAGTAGATCTCATATGTAGGTCCCTGGTTCACTTCATAAGTTGAATAAGTGTAGGATCTGATTTTTTGGTTGTTATTTTTATAATGCCCAAAGACATACTTGTGTACTAATTAAATTCTATATCAGTCAAATATGTGTTAGTTCAAAAAATAAAATTAGGCTATCTTTTGCATTAAAGATTTTGCATTTGTTGAATGGCTGTTTCAGGATAACAAGAAAATTACTTATCTAAACTACTATATTTGTCTTGTTATTGTGTTCTTCCACAATTATTCATCACTGAAACATTCTCTCTGTGTGCGCACGCGCTATTTCTTACTGTAGATGACCAAGTTAGTATGGAATATATTCTAATCCATAAAATTAGGTTGCACTGTTATACTTCTAATTGAAAATTGTCGCTTCTAATTATATATTTTTTGTGGAATTTGTAAGCCTTTTGTTATTCTTTCAAACATATAAGTCTTAAAGCATATAAGATAAGAGCACGCATCTCAGTTTTTTTGGCACTGCCATGCTTCACATTATAGTGTTTTGCATGACAAACATTGGGGATATTACGGACACACACAGACATGCAAGTAAAATTTATCAGACCTGAGGCATATATGCTATTTGAGATGTGATCATCCTGACCTTGGAAACCTGTAGCGGTTTCCCGTTTTCTTATATGCTCTGTCATCGAAATTAGTGTACATCCGTTTCTTAATAACAGAACTAGGAGAGTGCAGGTTAATAAGAGTTGTTCATTTCTTCTCAACAGGTGTCTGTTATGAATCCTACAATGGAGACATCACTACGAATGGTGCTGGAGTTTACCGCTGATGTCCGTGAAGGTAAAGTACCGAAAGACAGATTATTATCTTTTAATCCTCCAAGAACAGGCACATAGCATTTGTTGTATGAATACGAGTAAAACCTTACCTTGTTTTATGTATTCTCCATGAGCATTTAACATTCAGCCTTACGTAATAATTTTATAAATTACTAAGCAGCAAAGGGATTGGCATGCACATAACCGATGCACAAATTGTAACTAAGTTTGCCATCTAACTAAGTAAGACATGATGTGGTTCAGTTGAGTTCGACATTTTGTTCTGTACCATGTTTTGGTTTTCAAGAATTGAAATTTGTTTCTAAAATGCTTGGACTAGGTTGCCTGGATACCTAGATACGGATACGGACATGCGATACAGCAATGCCGCGATACGTTTTTTCCCCCAAAACACTGATATATGTAAAACTATTTTTTGTTTAGTTTATGGTCTAGAGTGGTGTCTGAAAACAATACTGTTATAATTAGTTTGCATGCACATGCTTGTGAGATTGTTGAAACTGAGCTTTGCTGATGGCTGTTTATTCTTGTAGGCCATTTTAATATTTTTCTTGGGGATCTTTACCCAAGGGTCACTGATGATGCTTTGTTTGCTTGTTTCTCTGGATATTCTATTTCTAACTGCTCATAAGTTTTTCATATAGCTATGTGCATCTCCTCCCTTTTGTACACTATATTATTTCTTATCGGTTTAGCTTGGTAACTTATGCAGAGATGCTAGAATCATATGGGATCAGAAAACTAGACGATCTGGAGGGTTCGGTTTTGCTTCTTTGAGGAATCAGCATGTAGTGTTGATTACGATAGTTAGCAAATTGTTCTGGACATTTTAGAAGTCTTTTGTAACTGTTGTTTCATCATCTTACTTTATTTTTGATTGACATGATGTTATCTCTATTCCTTGTTTCTAGCTATCTCTCATTCTGGACGCATCGCAATTGGGGAATAGATGGTGCTAATGCTGGTGAAGCGAAGCAAGCAGACTCCAAGGGTATGATAGAGTTGAGTATGCGCACTTCTTGTTCCTGAGCTGGTTGTTTTTTGTTTAAGTTGGTATACGATTGTTCCTGAGGTCCTTGCTGCAATAGACGTCAACAGTTTAGCCGTCTTTGCAACTGCATAACAGTGGTTTCAGTTTCTTAGGTGCAGACATTCAGTTGAGTTTCTATCCATTGATAGCATTCTTTCCTGCTACAATAGTGATATACCATGCAGGGATATGACAAGCCTTTTGTTTTTTTTTGCAGATTGTGTAGATAGTGTGTTAACCTCATTCATTTTTATATACCTCAGTTCGTTTGTTAACTGAAGGTTCAGAGACTCATTACCATATTTCCAAGTGGTCTAACATTTCCATTTACTTCCTAGACCAATCAAACTCATTGGCGATCTGATTCCCCCATCTATTTTACCCTACTTTTGGCTTCATGGTCTGACAGTTTCCTCTCTTTTTTTCCTTTCCAAAACAGCTTGGATTCAAAATGTTCTTGGGTTTGACTGCAACTGTAACCAATTGGCATGCTGAGAGTACAACTTGTAGCTTTGTATTGGAGGACAATTCTCTTGTAGATTTTGTTGAGCTTCCTGATAGTTGCCAAGGTCTTTAGTATTGCAATGTGTTGAGTGGAGTTATCAGGGAACACTGGAAATGGTCAGTTCCTCTATCACCACCATCTTTTATCCTTTCCTCTTCATGCCACAAACTTGATCCTTGTGAAAGGAGGAATTGAAGCCGGCCTTTTTGCATGTGCGGGTGGCACGTGAGTGGTGTGCACTTATACGTGTATGTATGCTAGCGATTTGTATGATCATGTGTAAATTATGAGATAATTGCTCCTGAATGAGTGGTGTAAGGTGTATGTAAAATGTAGATGAGTGTTGTAGAGTTTTGTGCATATGTGTAGCTTGGTATTGCAGGCTTATAATCTCGTGTTGTAAGCCAATAATAGTTGTAGAGCAGATTTTACGATGTAAAGTTCTGTTTTTTTTCTATACTGCCTTGAATTTTCTTTTGAAGAAGAGTTTTCCATTTTGTATTTCGGTATGTTTCTCAACAAAAAAAAATTGTATTTCAGTATGAATTGTTTGGGATACATGAAATTTGTAGAATAGTTACTTCTTTCTTAGGTGTATTTGTTTGCTTTCAGAACAAATGAAATACTTGCATCATCTTTTGGTGCATTTGGGCATGTGGCCTGGTTAAGGGTCACTTTGATCATATTTATGTAAAGGGCTTACATAGGAGATATGGTGGTCGTGCAAAGTTAGAGAATTTTCAGGTGATTGAGCATTAGCAAATTCGTTGTATATAACTTCATTCTCTACATATGCTAGATTTTGTCATTGATAAACGCAGGTTAATTCAGCATTAGCCTGTCCGTTTGGCTTCATCATATATGAAGCGCCCACATGGTTTCGTTCAAATATTTACCTGCTGCTATTAATTGGACGCTATATATATATACTGATAAGAAGACTTTGAGTTGGTGCCAATCCATTACTAAATTGAATCACCCTGAAAAATCTGCAACCTCATTGTTTTCCTATCTCTATCGGAGCTGTCCCCGCACCCTCTATCTCCCAGCTCGTTCATCTCTTCTAGGGCACAATGCGCTCCTCCTCTCCCCAGTCCCTCAGAGCCGTTGTCGCTCATGCTCGGAGAGGAGGGCGAGCAGGCCTACCCCGAGGTCACGCTCGCTCTCCGTGGCCATGGCCGCCGTGGCCGACGAAGCCGGCTTTTTTTTGTCAAGGACGACACGTCGTGGAAGTCACTCGGCATCTCGGACTGCCTCGCTTTCGCCCTGCACAGCACTGGGCTCTCCAGATGCCAGCTCATTGTCGCTTGTCCAAGTACAAGTTGTCGCTGCACACTATGTGCTCGACGAAATGTCAGCGTGCAAATCTTATACCATTTTGTTCCAAGGTTACTGCATGAAGTGTGATTAGTTAGATAAGTAGCTAATGTTGGGCACTGAGTAGAGGTTGTAGGTCTTTGCATGATATCTCATCCAATCAGTCTCAGAATTTGGAGTGACATATGTATCTCTTTTCTTGTATCAGATTCTTTCCCCATGCAAGGAACCAGTTATGACTTCGAGTTATTGTGGTTAAGTTTTTCCTTTGGTTCTTATCCATTGATTGCGCATTGCCCCAAATCTTTTCTGAATGAAGTTCTCTTAGTACAGTTTATTGTTCATATGTTGTTCTACTTGGATCTTCGCTACTAGACAAGGAAACATTTATTTGCTATAGTTATGCCAAAACATAATTTTTTGCTGATTCTAGCCTATTGGTGGGGTTGCAATCCCTCGAAGTTTTTAACAAGTGTGGATTATTTGTGATCCATCTACACACATGCACTTGACTCCCCGTGGGCAACCGGGAAAGAAGAAAAAAGAACACGAGTCAATAAGAGCAGAGAAAATGATATTTTTAAGATGGCGGCTGGAGGAAGAGGCCATCGCAGAATGGAGGAAGAGGTGGAGGAGACGTGTGGTAGGGAGGAAGAGAGATAGGGTGATGCACAGTGGTGGTCGTCAGAGAGGGAAAAGCAAGGAAAGATGATGACGATTGACACGACGCAGTTAGAAGCACGCTCGTTGCACTTGACACACGTCTTCGCAAAATAGGACGATTATTTTGATTAATACTTATATATGCTACTTCGTTATTCCGTAGCAACGCACGGGTACCCTACTATATTGAGAGATACCCCAGTTCACTACATGGACCTGACGTTTTGATACACTTATTGAAGTACAATGAGAACAAATCTGAAGACAACATCCCTCACGTGGAATGAGATTTTCTTAAACGCCTAAAGAAATAGATGCTTTAGAAAGAGATAATTAGTTGTGACTTATTTTTTAATAACTGTTTTTTAGACTTATTTTAAATAAATGATGAGTTGTAATATTAAGCAATATTATCATACTCTATTTTATACTCATGTAAATTCCACATGCATTAGTTGAGACGTGCGTTGCACATGCACGCTTACTAGTTACAATAAAGACATGGTTTAAAGTTTGATTCTCAACAAAAAAAATAAACAAAGCATTTAACTCAACAAGGCCTCAAAGTCATTTTCAATTAAGGACCAGATTTCAATTAATTTGCTCATGGCAATGCAGCTATTCCAGCGAAGTGTTTTTTCCTCTGTACATACAGTACGTAGCTACCATGTTTGCCAAGACATTTCCTGAGCAATGTGATGCATAAATAATGTTCAAGCATATACAAATATATTGGTGAATTCACTCATTTTTGAAATCCATACTCCACTCTTCCCTAACAGAAGGTGCACAATTGAGAGACAATTGAAATCCATACTCCACTCACCCCGCTGCGTCAGGAGATGAGGAGCTGGGGGCTTCGGGTGCGTCGGGTGAGGACGGGTGCTACCGAAGCGGGACGGCGCGGCGTCCTGAGCGTGGCAGGTCGACCGGGGCGGCGAGGCGGCCTCAACAGGGCGGGCCGACTGGGCAGCACGACGGGATGAACGTAGCAAGGTCGACCAAGGCGGCGTCGGGTGACCGGGGCGGCGTCGGGCGACCACGGCTGCGTCGGGCGAGCGGGGCGGCAACGTGTCGGGCGAGCGGGGCGGCGGGGCGGCGGGGCCGAGGGCGGGGACGGCGGCGGGGATGGCGGCGGGTGGAAGAGAAGGACGGCGCGCCGTCAGGTCGACCGGGCGGCGAGGCGGGCAAACGCGGCGAGGCCGGGGGCGGGGGCTAGGTTTATGCGGCGGCGGCGACGAACCCTAACGCGGGTCTGCGGGAGGCCGGGGCTGAGCCGTGCGAGCTCACGGGTTCTTTTTTTACACAGAGCACTTGAGTGGCATATGCACGTAATAACGGTTCGTTCCGGGGCTATTTTGGGAAATCTTTTTTTCACTTAATGTAGAATCTTGGGAAGCTGCTCTTCAGGGGCTTATTGTCACTCAACATCAACCTGAGCTAGCTGCAAAATTAATCTAGTAACAAATTTCAAGTTCTTTTCAGATTCAGCTTAATTTGACCTATAAATCTCTCCACCACCTAAAAAGAACTGGCCCGTTGTCCTATCAGAAGATATTTCAGCCATATCTCTTGGGGTCCGTACTAGGTTCTGTAGTTGCAAACACCAGTCATGTCTCGTATAGAGAATCTACCTAGGCACCTGTGACATGCATAACCTGATTCTTACAAAATTAATGCCATATGGACCACCTGCTTCTGCTGTTCTGAATTACTTGAAACTTGTTATGAGTTGTCCAAATTGAGTCGACTCTGATCTTCAGAAAGAAGAAAGAGAACTAGCATGAGAACTGGAAAGCTGTGTGTTAAACTGGGCAGCTGGTGTCCACAAGTCTATTGTAAGGTACACCTTTCGGAGTTGAGCAGCAACGGAGGAGTAACATGGCAACAAACGAACTCCCTGAATTTAAGCCTTGTTTACCTGCATCGTCAACGTTACTTTTATATCTGTACTTTGTCGCTTTTGCTATTCGGCAATCACCCGTTTTCACTTTTTATATCGGTGGACCGTGCGTGATGTGGAGCTGAGGGAAGAGACCTTGCTGGAATTAGGGGTTAGTGTAGGAAAGGGGAGAGGGAGGGGGGTTGGGAGGGAAGGCTTGATCTCGTGGCGGCAAAGGCCGGACATGACGAACTGGAGGTGACGATGACGCAAAGGCAGGGGCACGAGTGGAGGTGAGATTAGATTGGAGAGATGTGGTGATGTGGGACGAAAAAAAGTGGGCTGTTAGGCCATTGTCGCAGCAATAATGAGACAAAGTAGTATTTACGGTGAATCCCCCAGTTAAGTAGTCATGTATTACAATAGGAACACATAATTTTCTCGCAAATATAGCTCTCTTAATCATTTCTTCGCATGTACCTGCAGTTGCATTCAAGTAATGCCCCTTGATTTCACCGGTTTCAGTCTGTGCTTTATAAATAGCTTCGGCACAAAAGACAAAACGGTCCCTCCAATGTATAAATCGTTGTGAGTTTACGTTTTCATCATTTTTGGTAAAAAAATCCAACAGTTTTGAAAAATCGACTGTAAGTTGAGAAAAAAGCAAGCGGATGAGGTATTGGCGGACCGTACTTTATACAGGCTCTGGGCTATATAACCTGAGCCATGCAGCTTAGTCTACAGAGTATCTTAGTCTTAAGCAATGCTTTGCACTTGCTAGCGCAACGCGTTGCGCTCCTAGCTACGCTTGCAGTACAATCTAGGACTACATTGTGTTTTGTATGGTTTGATGCATGTGGAGGTGGGTGAATGAGCCCCAGGTTTCTGTCGAGTGTCAACGCTTCGATGCAGGCGATTCGTTGGAACGATCCAAACGAGCCGGTCAGCGTTGCACTGTCTAGGTACAGGCGTCAGGCTCCCGTTCGCTGCAGACACGGCAAGTCCCTGACTTGTCAACGCCGCGAAAACTCGCACCAGGCATGAAATGTCACGGAACCCGTTGAAACCGTGGAAAGCCTCGAGAAGCCTAACTTTCCCGGCGCGCCCTCCTCTGTGACCGTATGTACTTTTCTTTGGATTCACGCGAAAATCAAACTGTTTCACTCAAAATTTCTGCAAAATTCTGTGCTCCAAACAAAATGTGTCATCTTTTTAGCTCAGCACGGATTGTTTTCTCGACGAGATGAGCAGCTAGCGTACGTCGTGGAGTCAACAAGCGTGCCGAATGTTAATGTGCGCAGACGCCAAACCCAGAATTCAGAAACCAATGTTGTTTTGTCATATACGGTACGACTGTAACATCAATTAAGAACTAACTCTGAATCACCTATTTGGCACTTGGCAGCCCCAAGTCCATTCGGTTCGGTAAGCTTTAGCGTCACTCATTTGTTTTTAAGTTGCTCATTTGTGAATCTAAGACCCCACAACGCGTTGAGTAACGAGTGTCAAGTCAGATGGTATAACGTGAAATTCAATCATCAAGGAATGATTTCTTTTGGCGCAGGAAAAGCATGGCTGCCTTCGGATTGAAAAAGCTTAGAACAGCAAGGATGCAGCAGAGACGATATGGAAACTTGACACTTCATCGGCGCGTGATCCAAGACGGGATTGAACAACCGACAGCGAGATCTCAGCTCCAACAACCATGCAGTTGTAGTAGGAGAAGAAAAGAGATGGGCTTTTTTTAAAAATACACTCCTACGCCGATCTACTGCTGCAATTCTGGATCTGGGAGTTGTTCATACCAAACTACGAAAGCACTCATCGTCTCTGTGTATGTCTTAAAACAATTTTAGGAGCAGCAAAGCAATCAGCCAAATGGTAACAAGAAGAATGCACTGTATCGTCGTAGTACTGACCAATGGTCGGTCAAATGTAATGTTGTAGTATACAAAAGAAAAAGGTATCCTCATCATCTCCATATCAACGGAGTTACTGCTCTCATCTGTTCACTAAAGAATCGGCACCAAGAATGAAGAATCTAACATAGATCAAAGAACGAACCAATCGAGCCACATCATCATATATTGGCCGTGGCATCGATGCATCTTCTATCGATCTCCCGAGTTGTTTGTACGTGTATGATGAACCGTACCATCGCTCGTCTCCGAAGAATCAGACGAGCTCGACGCGCGCGGAGTAGTCGGCGTACCTGGAGCGCCGGATGTTGGCCTGCCGCTTCCTCCACACGACGGCCGCCAGCCCCACCACGGCCGCGGCCGAGAACGCGCCCACCACGACGCCGGCCTTCTTGCCGCCGTTCATCTCGGCGTCCCCGTGGCTCTCAGTCTCGGCCGCCCCGTCCACCGCCTGGCCGGTGCCGGCCTTCACCTCCATCGCGGCGGGGGCAGGCGCCGGGGACTTGTGCTTCTTTTCCTTCTTCTTGTAATCATCATCGTCGTCGTCGCCGTCCTTGTCGGCGGCAGCAGCAGCAGCAGGGGCCGGCGCGGGAGTGGTAGTAGAGTGAAGGGACGACGGCGCCAGTTGAGCCGGCACCGGGGATTCGGAGGGGGAGGGGAGCGGGGAGGTCTCCGGAGGCGCGGGAGGGGACATCGTTTTGTCGTCGTCGTCGTCGCTGTCGTCGGCGGCGGCGGAGTGGGCGGGGGCTAGCGAGGGGGAGATGGAGTCGGAGGTGGAGTCTGGGTGGAGGACAGGGGAGGCGGTGGGTGCGGCGGAGGAGGGCGGCAGCGAGATGGGGCTCTGAGCGGAGGCAAGGAGAGGCGAGACGAGGAGCAGGAGGAGGAGGAGGAGGAGGAGGGAGGAGGCGGGGGGCAGCGGCAATGCCATGGAGATTGCAGTGGTGAGGTCGTGCGGCGAAGCGGGAGCAGATCTGCGGCGAGGTGAGCGTGTTTGGTTTGGTTGGTGGTGTGGCGGAAGGGAAGCAGGGGAGCGTATCTCTATCTCTCTCTCTACTCTTAAAAAAGACTAGCGTTCCCTTTCCTGCCGGCAGAGTACGTTTTGCCCACTCTTCGTCCAACCTTCCTGTTTTACAACCTTTCTGCCAATAAATACTTACTAAATATGTGTTTACTAAATAAAATCCTACTATTTTTACACAATCATATTAATATGGGCAGGTAAATCACGAGCTAACGTACTAGAATATTTATACTCCGTTGCAACGCACGGGTAATTATCTAGTATATATATAGGTGGGGACGGCCGGGTTGGCTGGAAAGGTCTAGATGATTGCTTGCCAACACAGTGGACGACCCAGATGGCCTCCACACTTTGAGATTCGTGCAACCATGCCATAAACTCGTTTCGAATGTGCACCACACTACACTGTACAGACAACAAACAGACCAGGATTTTAGCCACCGGAATGGAGATTTGACCGGAGGCCGGTAGGACTGGTAACCGGAACATATCGGTTTTTCACCAGTAGTAACTTTATAAGTTTAGATTTAGATAAAATTTAATTAAAATTCATTAAATTTGCATCTACTTTCAACAAAGCGGTGTTTTTTCTTCGGCACAACCATTTACCGGGGCTACCGGTAAGGCCGATAACCAAAACCTTGCAAGAGACACATCGCACATTGTAGACTAGTCCACCTTAAAACTAAAAGGAAAAGAGAGCAGCTCCTTTTCTGAACAGGAATCGCTCTGGGCTCATGGCCCAGCAGTGCAAGAAGGATCTGGAGCTGTAGCGGTAACCAACAACTCGGTAACACGATAACCGTGCAATCACACATGTTTAAACAATGTCGTCTCAAGGGTGATTATAGATTATTATTCTACCACATAGCTCCAGTCTACAACACAATGCTAGGCTAGGTCGCTAGGATAGGAAGCCTGCTAGCATAATTTTCATCTACGCAAATGGTTCATCACAATATTTCGTGTCAACAGATCAAGATAAAACCCTCTTTCCTATAAAGACCAACAGCAAAATGACCAAAAGCGTATCAGGAGCGGCAATCAGTGTAAGGCCGCAGCCTGTTGTTTCTTGGGTTGCCCTCTTGTATGCTTCCCACCTTGGGTCTTTGGCTCAGGTGGTGATGCTTCTTCAGTTGCCTCAGAATCGTCAGTGAATGGGGAGTACAGGAACTTTTTTGCGTTTCCGACATGCGTGCACGAGAGCTTGAGGATCCTTCTACCCCACATCCATTTCAGCAAGATCTTCATGTGAGTCTTGCTGTTCAGGCCGCTGATACCAGCATCCTGTCGTACAATATTTGGCAATGAGTGCAAGCTCTTGAATAGAGATAAACAGTGGTACAAGACCACAAAATCAGATGCCACTTTGTGCACTTAAGCTGAGCTAGACTCAGAGAAGGGTAAGTTGAAATCGATAACAAGTCCTACACTGCCGTTGGGATTCTATAGAAGTACTGTACAGAATGTGAGAATGGATAAACACTGTCAATGTTCCCAACTCAAGTGCCATGAATGAGCAAGCAGGTAGTCAGAATGGTGGGGCATGTTAGCTACTAAGAGAGATTCAGACTAACTGCATGTCCAGAAGGACGAGGCTTTCACAAACATTTCAAGATGCTTTGATTAAATAACATAACAAACTCATATAGAAACCATTCTGCAAACCTAAACAAAGGAATCAGTGGTATACCTCACGGAGTTTTTTAGGTATCCATAGCACATTCGGCTTATTCAGACACAAAGACCAAAATAACGCTGCATCAATACTAATTACAGAAATTCCTAGTAGTATGCAAATATCATGAATACAATCATTGAAATATACTGCCAGATAAACTATTTTTGTATGAGTGTATGCCAACAAGTTAGGCACACATCTTGTGCATAAAACTACCACTTCAGCCCAGACTGAACGAGCTCCAAAATGTAGAATATGGCACAAAAGTAGCAAGACATTGTCGCAAAATGGGCTCAACGCCTTTATCACCGGTAGGCACTCACCAGAATTGGGCTAAGCCTGATCCCTCAAGATACTGGAATGGATTATGCTATGATACATAGGTGGCCGTCTCAGTGTCAAGGAAGAAGAGTAAAACTATCTACACTACTACTCTTCTTCTTTTTCACCTAATTGCATCCCAGATGCAAGAAATTAAGGTACTAGTAAAGGGGAACCAAAAAGAAACTATCATAATTCATGGTCGAAACATCATGATATCATAGAAAGATGTAGAGGCAGAGGCCAAGCTCGCAACTTAGCTTTCGGGCATCAGTTTTCATGTACTCTTACTAGCGCAGTTACTGGCTTGGAAAGAACAAGTTGTTCAATCGCTAGAGGTTGACACACAAACAGTTGCATCATACCTTGATGAGCAGTGGAGTATCACCATACCTTGACGTGGTTCCACGTGTTGCCGACGGTGAGGGGCCCGTGGTCAGCGAGGATCTGGAGGAGGCGGCCGGAGATGGCGACCGCCTCCTCCTTGGGCACCTTGGGGTTGATCCGCCGCACGTCCACCGCCCTCTTCCGCGAGAAGTGCCGCCTCAGCACCTCCCACGCCATCCCTCCCGCCCCTCCGCTGCCGCCGGCACCTCCTCGGAGAAACTGCATATCGCCGCCGCCGCCCGGTCGCTGGGGTTCAACTCAGTTAACCCAAGCCCTCCTCCACCTCTCCCGCCCGTAAGAAAGAAGAAGCCCAAGCTGTGTCAGAATTGGGCCTATAGACTGGGCTCGGCCCAATAAGTATCTTCCCCTTCCTCGTCTCGTGGCGGCTCCGCTCCATTCCAACCCAAACCAACCATCCCAGATCTCTCTCCGCCGCGAGCTCCGGTGGCGGCGGCGGCGGCGGCGGCGGCGGCGGCCTGTGAGAACGCCGGCGACTGACGATCGCTCTCGTCTGAGGTCAGCAACATGGAGCTCCACTCCTCTTCCTCTTTATGATTCTCGTGGCTTGACTACTGAGCTCGGTGTGTGTCCATGGCCACTGGGAAACGCGATAATATGAGCTCGGCTTGGTCCGATTTGGTTCCAATCGGATGAGATGATCTGAGATTTTTTCGAATCCTGTTTCTGCAGCGCGGATGCTTGGTCAGCAGCCGCCAGCCGCACATGTCAGCTCTCCGTCTGTGCAGGGGAGTCGTCGAGTCGCCGCCGTGCAGGTCGGAATGCTCGAGATCTAGGAAGCTTGGTGCTGCATCCTGCGCCCCGAGGGGGGCCGCCGCGTGCCACCAAAAGAAGCCAGGGAGCTTCCGCTTGCTGCGTGCATCTCCTTCCTTCGGCAGAAGCACTAGGTAGTGTTACTGTCCCAGTATTACCACACCATGATTATTCCTAATAATACTGAAAGAAGTAGGTACAAGATGTGCAATGTGTCGATTTCACCGATGAAGATTGGTCCTTGGTAGTATCCAGTCAGTTTTATGCCAAAAATGAAGAAATTTTCAGTGTTTGATTTTCTAGAGAACATGGATGGCTGGAGATTGTTAAAGCACTTTGTTTGTTGGAATCAGATGCAACGACTTTTCATTGGAAATACTAGTGACTAGTAGTCTCTCTCATGCTCAATTCCGATGAAAAAGTTATTTAAATTTAGATACATCACCACTGAACTTAGTTGCAATGGAAAGGGAAGTGAATTGACTGACCAGTAGGCAATGTGCCAAATATAAGATTGAAGAGAGAAATTTGGTTTCATGCATACCGCTATGTCCACACATAGTATGCACCCTACCCCTTTTACCATGAGGTTCTCAATTCACTGAGTCTACAGTTTCAGACCCTTTTGTTCTGTTGTGCTAGCTAACTAAATAAATAATGAACTTATGCGTATCCTATGCATTCCAGAGTTAACCTGTTCACTGAAGATTGATGTGCTTGTGCGTCAAATATCAACTTGGAAGAGAATGTGCAAATTATTCATTATTGGGTACTTGCATGGTTCCGCAATCACAGAAGATTGCTCTAATGTCCACGCCATCCAATCCACCAACATCCGTATTTAAGCCACTTTATTTCGAGGCTTAACCACTCCTGTGTCAAACTGTCAAGTGACACACTGACACTTCGCCAACGACCAACCGGACGAGCGCCACCGCCACCTCATGGCCGCGGCCAAGGCCACCACCGCGGCGGCGGCGGCGTCCTCCGCGGTGTTCCGGAGCAACCAGGAGCTCACCCGCCTTGCGCGCTCGGGCCAGCTGGCGGCCGCGCGCCACCTGTTCGACGAGATGCCCCGCCGCAACACCGTCTCCTACAATGCCATGCTCTCCGCGCTCGCGCGCCACGGCCGCCTCTCCGACGCACGGCGACTTTTCAACGAGATTCCCCGCCGCAACCTCGTCTCCTGGAACGCCATGATCGCGGCCTGCTCTGACCACGGACACGTCGCCGACGCGCGGGAGCTGTTCGACGCAATGCCCGCCCGGGACGACTTCTCCTGGACGCTCATGGTCTCCTGCTACGTGCGCGCGGGCGAGCTCGCGATCGCCAGAGATGTGCTTGACCGAATGCCCGGGGAGAAGTGCACGGCATGCTACAATGCCATGATCTCCGGGTACGCCAAAAATGGCAGGTTCGATGATGCGGTGAGGTTGCTACGCGAAATGCCAGCCCCGGACATGGTTTCTTGGAACTCCTTGATGGCGGGGCTCACTCGGAACGAGGAAACAGTCCGCGCAGTGCAGTTCTTCGAGGAGATGCCGGAGAAGGACATGGTGTCCTGGAACTTGATGCTGGAGGGTTATGTGCGTGCTGGGGATCTCAATTCGGCAGCTGGCTTATTTGCGAGGATCCCCTCACCTAATGTCATTTCTTGGGCGACCTTGCTCAATGGGTATTGCCGGGCAGGGAGGATAGGTGAGGCAAGAGAATTGTTCGACAGAATTCCCGATCGGAATGTTGTATCTTGGAATGTGATGCTTAGTGGGTATGTACGGCTCTCCAACATGGATGAAGCCTATAAGTTGTTTGCAGAGATGCCAGATAAAAACTCAATCTCATGGACAACGATGATAAGTGCATTAGTGCGTGCTGGGAAGCTCCAAGAAGCAAAGGATCTGCTCAACAAGATGCCTTTCGACAGTGGCACAGCAAAGACTGCACTGATGCATGGGTATATGCAGAGCAAGATGATTGATGAGGCACGTCTTATTTTTGATGGAACCGAGGTGCGAGATGCAGTGTGCTGGAATACGATGATATCTGGCTATGTCCACTGTGGAATGCTTGACGAGGCCATGGTGTTGTTCCAGCAAATGCCGAACAAGGATATGGTTTCTTGGAACACCATGATTGCTGGCTATGCTCATGATGGTCAAATGCGCAAGGCCGTCAGTATTTTCAGTAAGATGAAACAGAGAGATACAGTATCGTGGAATTCAATTATCTCCGGATTCGTTCAGAACGGGCTCTGTGTTGAAGCACTCTGGCATTTCATGCTCATGAGAAGGGATGCAAAGAGGGCTGACTGGTCTACATATGCGTGTTGTCTCAGCGCATGTGCAAACTTGGCTTCTTTGCAAGTCGGGAGGCAATTCCACAGCCTTCTTGTCAGGAGTGGACACATCACTGATTCCTTTGCTGGAAATGCCTTGATTTCTGCATATGCAAAGTGTGGAAGGATCTTGGAAGCAAGACAAGTCTTTGACGAGATGGCAGGGTGGGACATTGTTTCATGGAATGCACTCATTGATGGCTATGCTTCTAATGGTCGTGGGACTGAGGCGATCTCAGTATTCCGAGAAATGGAAGCCAATAATGTCAGACCCGATGAGGTCACATTTGTAGGTGTCTTATCAGCTTGCAGTCATGCTGGATTGATTGATGAAGGACTGGATTTCTTCAACTCGATGACAAAAGACTACTCGTTACAGCCTGTGGCTGAACACTATGCTTGCATGGTGGATCTACTTGGAAGAGCTGGGAGACTGAGTGAAGCATTTGAACTTGTCCAGGGAATGCAGATCCAACCTAATGCTGGTGTATGGGGTGCAATGCTTGGAGCATGCCGGGTACACAAGAACCATGAGCTCGCACAGTTTGCAGCTGAGAAGTTATTTGAATTGGAACCTCGCAAGACCTCAAACTATGTGCTGTTGTCAAACATCAGTTCGGAGGCAGGCAAGTGGGATGAAGCTGAAAAGATGAGGGTCTTGATTAAAGAAAGGGGAGTGCATAAGCCACCTGGCTTAGCTGGATCAACATAGAGTGCACATGAGGTGGCTGTTACCTGAATCAGACTCTTGCCTGCTAAACCCTGGTTCAACATCTGGAAGTGTCATGCCAATGTTGATGCACCGCACGCGCTTGAGGCAGTGATACAGCACAGCTAGGAGTGATAGCGGGGTTTTGCAGAACTTAAACTTGAGTCTGATTCTTCTTCTCTCTTGAATTCCAGATGAAAAGCTCCCAGCGATGACTCGACTACCGCGTGCACAATGCTATCACTGTGCGTCCTGCTAGACCAATGTGCTTAGTCGGCAGCAGGCAGTGCCTAGCTTTATCGGAAAGGTATAATGAATTACATGGTGCAGGCAGGTGATTCACTGAAGATTGATGTGCTTGTGCGTCAAATATCAACTTGGAAGAGAATGTGCAAATTATTCATTATTGGGTACTTGCACGGTTCCACAATCACAGAAGATGCACTCTTACGGAATTTTGTAGTTAGAGAATCCTGTGCTAGCTCAGTTAGTGCATTGTAAGTAGTATGGGTTGAGGATTCACTTTTCATTAAGTGCTCTATTTTTTGGTGCCATCAGATGGCCAAAATAGATAACTCCATTGCAACAGGACACTATCTATTGCATTTGATCTAATAATCTGCTGCATGTGTGTTTTTTTGCCTGCCTTCTCCCAGCTATTGATCTGATTCTTAAAAGCTAGCATGCATTTCTTCTAACAATGCCCAGGAACATTTTAATCGGAACTATTTTGTTCTTTCTGTAGGGGGGTGCGATGGGCCATTAAGACTATGGCGGATGACAATACTGACAATTCCAGCAATAGCACTCGCCTGCTTAGTGCAATTCAATCTTTTTGGAACAAGTTATCTGGCAAGCTGAAGAAACTAAGAAAAGGGTTCCCCGTGAAGATTCTATCCTTTCTCATAGGATTTTATTGTGCCACAGCATTTGCTACCGTCATTGGGCAAACTGGTGACTGGGACATATTGTCTGCCGGTCTTGCTGTTGCTATTGTTGAGGTTATTGGTGCTCTCATGTACAGGGCTTCGTTTGCATTTCTTGGTAGGGTCAAGAACATGATTACCATATTCAATTACTGGAAAGCTGGGCTTACACTTGGGCTGTTCTTGGATTCATTTAAATATGAAGTGGATGAATTTCTTGAATCATGTAATCCATTCAACTTTGAGATTAATATATTTACTGGGCTTTGGTAAATTTTTGCTCCAGATTTTAATACTTTGCTTCATCTGCATCTGCCAATGACATTTCTTTTTGCGGAATTTCTTTTCTTTTTTCCTTTTCATTTATTCATCCTTTCAACCTTTTTGGCTCTGGATCTGAAACTAACACTCCCTGAGAAGAAACTTCAAGTTTTGTATCAAAAGGTCAACCAGTTATCAGAGCACCAGGATCTGATTAGCTAAGATACAATCCAAGTATTTCTATCTCACAGACAAAAATGTAGTGTACATTGTCGGACCCCAAAATCCATAACAGAGAGGCTTAAGCATAATCACCCGCTAAGTCGAAACGTCAACCCTGACCTCGACTCTAGGACGTCAACTCCCAGAGGAGTGGAGTGATATGGCTTCGAATAGCACGAGACGTCAACCCCAAAGCTTACTCTTGTAAGAGCACAGAGTAGTAGGGTGATATGGTCTCTCACTCTTTTCCACTGAGCCGGAACTTCAATCCCGAACTCGCCCCGGCAAATTAATGCTCGGCTGGAGTAGGATGATATAGTTCCCAAGCTCTCAGCAGATGAGTCGCTTCACAGGGGTGAATAAACTTAACGACTCTATGATAGAGACTTTGAAACTCTACCCGCAACATGTGCTTCATCAACATACACGCAGGGCACATGAGCAGGCGAAAACAACTAGCTAACACAGCAGAACTCTACAACAGAACTGCAATATAGCAATATAATCATGCAAAGGATCCGAGGATCCCAGTACAATACACAGCGGAAGGTTAAATAGGGCTAAGAAGCCGAACAGTAGTGCCGAAAGCGGCAACAAAACAAACCTAGCTGCCCAACCCCAGGGGCAGGATCACTGCCTGGGATTCCCAGTGACTAACCGTCGTGGGTGTTGATCTCTATATAGAAACCACCCTCAGGAGGGGTAGTTTCCTCTGCAACAAAAACAACAATAATAGCAGGGTGAGTATAAAATTGTACTCAGCAAGACTTACAGTGCGGAAAGTAGTAATAGTTGTGCCAGGTATCAATAAAAGGGGTTTGTGGACTATTTTGCGTAAAGCCAGTTTACTTTTAGCAATACTTGTAAATAGATGAAAACCGACTACCGGAAGGTTTTCGAAAGGGGATAAGTCCACGCTTCACGATTATTCCTACCTGCAGAACACCACACCCTAGGTACCCTCGACCCATCCTCGACCACCCTGGGAGGAAGCTGTCGCTAACACCATCCTTAGAGTTGGCAAGTTTTAGAGTATTGTTATAGTTGTCTAATTCGGTGCAAAATCTTACCAAGCTGTCCATAACCGCGGACACGGCTGTTCAAACAGTTCAAACTCTGCAGGGGGGTACATCTTTACCTACACGTATCAATCGTCTCCTAGTGCCAATGCAATTCACACACTTTCACGAGGTGTGCTGGCGGAGGGTGATTGAACACGACCTTTACAATGCTTTCGACCCAAGTATGAGCCACCCGTATGGGCTAGTCCATGTACATCTGTCCGACGGCACAGAGACACGGTCCCATGCGTTGTGAATCGAGGAACATCCCCGGCCTCCCAGACCGTGTGCCCACCCCACAGAATGCCTTTTGACCCAAGGAAACAACATTCTATCGCAGCTCATACACTAAGTCTAGGCAAATTATTCAGTCGGGGGTGGCCCCATAATCCACCCGTGTAGAAGTACGCGAATCTTGGTTCGAAGGGACACCGGTAACCGGTCCTTGCGGGAAAACGAGACAAACCACCGCGCTCCCAGCCACGGCCTCTCGTCTAGCCCAGATAAAATTAAGCAAGTTTATTAAGTAATCCCGGTGAACACCCACCTACCAAGTAACCCATCCAATGGTGTGAGAACATCTGCTATCCCAGGAATTACGACTTCTACAAGTCTAAGCATGGCTAAGCAAATACACATAATAAGCAATAGCAGGTTACGCACTAGGCTACTCTAGCTAGGTTAGGATGGTGGTAGAGTCGATTGAGCGACAAAGTAAGTTTTGTGCAAGGAATAGAGGTAAACTAACGAGAAAGTAACATTTGAACGCATGCGATATTGCATTTGAAAACAACTAATACTTTGCAAATAGTAGGAGTTCTGCAATGTGACCAAAGGGGCTGCTTGCCTGGTTGCTGAGCAACTAAACCTTGCTTGTGATTGCGGTTATCGTCTGGTGGATCCTCCGACTCTAACGGGATAAAACACACCGGAAAAGAAAAGGCACAATCATAAACATCCAAAATGCCAAACATTAACACAAGATGCAATGCACACCATGGCGTAGAGGATGCAAAAAGAAAACTAATGCAAGTGGAATCAATTTAATCGGAGTTCGGACGCATAAAATATCGCGATCCGAAAATTCTCCGGCTAATCGAAAATCCTAATTTGAGTTGTTAGTCCATTTCACTTTTTCCTAGCATGCAAACATGTATGAAAATGACATATTTAAATAGATCTTCTTTTTCTGAACATTTTGACATATTATTTGCATTTTTCTGATTTAAAATGAATTTTCTATGAATTCTACAAGATTTAATCCATTTTCACCCCTTTGTTGTATTTTTCTCAGAAAATAATGTTTAATTTAATTTAAATTCAATAGAGGCTGACATGTGGGCCCATTGGTCAATTTTGACCAAAATTGATTTAAGCCATTGACAGGTGGAGCCCAGCTGTCATATTCTCTTTCTTTTCCATTTTCTTTTTGTTTAGATTCTTACAGGTGAGGTCCACATGTCATTGAAACAAATTAAATCAGTTCATTAAATCTACTGTTAGTTATTAATTAGCATTATTAATCTGTCGGTTATCATTAATTAACAATGATTAGTCTTAATCATGTCGGAACAGTACTCCTGGTCATTGAATCAGCATTATTTAATACCTGTTAGCATTAATGGCACTGTTTAATCATTATTTAGCTCATTATGAGGTCAGTTAGTACTAATTACTGCAATCAACCGGTCGGGACTGCAACAATTAGTTATAACCACTCTTAGTAATTAATGAACATCATTAGAGGAGTCGGTTAACCATTAATGACCGGCTTAATTGCGCTTAACCCTAAATGGGGTCATTTAGGGCCTTTTAAGCTGTCGGGACGCCTCGGCCGACCGGAGCTCGAGCGCTCGGCTTGGTCCGGCCGGTGGTTCCCGGTGCGGCGTGACCGGCGGTGAGCAAGGCGGCGAACGACGGCGAGGCGGTCTTACCCGGAGGCGTAGACGGCGGGTGGCTCCGGCGAGATGATGAAGGGCGACGGTGGAGAGCTAACGGCTACTCGGGGTGGCGGAAATCTGAGGAAGGTGGCGACCGGAGGAGCTTGGGATTTGGGGGCAGAGCGGCGGAGCAACGGTGGCAAGTGGCGAGGGGGCTGGGGATCCGGGGCGGCGCGGTGAGGGAGGGAGGAGGCGGAGCCCCGGCGGTGAGGGAGGGAGCTCCGACAAGGCGAGTAGGGGAAAGGGGCCGACGGCGGGTGGAGCGGAGCTAGGGGCGGCGCGGGGAAGAGGCACCGAGGCCAGCTCGGGACCGAGGCGAGAGGGACAGCGGCGGGGCGAGCTTGGGGGTCGCCTGCGCGTCGAGTGAGGCGGCGAGGAGGGTAGCCGGTGGGTGAGCTTGGGAGCGGGCGGCGAGGGGCCTCGGCGAGGAGCCGGGGGAGTGACGGAGCTCCAGAGGGGCGGCGGTGCTTCGGGTGGTGAGGGCTTGGCGCGGCAAGAAGGAAAAGGGGACCGGCGGCGGTAAGGGGCTGGAGGAGGGGCGGCGGGGTGAGAAGATAAGGGAGAGAGAGAGAGCCGGCAGTGGCGCTAGGAGCAAAGCAGGAGGTGGGCGGGTGTGGATGAGGATGGCAAGAGATAAGGCAAGGGAGGCGGCCGGCAGGGTTAGCTTAGAGGAGAAGGAAGCAACCGGGTGGGGCACGGGCAGGCCAAGCGGGCCGGGTAGGGGAAGATGGGCCGGGTAGGGAAGATACCAGGGGAAGTTAGGGTTTAGGGTTTTTCTTATTTTCGATTTCTTTGATTTCTTTTGATCCTTTTGCATTTGTTTCAAGTTTCAAATTCTTTTACAGCTCAACTAAATTCAAACTGAATTTAAATTCGTATTACTAATCCAACCAAACCTTTAGACTTTAGAGAGTTTTGAATTAACATTAAAACTCATTTGAAGCTTCACGAAGGAATTAGAGTTCCTTCTTCATTCCTCGAGGTTCTTCTCAGCACTTCAATAAAAATTCAAAAACTTACGCATTTTTAGGTTCGTGAATTTATGCCATGAGATGCTATGATGCACATTACAATCTTGCGGAAACAGGGATGTTACATACATTGTGCACCATGAAACATGATTGTGGCTGATACTGGTATAAACATTTGAATGCCTGTCCCACTGATCCTGGACTATGGAAACATTTGAATCTGAATTTGGCTTAATACTATGTGCAGAGTCAACTTGGTGCAAAATCACCACCACTTAGAAGCAAAGCAGATGCTGAAGGTTTACTAAAATGTTTTGATCATTAGTGATCCATCAGCTCGACATTACAGCCCTTTATCCCTCATCATCTTCTTCACCTTTTCCAACTCCTCCAATCTACCCGTGTTTTGATAGATCTCCATCAGCATTACAAAATTATACAAAATTATACAACCTCTTCGCGACGATTTTCCCGATCCTGATGTTGCTATGAACTGAGCTAGCATGCAGTAGAGCCCTGAAAACAGTTGGTTCACTGTTGGCTCACTGTTGGCGGGGAGGTGGTGGCGGAGAGGTGGTCGGCGGGGAGAGGAAGCGGGAGCGGAGTGGCGCCGCCGCGGGAGCGCGCAGGTCGTGTGGGTAACGGTTGGTTCCTGCAAGCAGCAGCATAGTAGAAGCATCCAAAACAAGCACGTTCCATTTGGATTTGTTTTCTCATTGTAGTATTTTGGTGCAAAATGAGTGTGAAGTTGTCAAACAAAACACTACTTCAGGACTGACTGACTAGCAGGACGGCAGTGCAATATCGCGGTGTTGTGATAAAACAAGACTAGTTGAAGTAGCAGTAATTCGCAAGTTCTTCGAGAAGTATGATTTGTACAGTTGAACTGAAACTAAGCATTACTACTTAATAATTTGGAAGCAGTTTATTAGATCAATGGTGGAAAGGAAGTATATGATTACCTGATCGGCTAACAAGATGTGAATTGTGATCTCAGTTTTCCTTGGGGATGCTTGGCAATGGCAGCTTCCTCTTGGGTGGACGAACTGGAAGCGCATCATCCTCCTCCTCACCACGGCTCCTCGTCCTCGTCCTCACCAGGGACAGTGGCAAGAGGAGAAAGACAGTGTTCATCGATGTATTTGAAGAAATCGGAAGCGAAAAGACGAGGCTGGTAGCGTCGCTGAGGTGACTCGGAGAGGAAGCCGGAGAACAGGAAGGTCTTGGTGCGCATGTTGAGACCGCACCGGTGCACACGCCCTTCCTCCTCGAGAGCGAAGCAGAGGACGCCGCCGTCCTCCTGCGTTCTCAGGACGGGGTTGAACGGCGGCTGCCACAGGCAGGCAGAGGACCTCCCACCCGACTAGGCGTACCGTTTGCCTGTCGTACTCGTCGTATCTCGCCATGATGACCAGCGCGTAGCCGCCGTCACGGCCGCGCACTGGGAGGGTGTGCAGCGCCAGGGAGGTAGGCGCGGCACCACGGCGAGCGACGTGTCGGCGGCGTCATAGACGAGTAAGTGGTCGGGATCTTGGCGACCTCGGAAGTGCGCGGCGAGGACGACGAGCGTGTCGTCCGTGGCCTCGTCGTCGCTGCCGCTGCGGCTGCTCTCGTCGAAGTCGTACTGCTCGCCTTGGAGGCGGATGGAGAGCGCGGAGATGCCCGGGGGGTCGATGACGCAGGTCAGGAGCGTGACGCCGTCCGCTAGAGCCTTGTCGCAGCCGGCGGCGGGCCTGGTGGTCGTGCACTTGAGGACAGCCCACTCCGACGTCTGGTTGTCCCGGTGGACGGGCGGCTGCAGCTTGTCGAGGTCGTGACGTCCGTCTGCAGCAGGACCCAGCTGGGGCGCGGCGGAGCCATGGGTGGTGGAGGGATCGCAAGCGAGATGTTGGATTCGCGTCACATGAACCGCCATTGCCATTGCCTCCTCGGCTCCTCTGATTCAAAACAAACCCCCAAAAAGGAAGTAAACTGTTTAGGGCTTGTGCTGGGCCAGAATGAGGGCTTCCAAAGTCATGGGCCACTATTGCAAGCCCGGAAAAAGCACACTGGTAATCTAAGACACGTTTTGCCAAACATAAATCAAATAAAACATTTTAGATGTATAAGAAGTCTATTATGCATAGTAACCTTAGTACAACTTTATTAAAATTTAGAAAACTTCTTTTAAAGTGTACCTTGTGATATTTGATTTACTATAGCTACGTATTTATTTAATTTGATTTACTATAGCTACGTATTCATTTAACACTTGCAGTCTATCTAGAATTGAGAGGACTAACGATAAGGAGCAACATGTGCTAGTTGAAGGTAAAATTAGAGAAATACTAAATATAATTTAAAATAGTGAAGGAGGATATAAGGAGAAATTAAAATAGATTGATTAACCGTCCACTCCACAGCGCGGCAAGCCAAACGAAGACTCTCCCGGCACGCTAGAATTCTCTTTCACTCCGTGGATGGTTCATTTCTTCACATATCACTTGCATCATATCCATTCCTTGTTAATTGACAGCAAGTAGTACTTGTACCAAGGGGAACCAACAAACTGATGAGTCGGTTGATAACGATACTCTGCATTTCCCGGATGCATAAGCAAGAGCTACTATTTGCATTGCATATTTGCTCGTGGCACATCGGAGATATGGTCGGCCACGAAATCAAAATGAGCTAGAGAACAACTTAGTTGCTTAGTTGGTTGGTGTCGATCCGTCCGTTGCTGTTCGATCGACTCAGGCATGCGTGTATGTATCTCTCTTTGCTGGTAACTTGGAAAAGCTGATTTTTGTGTACTTTTTGGATGTAGATGTCAAGAGGTAATAAGGCTTTTCTTTTATTAAAAAACCTGTGAGGCAGAATGGACGCATGGCAGCTAGCTTTCCAGCTTTCACAAGCCAAAGAAAATCGCTAGCTCCATCGGAAGATGACGACGTCGACCTGTGCAGCATGCGATGCGGCGTGCGGTTTTGGCTCGCTAGCTATATAAATTCCCACGTAATCTCTGGATCCGCGATTAATTGTGCTGTCATAGGTAGATCGCGTCTAATTGAATGCATGCGCTCAATCGTCAAATTGTTGGAATTGATCTAACGGTCATACAAAGGGGATAAGGATGGAGCTCTGCACCAACGTGCAGCTCAACAACTCGCGTCCTAATTGGGGGCACCAAACCAACTGATGGTTTCGGTCCCCCGTGGCACAGCGCTAAATAAGAAGGGGATTGCCGGGGTCGAACGGTGAGTCAATTCACGTGAGACAAAACCCTAATCCCTACACTTTAAGCCCCGATCCGATTAGGGGGAGCGTTGGAGCTGCGGGAAGGCCGACGCCGCCGAAGACGACGACGCCGGTTCCTGGACAGTGTCGGTGGCGACCCGAAGGACGCCGGTTCCCTCTGCTACATCTTCACCAACCTCTTCTTCCTCGCACCAGCACGACTACGCCGATGGCATCATCCTCCAACGGGAGTAAGTCTTACCAATGCCTACTGATAAATCAATGCTAGGTGTTCTAGGGTTTTGGCTAGGGCCGATCAAGAAGCTAATGCCTAAAAGGATCCTATATAACACAAATTACCTTTTTCTTCTCAATAAAACACCAACTAAGAAGCAAAATTTGCTAGATTTCATTTTTATCCTATTGAAGAGCAACTGTTAATATGAGCATTAGAATTTACCGTGAAAGATGAAATTACATCTCTACGACTCCACCACCCTATCAAAAAGATAGTTTTCCTAAGTTTTACTCTTTTTGTCGGATCGAAAAAAAGAGAACAGGCTTCAGGACTAATATGGACTTTTTTTCTCCGGCTAGCGTCTGCAGCATATGGCTGCTGGCGCTAAGCTGTTATGCCATGTGAGTACATAGCACGTACCCTGACATGAGCATCTCTGGTCTCTTGAATAACTTGCCACGTTGGTTGGAACTAATTGCAAGCATGGATCGCGTGATGAGCTAACATGACTTGAACTGCATGGATATTATACTCGAGATCGAGAGTCAACGTCCGATGTGCCGTGGAATATACTCGCTCGCCAGCAGGCGCAGCACCTAACAACTTAATTTCAAGCATGTGCAATTGTGCATAGACAAGCCTGTACGGTACCAGAGCATCGATCCAGAGCTTAAATGCTTAATTAGCCAGTACATCAATCACTAGATTAAACACTTGGCAGGCAAGCGTACGTTGTTGTCGTCCTGTCATTTTCTTTCTTTGTTCATCGGTTTATATATCTGCCAAGCTAGGAATATCCCGCTCCAACAAGATTGAGATTCTTTTGGAACTCTTCCATCTCCACACTCCATCTCAAACCAACCACTATATATGCTGCATTTTTTATACACTGTGTTCGTCTCTCAATTCTCTCTTGCACCTACCTAGCTATAAATTAATCCAAGCAAGAGGCTAGCTCAGCTAGAGTAGCGAGAAAGCTGTGTAGAAATGGCGGGCAAGATAAAGACGGTGGTGGTGGTGGTGCAGGAGAACCGGTCCTTCGACCACATGCTGGGGTGGATGAAGTCGCTCAACCCTGACATCGACGGCGTCACCGGCCACGAGACCAACCGCATCGTCGTCGCCGACCCTTCCTCCCGCGCCGTCGCCTTCGCCGACCGCGCCGAGTACGTGGACCCTGACCCAGGGCACTCCATGCAGGCCATCTACGAGCAGGTCTACGGCACGCCCTTCGTCGACGCCGAGGCCACGCCCATCACCCTGCCCGGCGTGCCCACGCCGCCGATGAGCGGCTTCGCGCAGCAGGCCGAGAAGGAGAAGCCGGGCATGTCGGAGACCGTCATGAACGGGTTCCGGCCCGAGGCCGTGCCGGTGTACCGGGAGCTGGTGCAGCAGTTCGCCGTGTGCGACCGGTGGTTCGCGTCCAACCCGGCGTCGACGCAGCCCAACCGGCTGTTTGTGCACTCGGCGACGTCGCATGGGCTGGTGAGCAACGACACCAAGTCGCTCGTCGCTGGCTTGCCGCAGGCCACCATCTTTGACTCCCTCCACGACGCCGGCTACTCCTTCGGCATCTACTACCAGTACCCACCGTCGACGCTCTTCTACCGGAACCTCCGGCAGCTCAAGTACGTCGGCAACTTCCATCCGTTCGACCTCCAGTTCAAGCGCCATTGCCGGGAGGGCAAGCTGCCCAACTACGTCGTCGTCGAGCAGCGCTACTTCGACCTCAAGATCCTCCCCGGCAACGATGACCACCCGTCGCACGACGTCTCCGAGGGCCAGAGGTTCATCAAGGAGGTGTACGAGGCGCTGCGCTCCAGCCCGCAGTGGGAGGAGATCCTCCTCGTCATCATCTACGACGAGCACGGCGGCTTCTACGACCACGTCCCAACCCCCGTCGGCGTCCCCAGCCCCGACGGCATCGTCAGCGCCGCGCCGTTCTTCTTCAAGTTCGACCGCCTCGGCGTCCGCGTCCCGGCATTCTTCATCTCCCCCTGGATCGAGCCCGGGACGGTGGTGCACCGGCCGTCGGGGCCGGACCCGACTTCGGAGTTCGAGCACTCCTCCATCCCGGCCACCGTGAAGAAGATCTTCAACCTCAAGAGCTTCTTGACCAAGCGCGACGCCTGGGCTGGCACCTTCGACTGCGTCCTCACACGCGACACGCCACGCACCGACTGCCCTGGTCTGTTCATCTCCATTTCCTTCTAGTGTAGAACTTGATCGATCGCCATTGATGGAGGAGTACTCATGTTTAATTTGTGTGTCGCAGTCACCCTGCCTGAGCCGGTCAAGCTGCGGCCGACAGACGCGGTAGAGCACGCGCCGATTACGGAGTTCCAGGCGGAGCTGGTGCAGCTCGGTGCTGTGCTCAACGGCGACCACACCAAGGACGTGTACCCGCAAAAGCTGGTGGAGGGCATGACGGTGGCGGACGCGGCCAGGTACTGCAACGACGCCTTCAAGGCCTTCCTGGACGAGTGCGACCGCTGCAAGAAGTGCGGCGAGGACGGTTCCCACATCCCCACCCTGAAGCCGTCGTCGGAGGAGGAGGAGAAGAAGAAGAGTAGCTTTCCTTCCAAGATCCTGGCTTGCTTTGCGTGTGGCCGTTCATAGGCGTCACAATTCAGACGCCTCATTCATTGGATTGTTGCAGTTGGACAGTGATCAAGACTGGTTGGTTGCTTGACGATATCTACGGATTGGTTCATTTTTCAGAAAGAAAAATAATATTTGGCGGTGTAGGAAAAGATTATTATACATGTGAATTTTACAGTATCACCGTTGTGTAGATTGATGTCACCATTGTGTAGATTGATGTGATGATGAGATGCATGTATCCTTAAGTGTTGATATGGATCCTCCAGATTAATTGGAGCTAGGTTACTCCACACAAGAATTCTGGAAGTTGTGTTCCAAAAAAAAATTGAATTCTGGAAGTTCAATCCTGTGTACTGCAGAAAGTGTACAGAGAACGGCTTCAAGAACTCAAAAGTTATACGACAATGAAATAAATGACCTAAAAATTCTTCTCTTCTTTTATTTGAAATACCCACCTAACAGTTCACCTAAGAAGACTTCACAAGATATCACCAACAACAGAAACTGAAGAAGAACAGGCAATGGAACTGCGGGTGAAAACGAAAAACAAACAGAGCAGCTCAGCTCAGCTCTGTTTTACTGGAAGTAAGAGAATTGTTCACATAACTGCTAGAAATGTCTACAATGTTACAACTCATGTTTCAGAGGCAGTAAACAGGCAGTATTACACATTTGGCACAAAAAGAAAGTAACTGCTTAACAATTTCAGGCACCTAATGCGACCTGCTACTTTGTTTACCTATGATACATTGAACAAGTTAAAGCATAATCTTATGCAATGAGCTCAAGAGGCTGAAAGTGGGATTGGTCTCACTGCACCCTGTATGCGACGGAATGCAATCTTAATCCTTTCTTTCAATGCAGCATTTTCACATTCAACATCACCGCTCCTCCCATCCAAGTGCGCGACATCTCCATCCACAGATATAACAAATTTCCCTTCCTCTGCGACTTTAACATCACCAAAAAGTGACACCATAAGAGCATATACTACCTTTTGCGCCACCTTTTCCGTTTCTTCCTGTGTCTTCGCTGCTTCTTCAATCGGAACAACCTTTGGACCTTCACGGCCTATGTTCAAGATCATAGCCACCACGGAATCAGACACCATGTCACTTATGGGATCAGAGGACCACTGCAGTGTAACATAGCTTTCTGAGTCCAGGCGAATGGTCACTCTCTCGTGCACAATCAATGTTGGAACATCAGGTTCCTCGGCTGATGACTCCACGCTCTCATATATTTGCTTCAGCCTGTACTTTATGACTTCAAATGAACCAGAATAAGGGACAGCAATCCGTTGGGTAATGTTAGCTGTAGATAACTGCGTGTACACACGGAGATCCTCAGGAGCCATAATCTGATATGTGAAGCCCTTCTTCACGAGTAAGCCACTAACTGATTCTCCCACTTCTGGTACCTTTTCTGCCAACCTGCCAATTGTCTTGGCCATTTTCTCAGAGCTGAAATACATCTCCACCGATTGGCAGTTCTTGGGAGACACAATTTTTATGTTTGTTCCATCAAACTGAGTAATAAGTTTCTGTTTAAGCCTAGACATCTCATTTGCCTCTCCATGTACAAGAATAATGTTGGGTGGCCGAAGCTCATCCAAGAAGCCGCTCGTCTGAGGGAAATCAGCATGAGCTGAAAAAGAGATGTAGAAGATCTGCATATGAAGAGGAGCAGTGAGCCCATTCGCTAGCGTCACTTCTCTCGGCTCATTTATAATGGTCTTTGCAAGGGTGCCTTCGATAACATAACCTGGAATAACACATGTGTTCTTCTTATCTGTGCACCACTTGTCAAAGAGCTGCCTGGACAGGCCACTCTGGAGGCTACCTGGACTTGCCATCACCACTGACGGACCCACATCGTGAAAGTTATCTATGCTATTCAAAGGCTCAATATGCTTGAAATGGAAGGGATTGGATTGTGCAAACTGGTTTCTGATCCTTTCATTCATGGAGTTTATGTATGTCTGGTAGACAGCCATGCACTTCTTCGCAAGGGGGGAAGCGTAATAGATTGGAATCTTATGGAGCTCTGGGTGGTTGGACCAATACTCATCCAGGATAAGCAACAGTTCTTGGGCTCTACCAAGAGCAAATGCCGGGATAAGAACACGACCCCCTTGTGAAACAGTGTTGTGAATGGCATCAGTGAAGCGCTTCTCTCTTACATGGCGGGGCTGGTGTTGCTGCACACCATAAGTGGACTCGATAATGCAAATATCAGGGGAGAACTGGGGGATCTCAGCAGCTTTCAGGTGGCGGTCTTCTTCACGGGAGTAGTCGCCAGTGTAAAGAATGCGCACACCAGCAATATCCACCATGAACATGGCAGCACCAAGTACGTGGCCAGCAGTATAGCACCAGAAACGTATCCCATTAACTTCCAACGTCTGGTGGAAGTCTAAGACCTGCATGACAATTTAATGTTAACAAATGTTTATGACTTTCAATCATCAGAAGCAAAATCCTGCATTGGCTGTAACGAAGAAAACAAGTGATGTTTGGAAAGCAATGCCCAGATATTACAGGGTGCTTAACTTAGTGCACTCAATAATCCCATACCATTTATATGATTTTTCACCATTCAAAATTGTACTAACTTAAGCATTTTTGTATGGAGAACGGAATCTAACTTCACTTTAAAATATGAACCAGACATTTAGGCTGTTCTAATTGGATTTCAAAAGTGTTGGGAGTTTTTCTGGTCAACCGGTCATTATCTAACATCATCGAGTCACAACAAATATTCCGTATCAAATGAAACGGATCCAGTCATTCTCGGAAAAGAAAGAGATGAGGTAAAAGAGATACCTCTATTTTGTCCATGGAACGGATAATGTCCTGCTCATCAAACAACATGTCATCCACTGAGACTTTGCTGACTTTGACATAATCCGAGAGCAGCAGCCTGTAAATGGCCTTTGTCGCGTGGGTCATGAACACGCGGCCCTTGAACGTAGTCTGTGAACCAGAGGCAAATTTAGATATTAAACAGCGACCTCACGCACTGCCGATGCAAATTAGCGAGCATTACCTTCTCCAGGAAGTAGGGCAGCGAGGCGGCGTGGTCCAAGTGAAAGCTGCAATTCCGAGTCCGGAAATTTAGCAGGAGAAACGCACGCAGAGAAGAAGTGGGGAAGGGGGTGGAAAAAGAGGGGCAATGAATGAATTACTGGGTGACGAGGAGGACGTCGATGGCGGAGGGATCGATCTCGTCGAAGTAGGGCAGCGCCGCCATGCCGGAGTAGGCCGGGTGGATGCCGCAGTCGAACTACGCAGCGAAAACCGAAGAGCAAGGAATCAAATTCCCCAAACAAGAGAAGCTAAGAGGGGAGAGGGGAAGGTAGGGCTCGGAGAGGGGGCGTACGAGGACGGTGCGGCCCTTGAAGGACATGTGGACGCAGGAGCGGCCGACCTCGCTGCCGGCGCCCAGCGGCGTGATCACCATCTGGTCGCCCTCCCGGCCGCCAGACGCCTGGCGCTTCCCCGCCGGCGCGCCGGCGACGGATGCCATTTTTGCTGTGTTCCGCCGCTTGCTGAGAGCTGAGAGAGAGGTTAGGGTTTGGGATCCGTTGGTGTAGCCGACCCATTCGTCGGCTTAGTTAGCCCACACGGATCTTTTTGGTCTCGGCCCACAACGATTTCTTTTTCCCAAAAATTACTCGGCTTAGTTAGCCCAAAACAAGTTTTTCAGTAATAATGTTTTTGGAGTTTTCTTTTCCTCCGATCAATCTTTTTTTTCTTTTTTTCTTTTTTTTGCTAGCCTCGTTCAGGTCGCAGGGGAATGCATTGGCGTGCACTGGCACTTAGGTGAGTTTGCGCACATTCAAGTTATGAAAAATTAAAAATATATATATACATGTACTTTGTTGGATAAAGTACTGGTGAAAAAAATATGTACACTTGTGCAGTACACAAATTAAAACAAATTATGTACATTTATAGCTGTTGTTTTATAGTCACCTTTTTTTAGCACATAGTGGTCATGTTTTTTGCCCAAAATTTGTAGATTCACGATCCTTCCAAATTCTATATCTACATAAAAGATAAAGATTTTCTTCAAAACTTGTAAGTGTGCTTTTTGATTATCGATTTTTTCGAACCACTAGGTGAGAGTGCACCAAGATGCTCTCAACATGCTATATAAAGCCACTTGGAGTATATAATAAAACTTGCTACAACGTGCTAATCTCCAAGTCTTATCCACACCTCCTTCCACTCCCCTCCACTTGTCGCCTCCCAACCCCGCCTCTCCTCTTCCAATGCTTTTCCCTTTCCACCCCGTGAATGTCATCTCTGACAAGCCATCGATCTAATTAAAGAAAATTGCTAGCAAGTCATGACAATGAAAATGGTAACAAGGTAAATATATGGTAAGGCAGGGGGTTAAATGGCAGAGATGACATTGTAGTCAGACAAGTCCTAGGCATTGGCATGAGAGAGCGTGGCTAGATCTGGCCTAGCAAACCACGCGATCGAATGGGCTGTCTTCCAAGGGGACGGTGCTCGGACCTCGTAGCCTCCCGCGAGGCCAGCCCGTCTTCTCCATCCGATTGGGCCTTCTTATCGGTGCCGATCTGTGCGGGTCTACGCCGCTCTACATATGGCCATGGCTTGCCGGGCTACACGGGGTTGTGTGTGCCACTCTAGTTGGATCCGAGGTGTCGTAGTTCGGATGTGCAACCCAACTTACTGTCCATGTTGACGTATTGCATGTAGTTGAGAGAGGGTGTGTGTGACGAGCCATCCCCCTCTCCCTATCCTCTTTCCTTAACTATATGTCCTTTAACGCCATTGAAAATCCTTCTCCTGGAGAAGGTGTTTCTTTGTGATTGTGATAATGTTTCTTGTTTGTCTTGACTTGATTAGGCGAGATGGCTTGTGGATTTCCACGCTTGACTATAGCTAGAGGGCTAGCCAGTCTAGGGACCGTTCTCACAACGACGAGTCGAGCGGGGCGGATGGTACACTGCAAAGACTTTCAACGTGATGAGTCAAGAATCTTTGAGTCAGTCAAGAGGACTAGACTAGCGACCTGGACCGTGATGAACTTCTCTATGTCGCCACTAGAGCTCCCCATCTGGGACTTGGAGCTCCAGACGTCCGGCCATGTCATGCCTTTCGTCAAAGCCCCCGAGACCTTGTTTCAGGTGACATAGACACCGTGGAAGTCTTGTGTGTCTTGCAAAAGTGAGGCGAGGCCCTTTGGTGGAGCTTGTGACCTTCCCTGCCGCTTCCCCGATTTGCGAAGGCCTTGTCAACGACATGCAAGCGACAACAGTGAGGTCCTACGTGCGGTGGATGCTAATTGTCATACTTAATGTTTGCTCGGTCTGCCGACTAACCGGTCAGCGGCAACCAAACAAAAGAGCGGGGCCTTGATTGCCGAAGAACTGTCGACGATATCCAAGTGACAGCAACGAGGCCTTAGTTGCCGAAGACTAATCGGTGGCATCCAAGCGACAACCACGTGGACTTGGAGCTCGAGAGGAGGGGCCCTTGAGTATTTATGACTTTGCTACTTGGTTCATGATTTTCATATCACCATAAGCTCTGAGCCATTTAATGTCATCGTATTTTACCACTTCGAAGTAGTTTTAGATTATGCTTGGCATAAGCCCTGTAGGTAGATTTTTGGTACTAGGATCATCTCACTATGTTATCGCTTATGAGGTGATCTCGTTTGTTTTTATGAGATGATCATGTTTTGTTTTAAAAGATGTTTTGCCTCATTGTTTTCAACAAGATGGCACGATGCTCACTTATAATAGGCTTGGGAGCTACCATGTACATCCGATGCTAGAGTTGTGATTTGGCCGGAGCCTTGCACGCCGCTCGTCGTGACTTGGACTGAGCTTGGTAGCGAATAATTGCGCATCAAACGTGATTTTCACAACTTATAACATATGTTAGCTTTGATGTTTTCGGCAAGATGACGTGCAAGTTGGCTCAAGGCCTGCCATATACATTTAACACCGCTTGCGCCAAGGGCCACGGCAACGAACCATGAAACCCTTGTAACCAAGAAGACAAATCTATTTTGGGTAGTCGCTCAACACGCTAGGTCATAGGCATGTTGGCCACCATAGAGTTGCAACGTGCTCTACTGTAGAATTTTTTCACTGCTAGCGCAACTCAGCTGGTGCCTGTGAAAAGGGAGCAGTGTATGGTCTGACTAGCCCTCACATACACCCCTAATGAAGTAATGAGCCTCTCTTTAATCTACTTTGACTTGCTAATTGTCTGTTGACCTTTTGAATTTCCTTTATGCCACATCGATGAACATCGATGTTATGTAGGATTTGATGGGTATATAGAGATTATTCATATCTTAACATATATTTTTATAATGTATACTTGGTTCTATTCAAAGATTAATATTTTGTTGATCAAAATGTCATGTAAAAGACTATATCAATATTTATAATGATCTACACCGTTGTGATACGGAAGAAACACAGCATGGTTCCATGAGTCACGGTATACATGTATTTCCCCAATAGCATCGCACGCAGGTGTGATAAAAAGTCATAATGTATACTCCTATAACACTGCTGAAAGATCATACTATACCATTTTCGTGTTTCTAGGTACAGCTGTTTATTTATTTATTTTTGGGAGGGCGGGACGGGTGCGTCCAACAAAGACGGAGCGGCCATTGTCGTGAAAGATCGCCAAGACTGCAGCATGCAGGACGGGTCGAATCATAAGCCGCGAGTACATAACACAGGCATTAAACAATGAAGTTCTTCTGCGGTGCTCTGCTTTACTTGTCGCTGGATACGATCTCCTTCTCTTCTCCTTCTTCCCTGGATTCCACTGGCCTGGCTAGTCGCGGCTGGTGATCGAGCTGGCGCATGCATGGGCCATCGCAAAGCAATCGCGTGCTGCATGTGCGCATGCCCGGCCGTGGCGAATCAGATGGATCGATCGGCGCGCCGGCCAGTAGCATGCAGAATTGCAGAGCGAGTAAAGAGAGAGTTGCTAGTAATAGGCTTTGTCTCACGTACAGATCCGAGCTCTCTTAGGCTGGGCACGTAAGCAATGGCGTCGCTAGCTAGGTGCGATCGATCGATGGATCCATGTGTGTGTGTATATGTCACTTTGATGCGTCCATGCATGCGCGCGCGAGCTTGTTTTTAATTCCATGATCGTCGATGCGCGCCTTTGGTATCCGTGCGTGCAGCCATGGCGCCAGTGCGCTGCAGCAGCATCATGCATGCCTGTGTGTGCATGCCGGCTGGCCGGAGAGAGACCGGCCGGGCCATGGCATGAACAGATAGATTCCTGAGCATTATTATGTCGGATGTCCGGCCGGTGGGGGCCCACCTTCCATTGTCTTCCGGTAGCTAGCTCATCGGACCTCCCGCCGGCCAGTGTCATCTCCTACGCCTGTTACGTGCTTCCGTTCCTAGCTGCTACGAAGCTAGAAAATACTCCTTCTTAGTCGTTTTAGTCTTTTTAATTTTTTCCTAAATCTAGATCATTTTACTTTCTATGCATGTTTTACCACTCCTTTTAACTCCATGGCTCTTTCCCATGTTTGCATTTCCAATGATAGCATGCACCAGTAACAAACTATGCTAGTACTCCTGACTCCATTTTCTTTGTTCGCTTAATTCTGCATTGGTAGCTCAATTGGTGCATGGCTCTTCTCCCGTGTCTCTATGGCCATTGTCGCCGGACCAAATCGGCCACCTTGCCCCATGCTACGTCGTCCTCTCACGGCCATGCCACACCATTTCCCCTCCCGCTGATACGTTTTTGGCCCTCCTTCCTTCTATCCTTGGCTAGCTGTTGGTGGCACCACTGGTCCACCTCCTTGCGAAACCCTCCCTCCATATGTAGTTTGGCGCCGGTGAAACCCAAAATCCCTAACTCGCCAATGTAGTCCCACCACCGATGAGGAAGATTAGCTTGTTGGAGAGGACTAGACATTCACTAAACTCCTCGAACTATTACGTGGTTATGCAATATCAAAACCATTGATCGATAAAGTATAGTTGTGCGCATTTGAATGCATAGGTCGGCAGATTAAGCTCTTCCATTAGTACAAAATATTGATTAGTAAAGTAAACACTGCACCGTGAAGTGAAGTCCACGTCTTTGGCATATGATGGCAACTAGTATTAGGCGTAATCAGGTTCAATTAAGCTGAGTGAAAATTAGCAAAGCTACCGCATGCACACGCATGAATAATTTGTGCGGAGTACCCGGCCCGGCCGGCTCTTTTGTGCATGCAAATGAATGGGTTTGCATGATGGAGTGGCATCGATCATACATCACAAGACCCACCTGTTAATCAATGTTTCTATAGCCTGAGCTTAACCATGCATCTACATTGTAAAAAAGTTGTCATCGATCATCATGCATATGTGCACAAAAGAAACCTCGATTTTAATTTCAACCGGCGGACGTCAATCATCATGATTGAAGAATTGGACGTGTATGTTGCCTCCCTTCCTAAATTCATGAACTTCTAGATACGCACCGTCTTCGATATATAATTTTTTTTAGAGTAGTCTTCGATATATAATTTTGATTGTTAAAGTTTTTACAAAACTGTGATACAGCGAGAATTTTTTAGTGACAAATTCAATCATACTATTTTCACCTAACAATTGTAAGGCTATGTTTGGATGTAAAATATTTCGAAAACAACAGTTTCTGAAAACTGCATTAGAACTTGTAGGCACAAAGTACCGTAGCTTACAAATACTACAGTATTTTGTAGTGTCGGTAAAAACTGAGGGGCCTTTGGCAATTGCAGTATTTAGTAGAACGTTTTGTTTTAGTTTTAAACGATGTCGTGGAAAGCATAATTCAAACGAATTTGCATGCAGGCTTGTCGATCTATCGACTCACGTATCAAG
Organism: Stipa capillata; assembly: GCA_019208055.1. Lineage (NCBI taxonomy): Eukaryota > Viridiplantae > Streptophyta > Magnoliopsida > Poales > Poaceae > Stipa > Stipa capillata. The sequence goes on along the minus strand of JAGXJF010005129.1, from coordinate 174,369 downwards.
TCCGTGTTGTAAGTGAAGGCTTCAAAGCCCTGCATGGGTTAGTGCATGTTTAAATCTCCTAGTGGATAAAGGATCTATCTATCTACTCTGATATTTTAGACTTGTAGAAGAAGGATAGTTGTAGGTTCATGTAGCGGAGATGGACTAGTGTTACACCTCCTTGTACTTAAGGATAAAATTAGAAGGCGAAAGAACCAAACCACATCGAGGCAAACAACAAGAGATTAACTGGAGAGGCGCAAGGGACGAAACAGGCCACGAAGCAGATGGAAGAGGAGGAGATGAACGAGTCAGACTTTCTCATTTCTCTGTTTAGCAAAAAGGAGGCTCGGGTGCAGTTTCTAATACTCCAAAAAAACCAAAATATCAACAATACTGCAGTTTGTAAAACTACAGTATTCATTGGATCCAAACACTTCCAAAGTTTTTGAAGCCATAGTTTTGTCAGAAATCATGGTATTCCGAGAAAACTTCAGAAAATCTTTGCATCAAACGGGATTTAAATATTTTTCTGATATATTATAAGTCAAAGTTATAGAAGTTTAACTATATAAAAGAATGTCATGCTGCATGTATGCATGGTTTGAATATTTGGGGCACTAACGCATGAAACAGAGGAATCCCAAAGGAAGTATTACGTACGTCGCTAGTCCAGTCCAGTAAAGACAGAGTACGTACGTACGTACATTGCTGGCTGGCTAGAGAGATGGATGGATACAGCGGAGGAGATCACCAGAGAAGAGAGGCCGGGCGGCCTGCGCTGCAACGGCATGGCAAACACATGCAGCGGCCGACCAGCCACAAAGTAAAGCAAGCACAAACTAAAGCAGCCGGCGCTGGCTCCTGCGTGCAGAGATTACATACGTACACATGTAGGCTCGTCGTACATAACCTTGGGCTTCATCGATCTCTGCTGCGACACTGCACGCGCGATCCATGGATGCAGCATCGAAGCACGCATCCATCGATCAGCAGCTGATCGATCGATATAGAGAGAGGGATCGTTAAGGCTGCGTCGATCTGGCACCCACGAAAACAAAAGTACAGAGAGAGAGAGAGAGAGAGAGAGGTATCAGCAGCAGCTATTCTTGCTAGCCTTTTTTACGGCAACAGCGGCCAGCACTACTAGCACTACTAAAGCGAGCTAGCTTAGCTGCGTCTGCATTTGCTCAGCCCAGTGGACGGACACTCCACCCAGAGCACGCACGCCATCCTTACTTAATAGTACTCCTCGATCTCCATCTATATATTTGTATAGAGAGAGCTCAAGAGCATTTCTGTCTCAGCAACACAAGCTAGATAGCTGCAAGTGCAAAGTGGAGTGGTGATCCGTCCGAGCAGTACGTAAGAGCAGATCGAGCTAGCTAGGCAGCAGCTGATAGAGAGAGAGGGACGATCGACGTGCGGCGAGATGCTGGCCTGCATCGCGTGCGTGAAAGAAGAAGGCGGTGGCCGGGACCGAGACCCGGACAGGGAGGCCGCTGCCGCCGGCGATACCCCGACCTGCAGGGACCCCGTCAAGTCGCTCACCTCTCAGGTACGTACATACGTTGGTCTTGCTCCGCGGTATATTTCTGCCTGAATCTCTTACGATACCTTCCCACCGACGAGATGCATGCATCTAGTTTATTTCCAAGCCTCTGTCTTGTTCTTGTTCTCTGTTTCTTTGCACCCATCGAAACCTGCAAATCAGTGCAATATACTACGAGCCAGCAGATCTATCCCTGTAGGTGGTGTACTAGGACAACTAGCTTTTTGATATATCTTCAGGATCGAGATGACAATGGTTTTGCACTGCGCGCTTCTTGTACATGTGTACGTGCAGCTAGTGAGCTTGTCTGCTGTTCACTAGCTAAGCTAGCAGTCTGGTACTGTAGAAATTATGCCTCTGCGGGTAGAACAACGCGATCGCTACTTGAAACTTAAAAAAGCTAGGGAGTGTAGTACAGGTTGATCATCGATTGAGGAGTATTTCATTGAACAAGTAAAGTGATATATTTTTTGTTCTGTATATGGAAGCTAATTAACAAAATTAAACTAAAGCTAGCCACGATGATGATGATGCTAGTGAGAAGAAACATGGAGTGGCGCTGGCCGGCCGGGTGCGGCAGTAGTGATTAGCGAAGCGCGCGTGGCGTCGCTTTCGCGGGGCGCGCATGCATGCACACTTAGCGAGCGGCGCCCCCGAAACCAGCGACATGTCGTCGTCCCCCTCCTCATCTCTCTCTGCTTTCCTTCCTTTTTCTCCTCTCAAGCCCATCAAGAACCAACCATTGATCAGCTCTTGACGTCACGACTACCGAGGCAGGGAGCAAGCAAGCTCGGAGGGGCCATGGATCCAGAGACCGAATCATGGCAGGATGCGTGTGCTAGCTAAGCTATAGCTTCTTCTCCAGCCCGGTCCTGTCTTGCATGACACTGTGCGTGTAGGCGCCAATCCCGATCCATCCATGATCCATCCTGCACCAGTGTACGTACGTCCGTCCATCGCCGTGGGCTCCATGTCCGCACACTCCTACTAGTGCAGTAGCAGCACTACTAGACCAGCTGCTGCTACGTCTACTACTCTACCTGTGTGACTGTGTCTCTAGTACGATGCAGACTCTACCTTACCTCGTTCTAGTGTTCCCACACCTACGAACGATATTGCAGCAGGATCAACAATGAAAGTGTGGCGTTTTTGTTTTGTATATCTCGCTGCTCACTATCTTCTTTCTTTGACTGGCTTGCCCGGCTTTAATCGGATGGATCAGCTGTGATACTGCCAAAAAGAAAAAGAAGAGAAACGCATCGATCCATCAGGAGAGGGTCTTTTCCTTTCGACAAAGTGCATGCATGCAGCACCAGGTGCAGGCTTACCGCCCACTGCATGCCAAAGTTTCTGCTCGTCTGCTCTCTCTTTGTTATCTCTTTTTGTTAATATATGATTATACATATAGAGGAATATATGCTCTGGTCATCTCTTCCTTTAAGTTCAAAGGGCATAGAGCACCCTTTTCTTTTCCCTTTTCTATTCTCCAACGTCTGATTGAGATTTCAATACATGTTTCTCAATCTCCATCACTGCCAACAATACAAAATGCACCTTGAAAATTTAGTGGCCAGTGAAAGTTCAGTTGCCAGAAGCATTCCGATAGTCTATTTAGAAGCCATACATTGGATTTTTTTTTCCCGAGTGAACTGGGATTAAGAATTCAGAAAGGACCTGCCTGTCCTATTTCTTCCATTCAAAGTCCTAATATAGACAGGTGTATTTCCATACTCTATTCAGATTTTCTGCAAGGAAAATACTAGTATCACTTCACCCTATGGAACCCTGAAGCTCTATCAGATAGTAAAGTAGTAGATAGGAGTAGAGAAGCGGATGAAGAAACAGGATGTACTCCACATTTAAGCTAGCTCAACAATTATTAAACCACAGTAATGCCTGCTGGTTTAAGTGGATTTCCTGCAGTGACATCTTTAGAGTTCAAACTGCACTTGGCAACAGTTAAAGATGGTCAAAACGGGGGGACAGAGAGTGTAGCCTGTGGCTGTCTGGTGGATATCACCTTTCACTTTGTGTCATCTCATTGGGGAGAGATCCTGGAACAAAGCAGAGCAAAGCACAGATGCAGCATTCATGTATGTATTCAGATGCACAAAGAGCGGCCATGGACTAATCCCCTGTTCTTTTGTGGCAAAGAAGCTTTGAGCTTCAACTTCCTACAGCTACAATAGACTATACCCATGCCTTTGTTCTTGTTATTTCCCTTTCTTTTTGGACAGTAAAGTATGTAATATCTCCAGATGAGATAGATTGATGTACAAGGATGGGTTCCTGCTTTCTCAAAAGGAGAGATTCTGAGGGGTGCAATGCAAAAGATACCCCCTGGATGGACAGGGATGTTGCATTGCTGTTGCCTGCCTCCAGCAGCACGGCAAGAATCCTCTGGTGTGGGGATCTTCAATTTTATTTTTTGCTTGATAAAAGAAGTAAGGCCTAAAAAGATGAGTTATATCATGAAAGGGGATAATTTAACTGTAGATGAAAGACACAAGTGAATAAACAGCATACAGAGAGTACGATTATATGGTTAAAGAGGAAACAGCAAATAGTTCAGAGAATCCATCCATACTTGTTTCAAGTGGCCCTAGCTAGCTGCAGAGGAAAATAACAAGGTGGTGTAGTGGTAGCTCCTAATGAACTGATTCTGGTGTAGTTTTCTTAATTACCTCATGGTAGAATAAGAATTTACCACATACTATTATGGACTGTGTGTGAAAACAGCTAGTGTTTAATTTCCTCCTTTACTGACATTGTGCAGTCTGAACCGAATAAAGATTTCCAGTTGATTGGCCGTAGGTCAAACAGAGGATCCGTAGAGTGTAACACAATCTTTGAAAATGTCATTTTCTGACCCCTAAAGGGACAGCAGCTGCATCATCTAGCATTCACATTTGACCGGCGCCATCAATAGATGCACTAGCTCACTAGTACTGCAATATAAAGTTCCTTGTTGAATGTTGCTACAGATTTGCCTAGCTAGACCTGAGGGCTAATTCAGATAGGTGCAAGATTGATATATGGGTTAAGCAACAACCTAGCTAGATCAAATTTCCTGAAAACTGCGCTAGAACCGTGAAGACCGGGACGATAGTACATTACTGAATCTTCAGCAATTGCTTGGAAATTAAACTGTCTGCAATTCCTTCCACTTGTTTGCTTACTGATGCCTTTACTGACAGAGATGCAATCCTGCAAATGTTATAATATAGGAGTAAGTATGTATCTTGTTTCAATCGAATTAATTATCTACAGTCTGTATGCTCTGTTACAATTGATTAAATCTCTTGCATGCATCCATTCACATGTACCTGGAGCTGATATGTTCTTCTTTGTCAATTTGTACTGACTACTGCTACTAATTGATTCATAATTTTCCATAATATATTGTTCGATGGTGCAGCTCAAGGACATGGTGCTGAAGCTGTCGGGGACGCACCGGCAGGGCCCGAAGCGCGGCGGCTCGCCGCCCCCGAGGGGCCGGACGACATCCCTGTACCGCAGCGGCTACTACCGTCCCGGCATGGTGCAGGACGACATGGCGGTGCCCCCGGCCACGTACCTGGGCCACGGCGGTGGCACGTCGAGCTCGAGCTCCACGCCGGCGTGGGAGCGGCCCGAGGGCGGCGAGGCGGTGAGGGAGTGGGTGGCGCAGGTGGAACCCGGCGTCCAGATCACCTTCGTGTCCCTCGCTGGCGGCGCCGGCAACGACCTGAAGCGCATCCGCTTCAGCCGGGAGATGTACGACAAGTGGCAGGCGCAGCGGTGGTGGGGCGAGAACAACGAGCGGATCATGGAGCTCTACAACGTCCGCCGCTTCAGCCGACAGGTGCTCCCCACCCCACCGCGCTCCGACGACGGCGGCGAGGTCAGTCACTCTCACAACGCTGCTTTGTTCGGTCCATGAATGCATGATATGATACGGTGACGCCGACATGGCGGCGGCCGGCGACAAGCCACAAGAACACGAAGTATGACTACGTCGCCGTCATCATCCTAGTGCTCCTTGTTGTCGCATCGCATGCATTCTCTCTGCACATGGAACAGCATCTCTGCATGCTTGCATGATGCTTTGGGTTGCATTTGCTTCAAAAGATGCAATTTTTTTAGATCACATATGCGATGATTAAAGTAGCAGCGTTTGTAATATTATTTGTCTCTGATATGAAGCAGCATAGGGAATCGTTTTATTCTCAAGTGGGCTCGACGAGGGGGAGCCCCGCCGCCACACCATCGCCGGCGCCCCTCACGCCGGACAGCATCAGCTGGGGCGCCTTCTCCCGCGCGCCGCCTTCCGCCGCAGGCGGTGGCGGCGCCGCGCGGCAGCACAGCTTCCGTGGCCCGCTGTCGCCACCGCCGCCGTCGTCGTCCAACCCGTCGGAGCGCGCCTGGCAGCAGCAGCACCAGCAGCGCCAGAACGGCGCCGCCGGCAAGAGCCCCGCGGACTCCGACGCCGTGGAGGCGGCGAGGACGACCACCTCGTCCTGCAGGGACGACGTCTCCATCAGCAACGCCAGCGAGCTGGAGGTCACCGAGTGGGTGATCCAGGACGAGCCTGGCGTGTACATCACCGTCAGGGAGCTCCCCGACGGCGCCAGGGAGCTCCGCCGCGTCCGCTTCAGGTTATTTCGCAGCCAACTTTCTCTTAAACTACTACACGATCTCCTCCTGCACTGCAGCTGCTGATAATGTTCTGTGTTCTTGATTTATCTATTTGCAGCCGTGAGAAGTTTGCAGAGCTGAATGCCAAGCTGTGGTGGGAGGAGAACAAGGAGAGGATACATGCACAGTACCTGTAGGCTTGATTTGCATTGGTAAACCTGAGACTTCACTTGAAGCTGGTGCTCGTGCAAGAGGGGAAAATTAATATCTGATATTTATTTTACAAGTACATAGAGTTAATTTATGTTTGGGGTTGGAGCTGGGAAAGATACGGTGCTGAAGATCAGGAAAAGAAATGTTTAGGGCAGTGCCTGCCCAGGTAATTTGTTACTGCACGTGTATCATGTTCATGTTAAGAACTTAAGATCCACATGTCACATCCTTGAGTATGTTTAAATCCTTATTTTCCAAACATGCAAAACATCTTATTTCAGAGGGGGAAAGCGCGTAGTACTCCTATTTATTTATTTATCCAGTAGAAAATAATCATACTACTAACGTAGCAATCTTCAAGCAGTGCTGTGTGGGATGTTGGTTCAACAATTACCAATGCACAAAGATCCGTAATCTATTCTATAAACTAACAAGACTAATACAGTTCTGTACATCAAAGAAATGTGCTAGATACAGACACACAGTTTAATAAATCCATCAGAATCATAAGCACAGACCACCTGTACAACTGCTAACCAAATGAACTACGGAAAAGCACATAAACACTGCGAACTGATCAAACTTCTATGTGCAAACTGATAAGAAAATCAATATAATAATGGCATCTGCAGTACACTGTGAACCCTTAGTTTCATGAAAGCTCTGCATCCTTGTCTTTTGGAATTCTAAACAGAAATCTTGATAAATGTGAAGAGAAGTGATCAAGAACATGACCGAATTCTGTGTCAAAACTTGATACTGAGAGGAAAAGGAGATAATTTTTTAGAAGCTGTTAAAATAGAAACTAGTCTGTAAATCATTCATTTTTTTCTGTCTCCTTTGGTCAAAATTCGATGTAAGATTTGGCATGGTCTCTTAGATCACTTCTCTTCATATCTGTTAAGCTTGCAAGAATACCAATTAAGACCAAGGAGCTCCATGTCTTCACATGTTGAACTTGCACACGGTAGTTGACCTGATGAAGGTGTATCAGTGTAACGTGCACAGTGATGATGAAAGCATCACTCCATAACAGCAGTTCTCATCGAACAGCAGAAGCATAGGGAGACAAAAAGTACTCCCTTATGCGGGATGCTCCGTCCCTTGCCAACATGCCCTCAAGGTCCCCCAGGATTCTTGCCAGCCAAATCTCCAGGCTTCGCTGGATTTCCTTGAAATTGTTCCTAACCGAACTTAGTGCTCTTCTGGCGCTCATTTTGACTTCTGCTGTTAGCTCATCACCGAAGCTGCTTTTTGTGGTTTCTGCTTGCAGTGTGCTGAGCTTCTGCCTTGTTTCAGTTGCTCGATGCTGAAGGTGGAATGCTTCCAGTAAGTACTCTGTTTGCCGCTGTGTTCGGAACTCTGAGCTGAGTGTTGAATCACATGGGTCACTTGTTTGCTGCCCAAATTCATACAGGTTAGGTTTTTTTCCCTGCTGTGGTGGGATAAGGATGCGAGCAGTACCAATAATAGCAATTCTAAGCGGAAACATCAATAGATTTAAGGATGCAAGCATTACCAATAGTAGCAATCCTAAGTGGAAATAACAATAGATTTAAGGAATCTGAGCATGCCTGCATTAGGAATCACCAAATAGAGCCAGGTAAAAATGTCCAGTGAAAGCATGACTTGACTAATAGAGGAAACTATTGCTCCTATTGCTATTAACCAAAAATGACCTAGTGTAACAGCCAGAAAACATTGCTCTATTTAGAGCACTGTAGTCCCCAGATTCCAAGCATGCCTTTGTTCACATCAATGCAACAATAGTCAAGTGTCACATGAATATTTGCATCATATGTTGGATGATGCATTGTGTATAAGGTATGCACTACTATAAGCGTAACTGGGTTATAGACTAGAGTGCCAAAGCTAAGTAAGTAGATGGCATATCAGATGAGAAGACCTACCATTCGTTTGCAAAGATCATCAATCTTGCCAGCAAGAGTTTGATATCTTTTCACTTGCTTTCTCATCACCAATGGGATCTTGCATAGATCTCCATTTCCAACCTTTTCCAGATTAATTAATTCCTGCTCAAGCAGTCGAAGCTTTGCAGGAACTCCTGACGATTCCACATCCACCTTCCAGGGTGATTCTCTCCTGTTAAAGAAAGATAGTTTACAGAAGGTAATTGACGAGTAGAATTTACCCATCGCAAGTTCATAAAACCATGTGCTTCAGTTAAATGGTTACCGCGGCACAGCATGCTTTGTGTTGTACATTGACTCAACTGATTCATACTTCAAGTCCTACAAGATGCAAGTTAAAAAATGAGTCACACCATACAAATGGACAAAAAGTCTCAATCTAACAATGCTCTAACTGAGCACCCATCAAACATTCTTGAATACTAATTGGACCACAGCTTTCTACATACCTTGGATTTTTCCGTTGTTTTTTCGCAATATTTATTTTACATATCATCAACAGCATGAACATGAATACACAGTTTAAAAAAATGTGTTCCTTTTGTTTTATGCATCACTGTGTATAGATATGTGGAGTGCAGTTTACACTACCAACAGCATTAGCTTATGTAGAGTATAGCCAAACACACGATAAAATATCATTTGGTGCATGTTGACAGGTACAGATTGACAATGACAATGACAATCATCTGGATTCACCCCATAGGTTTGAATTATGATGAAATCATCAAAATATTTTAATCTTCCAAACTCATTAGAAACATGCAAGCAAGAATTACTTATTTGTTTTAAATCAAGAGAGAGCTTATATATTAAAACACCATGTTATTACAATTGCGTAACACCAACTCTGCCACGCAGGGTGGAGTTGAGCCTTGCAAAACACCACTGCACCTCTCTCTCCTACCAAACGCCGCTAAGGAAGGGGCAGTGTCATTCGCAGTGCGGCTAATCTTCACAATCGAAACCTCAGGAAGACAAGACATAATCCCATGAATTTCCTTAGGAATAGCACGAAGAATGGATTGATCCTCCTTAGCTGTTGTAAGGGATCGATGTACAATCAAGCAATCAGTCTAAAGAATAAATTTCATTTTCGAGCTAACCATCAGATGAAAGTTAGTTTGAAGATAAAAGTAAGAATTACTTTGAAGATAAAGTATTCCTGAGGTGATAAACTTCACACTGAGGTTAGTTGTTTGTCTACTTCAGTTAATTTCATAACTGAATACAAGTAGATGGCCAGCCTCAAATGCTCAAACAGATCAATTTAGAATCCTGCAATTCAAATTTTTTATTTAATTCACAACAATTTTTCATTCAACTCTTGTGCTCTTTGGTGCAATAACACATAAATGTAATGATAAGTTACCACCTCTGAGCATCATGTCAAGCAACATCATAGACACAACAAATCAAAGGAAAGAGAAAAGGAAACAGTTGTAATCATATACACACATACCCAATCAATATAATGAAACAATCGGTTGGAAGAAGAAAGTTGGGCACAGCAGTTACAGTTGCTGGATATGGGCATGGCCTTATTTGACCCACCCATTAATGTTAGTAGCTAAAATACATATCTGATCATAAAAAGCACAAGCCCTCCGGTAGTGGTTTATGCATACTCAGTCTTAACCATGCACTAAACCTTTTCCATAAAATAGTAGCATACGGCTGAAAGAATATATGACATTATTACAAGAGAAGGACAGAGCTAAAAGAACCAATGGATTTTCTTCTTGTACAGTAACTAAGGCCAGCCTATGATGTTTTTGGTGCAGCACTCATCTTCCAGGGCACTGTTGGCATGAGCAACAACAGGAGGCCTGTGGTCATAGGTCTTGAAATGGGCCAGATGAGATTCGGATAGCTTTGTTGCATACAGGGTTACCCCACAAATGTAGTATCGGGATTCTAATTGATCCAAGAGGATATCAAAGTGGTTATTTGTCTGTTCTGGTCTGCAACAGGCATGGCATTGCGCATGGAGGTTCAGGGTATCACTCCTGGAAAAATGTGTGCAGAGCTACCACAGGATGGTGCATCATCAACCAAAGAAAACTGATGGGGTATAGATAAGTGGAGACGACATGGAGTATGGGCAAAATCTGTAATAAATTGAATTGCTTTTACAAATCTTACGACACAACCTCTGAATTTATGTTGTGATCGATAAGCTGATAGGTACTATATGCTTTCGTCCTTTTTTGTCAAAAACTAAGATACACCAATTAGTACTAGAAATTTAGTAGAAGTACTCATTAGAATTATCTGTGATGTCTAACAGTAGCATTGATCTTTTCTAAATGAAAAGTGTCCATTGGCAGCCATTAAACCAAAAAGAAATCCATTATATTTGCGTTCTTCAGATTTTTAACTTTTCAACACAAGCAGTTCGATGGTATAAGAAAGTTTTAATTAAGTAAAGGTAGCAACACAACAGATGAGAGATCAATCGGAAAAAAGGAACTTTTTGTCGTCTCACCTGCCACCCTTTTGATCGCTCCATCCAAGGCGGCATTCCCGACGCCGCGGAAGCCGCTGCGGCCGTTGCCGCCGTGTAAAAGTCGTCGCCAAAACCCTCCTGCTGCTGCCGCTGCTGAGCGTAGAGCGCCGCGGCTGCAGCCAGAGCCTCCGTGTCGGTGTCACCACTGTAAGTCTCTGTTGGATCCAAGGGCGCGACCGCCGGCTGCTGCTCCGCCTCCCGCGCGTCGGCGGCTTCCTCTTCGTTGCCGCGGAGGTCGGCGTCGCCGGGGCGCGTGGCCGCTAGGACCGCGGAGAGGAGCTCGTCGCGCTCGGCGGCCTCGCGCTCGAGCCGCTCGACGCGGGCCCGCAGCGCGGCGGCCTCGCCCTCCGCCTCGGCGAGCCGCGCGCGGAGGGAGGCGGCCTCGTCGCCCGCGGCGGCCGCGCGGGCGAGGAGGCGGCGCTCGGCCTCCATCCAGGCGGCGCGGTGGCCCGCGAAGATCTCGGCGGCGCGGGCGTTGGCCCGGGCGTCCTCGCGGCGGCGCGCGCGCAGCTGGCGGAGCTGGTCCTCGGCGGCCAGGAGGCGTGCGGCCAGCACGCGCCCCCGCGACTGGAGCGAGGCGACGTGGCGCGCGGAGCCGGGGGCCGCCGCCGCCGGGGAGGGAGGCCAGGAAGAGCGCGAAGCTGAGGCCGAGGTAGGTGGCCAGGGCCTCTCCGCCGGGAGCGGCGTCCTGCGTCGGCGGGGAGGGCTTGGACGTAGGCGGGGGAGCCTCGTCGGCCGCCATTTAGGGGAAGCTAGAGAGAGAGAGAGAGAGAGAGTGTGTGTGTGTGACTGTGGGTGTGTGTGTTTGTCTGGGGCCATGTGCAAGGGTTTTTAATGGTCGCGGTTGGAAGGGGAAGAAGAGGAGAGAGAGGGTGAATTATATTGACGAAAATGCCCCTGTGCGACACTGTGTGTGTGGGCCCACCCATCATGCAACCCGAAAGTCGTCATGATAAGGATAGTTGGTTTCTCCATCACACCCTGCCCCGCTGTCCTGTTTACTCCGTGTAAATTTGTGGGAAATTAAGGGTTAATGACATGCTAATTAAATTCTAGACTCAATCTGTTGATATGTTGCCCGGATATGTTTCTTGTCTATAAATTATCCTCCTCAGCTGTCTCCACCTCTACCTCTTTCTGAGCATGCCGTCGTTGCAACCTCAATTCTTGGCTATGAGTGCTGCTAACTGCCCTTCCACTGCTTTCTCTTCGCTGGACTACCTTCTTCTCCCCATCTTGGGTAACTCATTGCCACCTTCGATCCCATAGCCAATGGTGCCATCGTCGCGGAGCTCTCATAGTCGGTTTGTGGATGAACCCTGAGCCTAACTTGTGGTCCTCCAAGAAGAAGCTGCCACGATCTCTACTAGTGGAAGACGACGACCTCATCGAAGCACAAGTTGTGACAAAAACGAACCACTACCTCCATTCGGGTATATGTAACCTTCTAAATAGCGTACAATCATTAGATTTGTCATGAAAACGAAATATAATTTTTTATATTTTTTTGTTAACATATAAGCAAAAATGTATATTTCATACCACGCCAATATCTAAAATGACAGCTATTTACTAATGGAGGGAGTAGTAGATACCGAATTTTCAGATGACTAAAACTTAGCAAATCTATGAAATGCTCCAAGGTCTTGAGTTAGAATAGGAAATTGAGTTGGAACTATGAAATGCTCTGGGGTCTTGAGTTGCCACAATTCAAACAAAGTTAGCTTCTCGACAAGACATCTAGTTGAACTAATTTTGTAATGAGGCTATGATTAACTAAGGCAGATGGATGCTTTACTGTTATGTAGTTTTTCCTGGGTGTCACTGAAACAAGTGGTACCAAGTGCTTTAAGCTTCATAAAGATCATACTATACGCGTAGAGTGTACGATGTGGAAGAGTTGTTATGTGGTAGTATATTTCACCCATACATACACACGGAGTCGATGAACTTGGCCCGTATGATCTGACGTAGATTTAACTCGTGCTCGTACATACGGCAACTTATTGACTCGAGTAACAGTGACGTGAGTACGTAGCGGGAGATTGGAGTGAGGACTCGCGGTTGGATGGTAGCGAGGCAGGTTGTGGAAAAGGTCTCTGAATTCTGAACCACTTTTCTCCTAGCTTGTCGCCCCCAACCCCAAAGCAAAAAGCAACTGTGCCTGTACGTGCGACAATGACTTGTGGGGCCGTGAAGATGCACCCTGTGAAAATATTGCGAAAAGTTGCTATGTTTGTCAAGTACACACACACTGACTGACTCACACATTGGCACTCGAAAGAGGTTTTCTAGGCAGAGCTGCTACTAGCGTCCGCCATGTACGTTACTCCACGTTTATCCAAAGAAATATTGTATTAGCATCCATTCATCCATAACTAAATAAATGCTAATACTACAAAAGTCCTAACGACTCCTAAGTAGGAACAGCATCTAACCAAGTTAATCGTAGCTTCATCATACAATCAGATCAGTACGCAAAAACAACCAACTGTAACGGCTCGTGATGTCATCTTGTCCTTTGCAAATTACTACCTACGTTGCTGTAGCAGCTCCTGTGCTGCACTGCTGTACCCCGACCGTCCACAATGTCCACGCAACTCGCCATCCTCACCATCTCATCATATCTCTCGTCCCAGAGGTCTTTGAGGATTGCTTTGCCAAAACCCGAAGGATTTCATACTCGCTCTGCTAAAACTGATAATTGTCTCTCCTGACATTGACACCTCTACAAAAATGACGTTTAGACCATACAGTATTAGCTTTCCCCTGTTTCCCATTGATTTTTGCCCTCCGTCAGTACTGTTCAGTACTTTCCATTTTACTGAAACAAAACAAGAAAATTCGGCAGTACCCACACCAGGTTTGCTTGGATTTATGAAAAGTTTGCTTGACTATGATTGAACCCTAGTCTAGAGAATTATAGATATCTTAACTTCAACAGGGATGCTAGTTTTTCACATACCTGGGGTCTGGGGGATTACACCTGATGGCAGAAAGCCTGTCAAACTTCATCTCAAGCTGCTTCCGTGGCCGCCAAATCTTGGCACTCATGCTGGGAGCACCGTCTGCAGGTAAGAAGGGTGTCTACAAATACAACCTAAGCAGGGAAGTTCACAATGTCGGAAAAGCCGCCCATTTAAGCCTGATGTTCATCCTTGACAAGTACAAAATCACATAAAATGTGTCCAAGATTGCACTCAAGACAAACCGATTCACAGAATTAGTAGCTGTGAAGAACAAACCCAAGTCGCATGCTATGCAGTAGCAGATATGTCTATTTTATTATAGCTGTAGGTTTTAAGCTTCTACGTCAAGTTTACCAACACCTGCTATTCAGTCAAAATTAACTTATGATCCAAAAGTTCACTCAAAGTCCCTATGCATTTTGTGAGCTCGAAGCACAGAGAGATGCATGAAGTTTACACAAGGAACTCCACGTTGCACAAGCCACAACCATGAAAACAATCAGAGCATTAGCGATGGGAAAACACTAAAGCAACTAGTAAAATACACTTACATTAGACTCTTTAGATGATTCAATACCGACGGTGATCAGAGGTGGAGATCAGCACCAGATGCAATTGGAGATGACGGATCAGCTGGTTTGCAGTCAGAGGACACAGAACAAGTGTAGAAGATCTTTGGGCAGGTTGCAAACAGCAAAATAAGCGGTCCATCAGCAAGGCCAAGAAGGGGTAGATGATCAGGCAGAGGGGGGTGGTGGTGACTGGTGAGTAGAGGTAAAAAAAAAGATGGAGGAAACTAACTGGGTGAGCACAGACAACAGTCCCAATAGTTCATTTAGGATGGGGGGCAAGTCTAAACAATGAAGATCAGATAATATTACTGTAGAATCTTTTAGTGGGGAAACAGAATAAATGGTAATTAACAACCCAAAATTTATTTTGGAAGTACAAAGGTTACATATTTACATTATTTGCATGATCCATAAGACTGGTGAACATCTGTATAACAGGGAAGACCAACAAAAAAGTGCTAAACAGAACAGGGATGAAAATCTCCTTCAAAAGGTTCCAGAGGTCAGGCAAATAAAGAAAGTATGCAACTGGATTTAGCATTGAAGGAATGATCTGCTAGGCATATATAACTATATAATAAACACCTGCAGGAAGACCCTGCATGGTATTCTCCGCTAAACGAGAATCAACTATTCAACTCAGAACTAAATCATCATGTGGCACTCACTGCATGAGCTCATAGGGCAAGATGAAGAGAAGGAGAAAGGCTAAAGAGATCATCAACTTCACCTTGGCATGCTTCCATCAGCGCTGAGAAGACAGCATTGAATGAGAAGAGAACTAAAGCAAGGTTGGTGATGCCACTGTATGGGGAACTCAGAGAAAGTAGAAATGCTTTCCTTCATGCTGAGCGTGGACTCTGGATTTCGCAAATAAAATGGGTATATCTTTCTCAACATGTAAATGCATGAACATATTATGCTAAATCAGAAGAGCTCTATAACAGTGAACCTTAAATATACAGCAAGCAATATTAATTATAATCTGAATTACAACGACAAAAGGAACCTTCAGAAGGTAATGAAGTTGAACATATGTGGGATTTCCAAAACATGGCACTTGGACAGTCAAAGATAAGTAAAAGGAGTCTTCATGAGTACCGACCATAATAAGACAGGTCCTACAGTTGATTTAGGCATGTTAGGATCCACCATCACCCCTAACAACTTCCTATTTGGCATAGTTGTAAACCCAAACTACTCAATGCGATGTACGTCTTACAGACAGGTGCCTAGCAAAGAATAAGAATTGATGTTGTCCAGATCTAGGGAATCAGGTATTGGATAATCAACCTCAATATTTATGTATTTTGCATGTTCCACACAATTGATTAACCATAACTAGGTGTTTAAAGCTCACATAATCATATGTTTATGGTGTTTAAAGCTAAGAGAATCATATATTTCTGAGAAACAGATGATGACTGTATAGCACATTGGAACTTCGAGCATTGTCTAAGGAAACGGAACTCATGTAACTTAAATATGCAGCAGGCAGTTTATTGGACCAACCTCACACCTAGCATGCTTGCGATTTCCATTGCACATAAATCCTTTAAGTTAGAATGCCTGCGTGATAATACCATACTTTGTTTATATTCACCAAGCTTGGCTTGGTTGTCCTGGTACCATTTGCTGATTGCAAAACCTTTACCTCCTAAATACAATGAATTTCAGTTGTCTACATTTCATTAAAGCTAAGATTCACCCAACTTGTGTTTGAAAGTCAGATCTATTTTACCAAGCTGGCCCATCAATTATTCAAGGAATGTAAGTTCACTAACTTCCCTGATTTCCTGCTACATTCCTCAAATGCCTGCTCATTAAACCATGGGTACTCTTAGGAATTGGGAGAACAGGTAAACTGCGCTAACCAAAGAAATTCGACAAAAAGCACCACCTGAAGTTAAGGGAGTAGATAATCATATGAACAAAGTTAGGACGCTCAAGTGTTACTCTAGAAAATTGCTTCATGTTAAAATTGGTCTTGGAAAGTGCTCATGTACTGTTCAGATGATATACTTTGAGGGAGCTAAATGTAAAAAATGAGTTGAAAATGCAAGCATGAATAGTAGTTTAGCTCAAAGCCACAAACTCTACTAGAATTGTCCACAACTTAACACATGAAAGATATCCAATGCAGGAAATTGCTGAACAGATATGTCTTTTGAATCAGTTAATTACCATTGGTGGTTATTGAAAATGATAATAATTGCTGAAATCCAGAAGCACCATAAAAATTGCTTGGATATTATCATCGTGCAAGATTGAACTAGGTACTCATGATCATTTGATGTACAGATAATCAGACGTTACAACATTCCCATAGAATTGAAGTGATCTAGAACCTGCCGCTGTCAAAAATGGAATTCTTGTACTACGTCAAAGAGCTTCTCTGAGTTGAAAGGTCTTCAAAATATCTCTAGCTTTATCGTATTCGTTCAGTGCTACCAGTATGTTCTTCAAACGACGAGCCAGCCCACGTGTCTCTTCCTCACTAATACCTGACACCCGTCTCCTCTCCAACTTCTTTGCTAGTTCTAACACAAGATCTGTGAAAGGTTGCAGCTTCTTACTTGGTGAAGACCAAACTCCTGAAAGCGATACAGCTATCCGTTCGGCCCTAGTGATTGCATCATGGACATCCAAAATGATACTCTTCATATGAGGAAGAATCTTCCCCCTCAATAGTTCTTCTAGAGCAAGCTTCTCCAGAACAGGTTCTGCGAGGGTGTCTTTCCAGAGACACACATTTTTAAGCAGGCGTGTAGCAACCCCGAATCTATATGCAGCATACTGCGCAGCACCTGGTACAGCCCTTGTCACCATTGATCCCCAAGCTGGTACTGAAAGATCAGCAATGGCCTCAGTCAGACGACTATAGACGGTAGTCAGTAGTTGATGCAAAGCCTTGCTCGAGTTCGGTACATAGTCAAGCACCATATTAATTGCATCTACAGCGTTTTTTGTTCTTTGAGTGCTCAAAATGTCCCAGCAGTGCATAATACGGTGGTGCAAAATAGGAAGGGCCACCTTTTCCACTAGAACTGGAACAAGGTTCACGTCTGCATCATTAGAGTCTTCACTATCTTTACTTTGCACACCATAATCCAAAAGAATCTTAGGCCACTCCATGTCAAAGAAATTAGTTGTTGTATGGAGAGGATCCCACTTCAGAAGCTCCAGTCTCACATAAGGGGTGAACACAGATGGTGCGCTCAGTGCTACATGTGCATCTCGGTAGGCCGAAGGATACTGAGTTTTCCAACCTTCAAACTTGTCCTTAACAATTGTAAGGCTTGAGTATTCTTCTGCAGCATCACTGAATACAGCATCAGCAGTCTTGAGCAACTCATCACGGCTGGACAGATAAGCACTGCTGTCAGTGTCACTCTCATCAGTGCTTAACTCACCTTCAATCTGCTCACCGTTAACACTCTTTCCAGCAGATGACAATCTTTTGGATTCTAATCGAGCTTTTCTTCGCTTCCTGTTCTCTTCCCTGCGCTTAAGATCCATACGCTTCTGGAGATTTATATCTCTGCCAAACTCATCCAGCTCTAGTGGTAGGTTTGAACTTTCCCTAACAGCAGTTGCTGCTGCTTGTGCAGCATTCGATGCAGCAGACAGGTTAGCTGAGCTAGGTCCTTTGCTAAGAACAGATATTGCTGCATTCACTGCAGCTTCGATCACACTTGATTCATCAGCTAGGTCGGCTGCCCGTCTCTCTGAAACAGCCAACGCTCGATTTTCATGCAATTTCTGCATGTGCTCCTCCAACTCCTCTATGAAGAATGCCTTATCATTCAAGAAATCACACATGACGGAAATATAATTCCGGAGCTCCTGCATGTAGACAAACTTCTTTTCTGCATCCTGCAAACTGCTCTCCAGGCTAGATATCTCCGAAAGAGCTTCATTAAGATGTGTGTCAGTCTTCACTAAAGCACCAACTGTTGTCTTGTGGGTCTCCTTAAGCTTCCAGATGTTCTCCTTCAGGGCTTTGCTTGCTACATCAGCTTGTTGAGAGATGGACAAGAACTCTGCGCTACCTGATCCAAAAGCAGGCACAACCCCGCTAAAGGAGGGTTGACAATGAGGACCTCCCGAGTATCCAGATGGCTGTGGCTGAACCTGCATCTGAGCTGGTGCACCATTCGCTGCTCTCTGAGCAGAAGCATCATCCATCTTCCTACCAAGCGCCTTCCTGAACTGCTCCTCCTCCCATTTCCTCTCTTCCTCCTCCTCATCATCCTCCCTATCATCCTCAACCTCCCTAAACACATCGTTATTAAACCCCAAACTGGCAGCGGGGCCCCTATTATTGATCCCCTGAAACACGCCTTTTGAGCTCTTCTGGCCATCGCTCGACTTCTCAGTATACATTGCAATCCTACCCTGCGTCTCATTGTCCTCTTCATCACTGGACCCACCAACAGCACCCCTGCTGCTGAGCACACCGCCACCATCAAGGGAGATGAAATCTGGCGCCGCATGCCTCGGCTGTTGCAGTTGCTGCCGCTTTGCCCGGATGGCTTCAATCGTCGCTCTGTCAGGTATCAGTGGCCCTTTCTCCTCATTGTCTCCTTCCTCCTCCTCCTCAGACTCATCACCTTCGTCCTCGTTCTGCAATGGTTTCCGCGGTCCAATGCTTGCCTCTGCCATAGGTTTCACCAGACCTTTCAGAACAATCACTGGCTCTGCGGCAGCTGCAGTGGTGGTGGTACCAGAAGCGGAACTGGCTGTAGCTCCAGCCAACCGCTGTTGCCGGGACTCGGTCGCTGGAGTAGGCGCTGGTGCCCGGATGAAGCTCCCAGGGAGCTGGCGCGCGTTCTTCTGGAGCTCCCGGAGGCGCTCAGGGGTGTACTCGCCAGCATGCGACTGGAAGTTGGACGGCTTGGGCGCGGACACGGCCGCCGCGACGGCCGGCGAGCTCTTCAGCCGGTCCTTAGCAGGCGTAAGGCGGTGGAGGGCCGCCGCAGCTGGCGAGGCCGTGCGGGCCGGCCGGACCGAAGCAGCAGGGCGGCGGCGCTGCGCGAAGGGGCCCTCCTCGGCGTCATCTTCGTCCTCGTCGTCGGCGAAGCTGAGGCGGCTCGCGCCGTGCCGTCTCGGCGACCTGGGCTTAGGCACGGCCGGGCTCTGGGTCTTGGTAGCCGCGGGCCTGCTGGGGAGGTTAGCATCGTCGCCGATGGCCCCATCGGCGTCGTCGGTGCGGCGGCGGAAGTTTTTGCGGTGGCTGCTCATGCCAGGCAAATTCTGGAAAATTCGTGGAACCAGGTTAGGTGGTGTGGATAGAGAAACCGTCGCTTTGACGTGCTAGACAGAGGAGACAGGGATCTCACCGGAGGTGGGAAGGCGGGCGGCGGCTAGGGTTCCGGCGAGGTGAGGAGATCCGCGTGAGAGAGAGGGGAGGCGGCGAGTGAAAGAAAGGAAAACTCCAATGAGTTGTTGGGTTGGGACCCGGTAACCAACCGCCTACGAGTTGGGCCTTCAGAACCAGCCCACATGTGGCCCAGTTAAGCCCAGGCCCGTTCAGCTCGTCGTCCTTACTCCACTTCCCCATCCCCACGAGGCGCAAACAAAAACCCTAGCTAATTCCCCTCCACGATCGGAGACCATGGCGACGGCGAGGCTCCGATCCGCGTCGGCGTCCTCCCTCCGCGGGATCCTCCTCTGCCACTCTTCCGTGGGACCCGGCACCGCTCCCCCGCACGCTGTCCCCCGCGTCTCAGGTTCCTCCCCGCCGCCTTCCGATCGTTTCCTCCACGTAGTCGTCTCATGTGTTAGATGTGATCCGCATGGCGCTATCTAGCTTTTGGCTGAGAGAATTTGATGAGACAGATGACGCGATTCTGTTGTGTAGGTAGTCGATTTCCTAGTCTGATTAGGTATAAAATGTGAATTGTTGAGGTAGATGGTTAAACCATTGAGAAGAGCAAGTGATCTGAAGTGGTTAACAACATTCCCTCGCCCTTCATTTTAGGGAGACCTGCAACATACTGGAACAACCACCAACATCACAACATACTGGAACAACCACCAACATCACAACATACTGGAACAACCACCAACACAGCAAAACAAGAACACCCAAAAGCCCACCACAGGACACAAAACAAAGTAAGTTCATACTCTCGCCAGAGTTCATCACTGTTCGACCACCATCACAGCGTAAAAGCCCACCACAAGACACAAAACAAAGTAATTAGTTCATACTCTCGCCAGAGTTCATCACTGTTCAACCACCATCACAGCGTAAAAGCCCACCACAAGACACAAAACAAAGTAATTAGTTCATACTCTCGCCGGAGTTCTCATGCAGCACTGCAAAACGTCATCGCGCTCTCATGCCTTGGGGGCCGCGCCACCGCCGCCGTCGTCGTCGTCGTCGTCGTCGTCGTCGCCGCCGAACCAGCGCCAGTACATGTAGGCGCTGGCCAGGCCAGCGATCACTCCGGCGGCAAGCCAGTACCAGCCCGCCTCGTTGATCGCCTCTGCCTCCAGCAGGCGATACATCCCATTGATCTCGTCGGCTGTCACTACTACTCCATCAACGAGGTCGGGGGCGTTCGGGTGCTGCTTCGTCCCCCCCAAGACCACGCACACTCCGACCTTCCCCCCGTCCTTGACGAAATGCCACATTGTTAGCGACCTGGTTCCTGAGGCAGAAGAAGATGAATGCACTGGCAGGGAAGACGCAGAGGAGGCGAGGCCCAAGAGCACGAGGAAGCCCACGCGGAAGGATCCGGCGCTGTGTATTATATAGTCACGGTAACGTAGGGGCAACGTTATCCTGGAAAGGGTAATATAGAGATTTAACATTTATGTATTTTTGGTAATATAGAGATTTAACATTTATGTATTTTTCTTTAAGGGCAATCTGATCTGTTTCTCCCTCGGGCTGATTTAGCTACTGCGCGCCGTCTCGTACGCGAACCCCGCCGCCGCGCCCCCGTCCAGCCACCCGCCGCCGCTCCCTCGTCCTCCTGTCTTCTTCTACCTTCTGCCTTCTTCCCATCCCCCGGCTCTGTCTCCATCCCCATTTCTTGCTGCTACCGAGTCTTGTAATCGGATATTGTTACTTGAGTTGGTTAATTGGAGAGGGTTGCTAACAAATTGGTATCAGAGCCATCCCACTCCTCTTCCGCTCCGATCTGGAATCAACCACGCCCCTCCTTTTCCCTGCCGCTCGAGCTCTCCGTCCACTCCAGAGTGCCCGAGCTCAGCTTCCCTTCTCGTTTTCGCACCGCGCCAGAGCATCTCCAGGCACCACCGCGTCCTCCCAGAGCGTCCCCGAGCTTCTCCTCCTCCCTCCCGAGCTCCCGCATCTCCTCGCCGTTCTTCTCCCACCTCCGGTGAGGTAAACCAAGAGCCCGCCGCCGCCGACTTGATCCTCGTCAACGCCGAGCTACTAGTCCTCCTCCCTCTAGCTCCTGAGCACCCGAATCAGCCCCCCCCCACGTTTCCGAGCTCCACCAGCCCCGCCGCTAACGCCTCCACCCCCAGCGAGCTCAACCCAAGGCATCTCACCGTCGCTAGCTCGAGTCCCCACGGAAGCCCCATCCATTTTCTTCAAAAATGCATTCCTCAGCTCCTTCAGGATCTCTCCGAGCTACCCATCTTCGTCGATAAGCATCACCGGAGAGCAACGCCCCTCCCCGTATTCGGCGAAGCACTTCCCGAGCTGCACCTCCCATCACCAAGCCGACTCCCCGCGGGAACCATGCCCATTTTCTACAAAAATGGAAGCCTAGATCTCTCTAGAAGCTCCTGGACCGGCCAATTTGCCCCAACAAGTTTCTCCGGCGAGAAATTTTGCCCCGCCGCCGGCGGCCTCCGCCCCGTCGCCCCCTCCCCCTGTTTCCCTTCTCTCCTCCCGAACAGGCTTCGGCCTCTCCCCTCTCGCAGGCCGGCCTGGCTCCTCTGATGGGCCAGTACCAAGCTCTCGGCCGGCCCGGCTCCCCTTTTCTTTTCTTTTGTTCCTATTTTCTCAGCAGGCCGAGCCCGTTTGCGAAGCCCAGTAGCAGCCCATTACCCCTGCAGTTTGAGCCCAGCCGAATATACGAATTCTTTTTCTTTTATTAATTTCTAGAAACCCTAAAATCACTATGACGATGCGGTTCCATTTTTGCTATCCAATGATCCAAATTCTTGCTCTTTAATGCCTGAAACCCACAAAAACTCTCTACACCCCCTTATTCCAATTCTCGTCCGAAAACCCTAAAAATCGCTATGGTACATCAATTCGACCGTCTCGACGACGCGAATCTATCTACGCCATCCATTGATTCAAATTCCTACTGTTTGATGCCCAAAACCCTCAAAAACCTCCTCCACCTCATTTTCAACTCCTCGTCCGAAAACCCTAAATCTAACATTGCCACTTCCCTCAAACCTCTCAACGTCCCGGTTCCGAGACCACACAACCCTCACCTCATTTTCAATACTATTTTCAATGCATTTACATTTTGCTCCCAGCTCGCATTCGTCGAGCCCAGACTCATATGAGTATGTTTGCTTGTTTGGATTTTCTTGCAATTAGGGAACGTTAGCAACGATCGAACGCCAGAACAGGACCCCAAAGGCGAAGGACACCCGGAAGACTTCGATCCAGCGAATCCCGGAGCAGTAGGCAAGTCACATCCCCTTTGTACATGTTGAACCTATATGCCATGCTATTTACTGTATTACTAATTTAGTTAATATTTTCTACATGCTAATTTCTTACGTGTTATTTTTGAATGACATGAATGCGTAGTTAATACCTACCACCTACACTGCCTAGTCAATCTTGTGAGCCATATTCATTCCGAAAACCCATAGGATAGCCACAAGTAATATCGACATAGGGTTTAGTCTTTACGGCAAATAGCAATACTGGATAATCTGGTTAAAACTCGGAGGATGTTGTCTTTGAAAATGGAATTGCCGACGGTAGGGGTCAGAAGGATGGGGCCTTCACGAGTTGAATGTGCAGCCATACCCCTAGCCGTGGAATGAGGGTAATTGGGAGAATTACCGCTCAGGGCAGTAAGGACGAGACCCTTGTGCAAAGCGAAGGACATAGAAACCGCTCAACCACATGTTCGATTTGTCGAACCTGGCCTAGTACTTCTACTCTAACCATTGGACGACTACAAATTAGTTTGCCGTTCCACGTTGTTGGAACGTCATTCAGTGGCGAATAAAGTGATAACCCACAAGTTGGGGAACTCACAACTGGAACCCACTCAAATTCTGGGTCACTTAGTTGACGTTGGCCTGTCGGCTCCCGGGAGAGCGAGTGATGAATGTTCCTTGGTAGAAACTTCAAAAGATAGAGCAGATAAAAAGCCTTGTTGACCTACCTCTGTCAACATACCTGTGTGTGTGTTTAACTGCAGTGACGCTACGAGGTACGGTAATCATGTGGGTAAAGCTGAGCAACTCTGCAGAGTCAACTGAAATGGTATTCGAATACGCCGTACTCCCGGTTAATGGAGTTGTGTTTAGAGGTGATTCTCGATGCGAAGCACAAGTAGAATTGCACAAGTAGAATTAAACCATTGAGAAGAGCAAGTGATCTGAAGTGGTTAACAACATTCCCTCGCCCTTCATTTTAGGGAGACTTGCACCTTGCCCACATTGATATTGTTGTTATGTTTCAGCAGGATCGTGCTCCTAAGAAAATTTGTGATTTATCTAGTATTCTCTGCAAATTGTACCCATGAGCAGAACCACCTCTTGTTCACATCATGTGATTGCATTTTGACAAAAGCAGATGGTTAAAAAATGCACTCTCTTGGAGTGCATGTTGTAGTATGTGTCTGAATGTGTCCCATATTCCGACATGTGGCAAACATGCGATTTCCCCTTATTTATAACCTTAAAATGTGTAGGGTCAGAAAAAACGCATAGCTTTGACTGATTTATTGTCTGGCCATGCATGCTGCTGTCTATCTTCGAGCTGTGGAAATTTGATGAGACACATGATATGATTATGTTGCGTGGTAGTCGATTTCCTAGTTTGATTAGGTATTGGGAGTGTTTTACCAATGGCTGCTGAACTGCTGGTGTTATCTGACTGATTGGCGGCTTATGAACCTCCGTGTTGTGTATAAATATAAACTGATAATTGTTTAGGTAGATGGTCGAACCATTGAGAAGAGCATGCGGTCTGCATGGTTAATAACAATCCCTTGTCATTCATTTTAGGTAGAGTTGCGCTTTCCCCACGTTGCGTTATGTGTCAGCAGAATCGTGCTTCTACTTTTCTTTTTATCTTCTAGTATCTCTAATTGTGACTAAAGTCGCGACTCGGGCCGGGTCGGGCCGGCCCGGCATGAACCTGTCGTGCCTTGTGCTGGAGGCTCGCCGTGCCGGCGTGGCCCGCTGAACTGGCTGTGCCGTGTCGTGCCGGCATGCCCAGCCGCGGCCATGGCCCAGACACGGCACAATGGCCCGCCGTGCTACCGCTGGGCCATGCCGACACTAGCACGCCACAAACGAGGGGGAGGAGGAGGGGCTGCGCGGGAAGAGCCGGAGGAGGAGGGCTCTCACCAGCGGCCGGCGCGAGAGGAGGAGGGAGAAGGAGGAGAGTCGGCGTGGTGCGGGAGGAAGAGGGAGAAGGGGGAGGGCCGGCACGACGCTAGGAAGAGGGAGGAGGTGGCGAGGAGGCTGGCGTGGCGGCGGGAGTTAGGGCGTCGGGGTCAGTAGGGAGGAAGCCGGCGGGAGCTGGCCGGGCCGGCACAAACACGGCCCGTGACATCGTGCCGGGCCGTGCAGCCGATCAGACTCTATTCCAAGGCACAGCCTGGTCCTAACGATCGGGTCATGCCAGCCTGGCCTATCTAGCGTCTGTGCCGGGCCGTGCACCGTGCCGTGCCAGCTAGG
Organism: Stipa capillata; assembly: GCA_019208055.1. Lineage (NCBI taxonomy): Eukaryota > Viridiplantae > Streptophyta > Magnoliopsida > Poales > Poaceae > Stipa > Stipa capillata. Next base: position 149,155 of record JAGXJF010005129.1, on the reverse strand, counting down.
CCTCAGGCTGGCACAGGAAGAACCCGGCCCGGGTCCCACCTTTAATTGTGACCATGAGCAGCAGCACCTCTTGTTTACATCATATGGTAAATATCTACTGTTTTGAAGTGCATGTTGAAATATGCGTCTGAAGATGTGCTCAAATTTCAACATGTGGCTAATGTGCTATTTCACCTTATGTTTTGCCTTAAAAATGTATAGCACCCTGATTTGAAGATAAAAAACACGCATCTTTGACTGGTTTCTTCTCTCAGCGTGCATGTGGTGGATAACTGAAGTAAATCTTTTTTCTGTGTTTGTTGCATGTATCGCTGAAACCCATACATAAATAGCTCATTGCCCTTTGCTTTGCCAGATTTTCAGGTTCCTGAATGTGTAACATGGAGGCATTTCTCAACATGCAAGCCTAATCCTCTCGCAAAAGGCGGCAACTTTGGTTCGGTTGCTTCTTTGTATGGCCAGGCAAGATGGGCTTCTCATGCCACTGCTGTTAAAGAAACTGACGCCAGTGGCGGCAAGATAAGCATCAGGCCCAAACCCAAGCAGATCAAGGAGGACGACAAAGATGATGGACTAGTTTATCAGGGACCGATATCGTCAACCATAAAGAAAGTGAAGCTTCTCTCCCTGTCCACCTGCTGCCTCTCTGTGTCGCTAGGCCCTGTGATAACATTCATGACTTCACCGGAGATGAATGTGATCCTCAAGGGGGGAGTTGCATCCACCGTGATTTTCCTCAGTGCCACCACAACTGCTGCCTTGCACTGGTTCGTGAGCCCGTACATCCACAAGCTGAGGTGGCGACAAGGTTCAGATAGCTTTGAGGCAGAGATACTGTCATGGCTGGCTACACCCTTGAAAAGGACAATGAAGTTTGCTGACATCAGGCCTCCAGAGACCAACCGACCTTTTGTCACATTTAGGGCTGAGGGGAACTTCTACTTTGTCGATGCCGAGCACTTCCCAAACAAGGCTTTGTTGGCGAGGCTCACTCCTAAGCATCCTCACGAGTCTGCGTTCAAGAACTTGTGATGGCAGTTACTTTGATGAGTTCACCTGCACTGGTGATCCTAGTTGGGCATTTGCTTTTTTGTATGTGATACCTTCTAGAGATTATACTTGCGAGAAGACGTGGTATACGTTATAACTGTTGTTTTCATTCCACATGGAGATTTGCGAATTGTTGGTGTAAAATCGTTTTAGGTATGACACACCGTGAGATGTGGTATTGTCGGACCATTTTGAATAAGCAATCCCTCTCAAGTGATGGATATTAGCTCCTGTTTGCCTTGAAAAATATGATGGTTTATAGTTGCAGTTGAAGTTCCTTGTAAAACATTGAACATTTGGTGCCAGCTGTATTTGTTTAACAATGTTTCATTTAGGACACGGAGTTTTTAACTTGGTGTAAGCCCTACAGGCTGGCGGGTCAGGTGGGACAGTAGTGCGGCGCAGCGAGCGGCGGGCGGCGGGAATCGTTGGAGCAGCTACGCTCAAGAGTCGTGGTACTAAAAAGGGGCAGCTTTTTCTCCCTCAATTTGGCAAATCTTGCTAGCTGATGTCGTGTTATGCTAGGACTGCTAGTTAATTTCAGAACTCCACCGTGTATACGATAGAAAGTTTAATCCTTGTACAACAAGTACTTGTGCTCTGCTAGGACTGCTAGTTAATTTCAGAACTCCACCGTGTATACGATAGAAAGTTTAATCCTTGTACAACAAGTACTTGTGCCCTATATGTATGAAGCAATCCGGTGTTTTGCCTTGTTCAGGCTATGGCTTTCATATCGTGCTGCCGCGGACATATGTCAAGGGAGACGGAAGCTGTTGTCTGCCTTGGAGCAGCTGCTGGTTTGTGTTGGGCTGCGTGGAGGTACTACGACTATCAGGCATGTCTGCGCAACTACACCCGGGACATGACGGCCTCGGCCAGCGAGACGGACCCGGTGATTGGCCCGCGACGATGAGATCGACCGCGTCGTCTCCATCCTCTGCCGCCGGACCAAGAACTGTGCCGCGCTCGTCGGTGCTGCAGGGGTAGGCAAGACGGCCATTGCCGAGGGCCTTGCTCAGCGCATCGCTGCCGGGATGGTCCCTGCTACACTTGCCGGTGCGCGCGTCATGGAGCTCGACATCGGGGCGTTGGTGGGCGGGACCAAGTACCGTGGTATGTTCGAGGAGCGCATGAAGAACGTGATAAAGCAGGTGGAGGCTGCGGACGGCAAGGTGATTCTATTCATCGACGAGATGCACATGCTTCTTGGCTCCGGGCGGTGCAAGGGAGGCCGCACGGATGCTGCCAACATGCTGAAGCCAGCGTTGGCCCGTGGTCGTATCCGCTGCGTGGGTGCGACGACTTCCAAAGAGTACTGTAGGTACATTGAGCAGGATGTCGCACTGGAGCGGCGGTTCCAAAAGGTGCACGTCGAGGAGCCGAGCACGCAGGCAACCATTGCCATTCTGCAGGGGCTAAAGAAAAGGTACGAAGAGCACCATCGCTTGGAAATCCAGGACGCAGCTCTTCTTACTGCCGCACAGCTCGCTGGTCGCTATATCACCGGTGAGGAACCCATTCCTTAATTTTACTCCTACTGTTTACGTACTCACCTAGTCACTTAGGAAGTATAATGAAAAGAAAGGGAACAAAATGGAGTATATATAATCTGAATTGGTTATGGTCAGATGCCCATCCTTGTTAACGTTCACTTGCTAATTTAACTATTTACGTAAAGGTTGTGCTGTGCAATTCATGGGCGAGAATGATCACATTGGAGTGCTGTGTAGTACCATTGTTGCATTGGTTACACTAAGTTGAAACAATTTATACAACATGTTTAAAGATCGAATAAATTCATGACAATGCTGTTTTTATAAATTAATGGAGCAACCTGCACTGCAATGTTTCATTTCTATCGAGTTGCATCCATGAGTGGCAACAATGTATATATGTTGGAGAAATTGATGGATTTTTTTGCTGTACCATAGGTCGCCAATTTCCTGATAAGGCAATTGATCTGATTGATGAGGCATGTGCCACCGCAGCCAAAAATATGAGGCAGATTGACAACCAGGAAGCAATTGTTGGCCCGGATCATGTCGCACAAGTAGGCATTTTGTTGCTAACGATATATGTGTCTATTGTTGCAATCAATGTGATGTGCTTGTCATGCATGTTCCAATGTCGTTATTTGAAGGTTGTGAGCCGATGGACTGGAATTCCTGTCACTAGGCTTGATCAAGAGGAGAAGGATAAGTTAATCCGCCTAGCGGACAAACTGCATGAGCGAGTTGTTGGCCAGGATGAAGCGGTCAATTTAGTTGCGGAAGCAGTGCTACGTTCCAGGGCTGGCCTTGATCAGCCTGGCCAGCCCATAGGCTCTTTCCTCTTCTTGGGCTCGACTGGTGTTGGAAAGACAGAGCTTGCAAAAGCTCTCGCGGAACAGCTATTTGACAACGAGGAGATGTTGCTTCGCTTTGACATGTCTGAATATGTTAATCCTTGGTCTGTGTTGCGCCTCATTGGAGCACCTCCAAGGTTGAATTTGCACATTGTATTTCTTGAACATTACATTATCAAATCATACATACTCTTTAGTTTGACTGATGTGAATGCTTCTTTTGTAACATGTTAAAGCTATATTGGCTACCACGAAGGTGGACAACTGACTGAGACAGTCAGGAGGCGCCCATACAGTGTCGTCCTTTTTGACGAGGTGGAGAAAGCCGATCCCTCGGTGTTCAATGTTTTTCTTCAACTCCTTGATGATGGTAGGTTGACTGACGGCAAAGGCCAGACTGCAGATTTCAAGAATACCGTCATCATTATGACCTCAAATCTAGGAGCAGAGCACCTAACAGCAGCAATGACTGGAGAAAACACAATGGAAGCTGCACAGGGCCTTCTCATGAAACAGGTTTGTGAATCTCAAACTGCCCTGTCAAGGCTGCTGCAGCCACTACTAACTGGCATGTATATTCGTTCCTACAGGTTCAGAAACACTTCAAGCCTGAGCTTCTCAACAGACTGAGTGAGATCGTGATATTTGAACCGCTTTTGCACGAAAAACTGAAGGAGATTGTGAAAATCCAGATGAAGAGCGTCATTGCCAGAGTAGCTGACAAGGGCATCTCTCTATTTGCAAGTGATGCCGCATTAGACATCATTTTGTCGGAGTCGTACAACCCAGTAAGTACAGCTTATTTTCAAAATTATCGGACTATTAAGGCCTCCTATTTTCATATAACGAGGGACTTTTTCATCTCTGCCTGTTCGTCTGTTTTGGTAACCATGCATGCTACATCTCTCGCAGATGTACGGTGCAAGGCCTATAAAGAAGTGGATGCAAAAGAATGTGATGACAATGCTCTCCAAGATGTTGGTCAAAGGAGAAGCCGGTGAAGGCTCAACAATCTCCATTGATGCTACGGACGACAAGAAGGGGTTGGTGTATGAAGTGGTGAAGGAGAAGTTGGCAGATCCCTGAGGCCAGAATATGGAACTTCCTAGTGATAAAAGAGTTAGAATATGATTTTTCATAAAAATAGTTATGTGTAAATGATACAATCTGATTTGTCGTAAAAATAGTTTCATAATATATAAAATTGTTTCATAATAATCTTTTACTTAGTATTTATAAGAAAATAATAATTAAAATTGTGTACTAGAGACTGTAAACAATTAAAAACACCATCTATTTTAGAATGAAGTGAGTATTGATGCTTCCATCACCCAAGTGATTTAGCAAAACTGAGTTGTCTAAAATTTAAGAGTTGAATCTTATCTACCTTTGTAAAATATAGACAATTATGAAGTTTTTACGACATGTAGGTCCAGCCCCACATATCTAGACACATATGAAAGACAAACATAGGGTCAAAATTTCCAAACAAGGATGGGTTCTGAAATGTACGATGTACCGCGAACCCTGAAGTGGTGCATATGAGAGTATGGGTGCATGACAGCATGAGCTAATATCCTATCTTTATTCTCTTCTCCAAATGAATTCATGGCAAAAGAATAATAACGAATACACATCGGATCTTTATTGTTACACTGAAAATAACGAATATACGAGCCAAAAGAATAATAATAAATTTACAATATTAGGCATGTCTACCACCTTCTGCTGATCTCAACCAATGGAGATCCACACAGAGACGCCCAGTTGCTCTGCTTTCTTCCATCGAGACGGGCCTACGGAGGCAGGGTCCATACAAAAACATTTGTTCAAGCAGCAGAAGCAAGAGAGATCTGCTTGCTATACAGAATGACTGAATGAGTACATATCACATCAGCTGTTCTGTTGGAACATCATCTACTACAGCACCTACAACAATTAATCAGTGCTTCTCTTCCATGACCACAAGGGCAGCAGCGGCAGCATCATCATCATCATCCATTCATCCTGGTGTAGTTCACTTTTACCATTTCCTGCATCATAGATTTCACATCTCTACTCTACAGAGGAAAACATACTATCTGTTGACAAATACTGAAAGGAGACAATACGATCTGACGGATGCCTCTATTTACAATTTTTCCATGAGAATTAACCAACGCCTACTGTTATGACAGATATTAGTGGCCAAATCAACACAAGGTGTCCAAGAAGAAACTTGACCAAACCAACCCACGACAAAACAATAAGATAACAACGCCTGCACCGAGATAATAGTACTCCTATTTGAGAACCAACATTCAAATTTAGATACAAAACCATCACCGTAAGCGTGACGAACAGGTCATCATTTTTCAGTGCGCCTTCGCGCGAACTCTGTAAGTTATGGAAGAGTTATGTAACCTTATGAATTCTAGTTCTCTTCCTACAAGCTACAATGTCGAACATGGAGTGTGGACTGGATCACGAGCCTACTAACCCATCTAGTTGTTTGATCATTCATCCCACCTTGGGAGGATTCTGCAGCTAAACCCATCACAGAATATTGATATCCAGTCAACCCGCAACAGCCGACGATGAACTGCTCATCTGCAACCACGAGACTAGCTCATCCCTTGAACTGATGAAGCTGCCAACCTGAGACTCGCTCGGACGGAATGGCACTGCTATCTCCTCAAGATGAGCGGCGAACGCACTCGCCAACCCCTGCGCAAACTTGTGGGTGCTGGACCCTGTGTACACGTTGAAGGACTGTGGCAAAGGCTTGCGCTGCATCAAGCGCTCCGAGACGGTCTTCATCCAATCGTCGAATGCTGTCTTGGCTGCACCAACTGAGAGCGATCGCAGGTCCAGCAACCACTCCTCATCCTTTCTGGTATGAAGCTTGGAGTACAAGCCGTAGTGCTGGGCAATATGGAAGAGTTCCCTTTCCCTCTGAGATGGGAAGCCATGGTTCTGGCATATGTCGATCAAACAGTTGCAGTAAGGTCGGCGCACTTGAGAGTCTGAGGCATTCAATACGCCCTTCAACTCCTCCTTAAGATCGTTGACACCCACTTGGGCATCCCCGAGCATTCTGATCAGCTTGACTAAATTTCCGTTGATCTTTTCCAAGCAGGCAAGCACCACCTCCGACTCCTCCCCGCTGCTTAGAGCGACGACGGAGAGCAAGCACCCGCAGAGCCGGTCATCGGGCTTGAGACCCCTCTCCAGGCCCGCCTCGAGCAGCTCCACCGCGTCTTGTATCCTGTTTGCCTTGCCAAGGCATTGGATCACAATGGTGTAACTCATTATGTTGGGCTCTATCCCGCCTTCTAGCATTTCCACAAACAGCTGGAGCGCGCGGTCGGCGTCCTTGATGTTACCATAGATATTGATCATGGCCGTGTAGCTCCACTTATCTGGCTTCGGGACGTCACTGAGTTCCGGATTCTTCATCTCGTCAAAGAGCTGCTCGGCCTCGGCCACTAGCCCAACGTCGGCGCACATGCTCAGCAGCGTGTTGCACAGGATGCTATCGGCTGGGAGCTTCTTCTCGCGCATCTGTTCCCAGAGCTGGAGCGCGTCGCGGCCCCAGCGCGCCCTGCCGTAGATCTTGGCGAGCGCCGTGAGCGTGCGCGCATTGGGCTCGACGCCCTCCGCGGTCATTTCCTCGAACAGGCTGCGCGCCAGGCCGGGCTTGCCTGTCTTGCCGAGCGCCTCGAGCAGTGCGTTGTAGACGAAGATGTTGGGCTTGATGCCGACCTCCCTCATCTCCCTGAAGACGAACTGGACGCCCTCGTCGTCGCCGGCCTCGCCGAACATCTTGGCGAGGACGGCGAAGGCGACGTGGTCGGGCTTCCAGCCACTCCCCCGCGCGCGGTCGAAGAGCGCGAGCACCTCCTCCTTCATGCGGAGCTGCGCGTAGACGTCGAGGATGGCGGAGTAGGTGACCTCGTCGGGGAGGACGCCGTCGGCGGCGTACATGCGCTCGAACCACTCAACTGCCTTGGCGAACTGGTGGCAGCGGCGGGCGGCGGTGATGAGCGTGGAGTAGGTGATGTTATCGAGCGGGACGCCGGCGTCGAGCATGTCGAGCGCGAGCCGCTCCGCCTGCGGCCATTGGCGGGCGGCGCGGAGGGACTTGAGGGCGACGTTGAAGAAGATGGTGTCGACGGGGAAGGCGGCCTGGTCGGTGGGAAGGGAGCGGAGCCAGTGGAGGAGGGAGAGGGACTTGCGCCAGGAGGGGTGGAGGTAGTTGAGGAGGAGGAGCGCGTCGGAGGAGGTGGGCGGGGAGTGGGGGAGCGGGAAGAAGGCGGTGAGGAAGGGGGCGAGGTCGGCGTCTTCGGGGAGTGCGCGGATGTCGCGGAGGAGCGGCTGGAGAGGGGCGGAGGAGGGGTGGGAGGAGGAGGGGCGGCGGCGGTGGCGGCGGAGGGAGAGGACGGTGGGCCTGGGCTTGGAGGGGTTGACCCAGGTGGGCTCCGGGGTGGGGCGCTGCAGCTGGTCCGCCGCAGGCGTGGGCTTGTCGGCGAGGAGCGTGCGGGAGAGAGGCTCGAGCTGGTCGGAGAGGGACGGAGTGGAGGAAGCAGCGGCGGAGGAGGAGGAGAGGATGAAAGGTCTGGGCTTGGGCTTGAGGTGGGGGCGCGGCGGGGCGTGGAGGAGGAAGGAGGAGGTGGCGGTTGGCGCGGGGAGTGGCGCCATGGATAAAACGCGGGGAGCCGGGAGTGGAGTGGAGTGGAGTGGCGTATGGATTGGGCTCTCTGCTCCTCACAAAACTAGAACAGGGAGGCGCGCGTTGTCTCGCCCGTGTTCAGATGATTGACAATTAAAAAATAATTATTAAATTATATAATGGTTGGAATATTGGATTAAGTCTTAAATGTTTTATTAATTGTGGTAGAAAATTTGTGAGAAAAATATTGTTAGAAATGGTAAATTTTAATATAGAAAGTACAGATAAAAAGAATATTTGATTTTATGGGTGAGCATGTAAAAAATGTTATGTAGGCAGGTCTATATGAATATGCATGGAATGAGATATTTATATATTGGTGGAATAGCGGGATGATTGGGTTGTCACTTATGGCTGGCTTATAATGTAAAGCTCCACCTCTACGTCGTTCTCACCGGAGAGGACGGAGGTGCCGCCCTGCCCCGCCACTCTCCCCAGCCGGCGAGGATGCTCCGGCTGGGCCTGCAGCTTGCACTCTACCAACACCCCCTGGAGCAGGCCTAAGCCGCTTGGTAAGCTCTTAAAATAGCTTCTCGCTCAAAATCATATGTATATGTAGACTCAATTCCTCCTGTGAATGAAGCTTATAATCACCACTGTAATATATTAGATTGCTCGATATTCCATCTCAACACGTCAGACGTTTCGCATCTGAATAGCTTGCAGAGACATGGGATCAATTTCTTCATGTTCCTCCTGACTTTTCTTTCTTTCTTCTTCCGTGAGCAAGAGTCTGCTCAATTTTCCAGCTGCTCTTATTTTATTTCCACTTAGAGAATGACATCTACGTATACAATACACAGCACCATTAACCTACTTTATCATAGCTTACATCATATACATGTTGAAGCTACAGTACATTCAGGGCTTTTTGAGAGAAACTTTATAGGAAATTTCATATGAACGTAACCCACAAGGCATTTCTTCCAATAATAATTGTCAAACTATTTGTCAATCTAACTGTCATTGCTCGAATTTTTCTAATCGGTGCTAATTTGGCATATGTGAGGCGGATCCGGGATGCCGATGTCTTGATGTGTATTGGGATACCTGATGTTCTTATTGCGTGCTTACTTCAGGTGGTTTAGTGTAATAACTAGATATGTTAGATGGTTTCTATGGAGAATGTACGTGCCTTGGTTCTACGAACAACAGACACGCCTTTGTGCCTGTTGGTTTCACATAAACGTTGATCTCAACTTGTTTGATATTTATCAGTTGTCTCATGCTGATTTAATTTGCGGGTGCTATGCTGCTTTATCAAATTGTTCATAGTCTAGTTTGGTGAAGAGTATGACTCATCAAAAGCAGTAGAATTGCCTGGTCTTTATATGCACAATATTTCTTAGTACACAATAACCACCATAATAATAATGTAGTTACCTGGTTGTTTAGTAAATAGTTACCTCTATAGTAATAATGTAGTTCTTAGCGTATCTGCTTTTTGTGTCCGTTGTAACTATGAAATAGATGCATGGTAACTTCTCTTAAAGAAAGTATGATTATCATGCTCCAACAATTTAATAACTTAGCAAAGTGATCACACCTTCTTCAGGCTTAGATATATGTTGGAGAAACTAATCCAAATGTTGGTTCGAATAATTGGTATGAGCACTTACAAGTTACTGCATATATATTCTTCAGCAAAACTCAGTTTCGGACAATACCGGTGGTAGGAACTTCATCGCTCGCTAACACTAGCTAGCGCTTTCTGCGTTCAAAGCAGGGGCTGCACTTCTGTCTTATGACACGCCCCGGAGCAAGTGACAGTGATCAGCCCTCATTGACACAGATTTCTGTGAACACCACACTCATGATCAAGGATTATTCGTATCAATTGATCTTCATGGCGTCCAGGATGTTCTTGCCATCCAGCTTGCTGGAGAGCACGAGCTTCGTGTACTCCTCGACACTGACACTCCTGTACCGCACCTCGCCGTCCGCTCCAACGACCTCCTCCAGCGGCCCGTACGCCGTGCCGAACTTGCCGTTGTGGAACGCCGCCACGGACATCCGCTCCTCGCGCGCGCTGACCACCGCCCTGTGCTCGATGCTCCTGTACCTGCCATTCGTCAGCACCTCAACGACATCGCCGACGTTTGCGACGAGGGCACCGGGGAGGGGCGTGACAGGGACCCATCCGCCGTTCCTCCTGATCTGCAGCCCGGGGACCGGGCTGACCTGCAGCAGCAGCGTCAGCCCGACGGCGTCCGAGTGCGGCGAAAGGCCCATCACCCTGTCCACGTGCGCCTCTGGGCACGGCGGGTAGTAGTTCATCCTCATGGACTGCGACACCGCGAGCCTCGTCATCTCCGACTCGTCTCGCACGCCCAGGTTCCTCGCCATGGCTCGCAGCAGCTTGCCGGCCACCCGCTGCACCTGCGCCGAGTAGCTCTCCAAGCAACTCCTGCAACAACCAGCAAATCAACCGACAACTCAGGGTTCAGCACACATGCATGAATCTCGATCTCGATCTCGCGCTCCGACAAAGACAGGATTTTTTCACCCCAGCTAACTAACCAGTTCATGGATTTCCTTACTTGAATGCGCACGGGTGGGATGGCCAGAAGCGGAGGTCTCGGTAGCTGGGCGGCTGCGTGATGAGGAAGAACATGTCTGCCCAGTCCAGCTTCTGCTCCTCCGAAACAACGAACGCCTGGCCGTACCCCTCGATCCCTCCGGGTTCCTGCGCGAGCGCCGCCTTCTCCGGCAGAGGAAGCTCGAAGAAGCCCTTGACGTTCCTCTTCATCTCCTCTACGATCTCCTCAGGTATCCCGTGATTCACGACCTGGAAGAAGCCCCAGTGCTCGCAGGCGGACCGCAGCTTGGCGGCCTCCTCCTCCCGGCCGGCGAGGTCATCCGGGTGGAGGAGCCGGCCGAGGTCGACGATGGGCACGTCCTCCTCCTCCCCAGCGGCGTCGAGGAGCAGGTTGTCCGTGTTAGCGGCTTGTCGCAGGTAGCGGTGGAGGAGTGCCGGCGTGAGGTGGTCGGGGCGGGCGGCGAGGTCCTGCACGTTGGGCACCGGCAGCGAGCCTCCCAGATTCGGCGGCTTCGCGTCCTCCATCAAACCAATCAATCGATTGATTGATTCTACGTACACTGCTTCTGCAGCTTCTTCTTCTTCTTGTACGTCTTGCTTACTTTATATGTGTTAATTAAGTGGTAGGATTAGGAGCTAGGTAGCAACTGATGGTTAGGACGGCCGGCCGGCGGCCGGCACGTTTGTCCGGCGCAAATGGAATGGGTTGGAGTGCCGTAATCACTGCTAGTAGTGCCTTGGCTAGAAGAAAGGAAGGAGGACGATGAGACCAAGGGGATTGCAACAATAAACTGTTCTGCAAATGGCGCAAGAAGAGTCCTTTACTTTGTTTTTCTAGATAAAATTAACACAGTGATCCACTATTTTTAATTATTATTTTTATTGTTACATGTACGTATGATATTAGATTAGTATAAGAAATAAAAGTTCAGATTACGAGCCGGCCTGCTAGCCGTTGTACTGAGTCATCTATTTAGGTACAGTTATAACGATCTCTCAGATGTGATATGTTTGCATACAGTTATGATGACCTATTGAGTGTGATCTGTTTAGGCACAGTTATGAAGATCTATTAGTTGTGATCTATTTACGTATAGTTATGAAGATTTATCGGCTGTGATTTGTTTAGGTGAAGCTATGAAGATCTATCGGCTGTGATTTGTTTAAGTACAGTTATGAAGATCTCTCACTTGTGGTTCACTAAAAATAAAAAGGTCCACTAGATTAACGGTCGAATGTTTTACTTTTTTGTACGAATTTTGGCATATCTCTATTTTTTTATTGTATTCTACTTTTAAAATATAGTAGATTAGTTTTGCTTATTCTTGACAAAAATGATCTCAAAATTGTCATCCGGCTTGGTTTATCTAGAAAACTTTAGTGAGTCATGTCAAGCATATGGCCAGGAATTTGTCAGTCCCCTAGAATGACATCTATGTATACAATACACATAGCACCATTAACCTATTTTATCATAGCTTACATCACATGTTGAAGCTACGGTACATTCAGGGCTCTTTTTTTTTAAGAAATCAGCAGGAGCTCTGCCATTCACTCAATAGATAGAAAAAGTAAGATATAAAGAAGGCCTCTTTGAAACAAGAAGGGGGGAGGCCTATCCCCTTTGCGATTACAGTAAGGAACTACTCGTTATTGATTGCACTACTAGGGGCCATGAAGGAGTTGCCCGACCGTACGGACCTGATCGCCTCGCGAGTGATTTGCGCTAAGCGTTCCACATGTAAGAATCCATTGCTGAAAATCCATCGGTTACACTCTTTCCAAACATTCCACCAAACATAGAGAATGAGGCCACTCCGGCCTCTCCAAGTTTCTTTTGGGGCGCATTTGAGGAGGTTCTCCCACCAATCGTCTGGAGACACTAGAGCCACTAGGGGAGTTGCAACATTGGAATCATTCCAAGCGGCAATTTGGTCCTACACCGGCTTGGTATATATAAGGGCAGTTGATGCAGAGATGTTTAGTGGTCTCCGGATCAAAGCTTGCAGATAGGATCATGTGGCCATCCACGTCTTGTTAAAGCATCCGTCATGAGGGTACGACCATGCAAAATGAGTCAAGCAAAAAGCCTGCACTTGGGTTCAGCTGCCGCCTTCGAAATTTTATCCGACCTGAAGCTTGAGAAGGAGCCTTGGAACTGGGCGGTGTAAGCGGATTTTGTAGAGATGCCACTAGTGTTCCAAAGCCATCGAATGGAGTCCGAGGTGCCTTCTTCCATATTGCAATCTTGTAATAGAGTCCAGACATCAATTAGTTCGGTCAAGAGGGAAAAGGAGGTTCCCCGAGCTACAGAAGCAATCCAGTTGTTATTACTGAGGTTGGCAGCAACAGTCATGTTTTTCCTTTTTGCGATGTTGAATAGACCGGGTGCCCTGAGCTTTAGGACGTTGCCTCCAATCCAATTATCATGCCAAAAAAGAGCTTTTTTGTCGTCTCCGATGGTGATCGTCGTGGAGGCCCAGAAAAGATCCATATCAATGGCATCACATGGTAGCTTCGAGCCACTCCATGGTCCCCTCGGGTCCATCCATTGATACCATGGCCACTACAGCTGAAGAGCTCGACCAAATTTCTCTAAGTTTGCAATCCCAAGGCCGCCTAGCTCTTTGGGCCGACATACGTGTCCCAATTGATGAGGGAGTGGCTGCCCTTGGCTAGATGCCATCGTTTCCCTTCCAAATGAAGCCACGACAGATTTTTGTTGATTTTTCTTCTTACCCATTTTGGAGTCGGTATCACAGTGAGATGATAGGTGGTGATCACAGAAAGGACCGACTTTGCAAGAGTCACTGTACCCATGCGCAAGAGATTTTTGCCCTTCCATCCGGCCATCTTGGAGCCAACCTTTTCAATGAGGCTCTAGAAATCTAGTTTCCGTAGTCTTCGCAAGTGGAGAGGGAGGCCAAGATACTTCCCAGGAAATGCAGTGATTCGTGTGGGGAAACCTTCTAAAGAAGCTGATATGTCCACATTGTCACATCTTATTGGGACGATCTCGGTTTTGTCTAGGTTTGTAATCAAGCCACTAGCATCCCCAAAACAATGCAGGATCTGAAGTATTGCTTGGAACTCATCTCTATCGGGGTTTGCAAAGATGTCGGCATCGTCTGCGTATAGGGATATTCTGACATTTGAATTCCTTGATCTGATTGGTTTGAGGATCCATAGCTCCGTCACAAGTTGCAGCAGACATTGCGGTGGATCGATGGCTAAGATGAACAACATTGGAGAGATGGGATCCCCTTGCCGCAGCCCCCTTGCATTGTTGAAAGATGGTCCCGGGGACCAATTAAGGAGCACTCTAGAGGACGCCGAGGAAAGGAGGGTGCAAATCCAATCACGCCAACACTGCCCAAAGCCCAAGCACTGAAGCACCTCTAAAAGGTATGGCCAGTGCACTAAGTCGAAGGCACGTGAGATGTCTAGCTTTATGAAAAAAATTGGAGTTTTGGAGCTATGTAGGTCCTTGATGAGATTCTGGACATGCAGAAAGTTATCATGAATACATCTTTTCTTTATGAATGCACTCTGGTTGATGGAGAAGACGTCATCGAGACGGGAGGCGAGACGGTTGGCCAAGCATTTTGCAAAGATCTTGGCAACAAAGTGAATTAAGCTGATAAGCCTGTAGTAAATGATCGGGGAGGTGTCAACCTTCTTAGGGAGGAGGAAAATGTTGGCAATGTTAATTAGAGATGTGCAACCCCCTTGCAGGTTCACAATCTGAGAGATGGCATCCAAAACATCGAATTTGATGATGTGCCGGGCATTCCTAAAAAAAAACCCGATGTACCCTTCTGAGCCTGGAGCCTTTTGAGGTGGCATGCCTAGAATTTCCTGCTTGATTCCTCCTTAGAGAGCGAGGCATCAAGATCAAAGGTCGTGTTGGTGATATTCCAGATCTACCAAGTTCAAGTGACGTGTAATGCATCCCGCCTAGCCCAACAAGCTCCTGAAATGTTTGAGGAGACAGGCTTCTTTGTCTTCGGTTGTGATAGCGAGGGCATCATCGTCCTGAAGGGCTTGGATGAAATTTTTTACGCCTCCTCCCGTGTGCTCTGATGTGAAAAAGCTTCATGCTTGCATCGCCTTCGCGGACCAAGTTAATCTTGATCTTTGCTTTAGCTTTGTCTTCTGTATGGCAAGTAGACCAAGGAGAGGGCATTTGAGCTCAGCCCGGAGTCGATGTTCTTCGTGGAAGAGGCTGCGGATATCCATCTGGGTATCAAGTCGACCGATCACTTCCCTGGCGATGGCAATTTGCATTTTGATGTTTCCTACAATTGTTTTTTGCCACAACTTGAGCCTCTTTGCAGTTCTAGAAAGCTTGACGTGCAACCTCTAGATTGCATCTTGACTCCGCACAGGTTTGGTCCAAGCTTATTGAACCACCTCCATGAACCTGTCAGCCGCAACCAGAAGGATTCAAATCTGAAATTGTGGTTTGGCCATGGCTCCAACGACCCTTGAAGAAAAAGAGGGCAGTGGTCAGAGACGTCAGTGGAGAGAGCAATCATTTGGGCAAGAGGAACATCGCTTCCCAACCATCGGAGACGAAGACTCTATTGATCCAGGTGAGAGTTGGATTGCTCTATTCATTAGACCACGTGAATTTTCTTCCATTGAGATGGAGCTCCTTAAGGTGGAGTCGATCAATTGTGCGGCGAAATTTGCCCATGACTCTTTGATTCTGTCGTTGTTTTTATCCATCATTTTGTAGATGAGGTTAAAGTCCCCCACAATGGCCCATGTGTCAAGGCTGGTCGGTTGTACAGACTTTAATTCATCCATGAATTCCATTTTGTCCGGCTCGCTTTGAGGGCCATATTCAACTGTCAAGGTCCAAGAAAGGCGGTCATTGTTCATGATGATATTTGCCGACAGAGTGTTGGTAGTGCAATGAATGCTCTCTATGGAGAAGAAAGCATCGGATACTACCAAAATAATGCCACCGCGAGTGCGCTCTGCCAGGAGATAAGCATGATTCGCTAGGTATTGAGGTCCAAGGGATTCAGCAATGATTTTGTCACTTACATGAGCAAGCTTACTCTCATGAAGGCAAGCGATCGTGCAACGAGTTGAATTGATGATATCCCTGTGGCAGAACGGCACGCTCTTGAGTTCAACCCCCGAACATTCCAGCAAACAAGGTTCATGTGTTATTGAGCCATATATGGAAGGGAGCGTCAGCAACAGAGAGGGGAGGATGAGAGGACGCATCCTCAGCGATGTGGTTGTGAGCAGCGGAGATTGGTGTGTTGGCAGTTTCGGTCATGCATGGGTACAAACTTGCAATAGAAACAAACTTGGGAGCTGAGATTGGAACAAACGAACACTCACAAACTTGCAGTAGAAACAAACTTGGGAGCTGAGATTGGAACAAACGAACACTCCGTCACACATGTTCTTGGTACAAAGGGACATAACCACACACACATAGAAAAGTCACGCACAAAGATATGGGGGACGCGAGGCTCCGCAGAGGCAGACTTGAAAACTAAAAGACGTGACGCGTCACGGACGACGGTAGCCCCTGGCAACAACAGTGAAACAACAGGATATCCTTCCTAAACCAAAAATCTATGAGCTGCCCCCAAATTGAAACTCATACCATGACGATCTCTCTGCCTTTGACCCCAGCGAGTCCCATTCCTTCATTCTTCTTTACCTTCTTCATAGTCTTCACGAGTCCCTCAATTTCTGCAATCATGTGGGAGGTAAGGGAGGACTTGAAGGTGTTGACGTAGGAATTGTGCACGGCGTCGTCGAAGGTGGCCTCCAAAGCTAGGATCCCAAGCGTGCGTATGAGAAGCTCCATTGCCGTGCGCTCCAGATTACCCCCTTGCGCATCTTGGCTTTGCTTGATCGCGAGACGAATGTTGCGCCTAGTCACAACAGGGGTGCTAAGGACGGAGGGGACAACTGGCCTCGTGATTTTGGCCAGGAATTCCCTTAATGTGCACGAGTCCGGCACATATGGCACAGACGGTGGGGGCGACGCAGCTGAGAGCACTGCCATAACCGACGCCTCGAGCAGTGGAGGTGTAGGCACAATCTCCTCCGCTGTGATCTCATCTTCCGCCGCTGGGAGCTCCGGCTGAAGCGGCACTGCAGAGCGGGGCTCCGATGGCTCTATGGCAGGCTACAGTTGCAACCCGGAGGCAACAGGGAGGTGTAGCCCACCAGAGGGCAGTTGCTCCTCAGCTGAGATTGGAGGGAGGTCGATGCTGAGTGAGGGCGGCAGTACCGTCTGCCCCACTTCAGAACTGTGCCGCAGGAGGTGGACGGCTCGCATAGGGTCTCCGGAAATGTCCGCTTGACTCTGAGCTTGCGACAACGACGGGGGAGGAGGTGGGTACCGACTCCTGGGCCGTCCGTGGCGGACAGGAGCATGCTGCGGGCTTGAGAGTGAGCAACGATGCTAGACCTGTGAGCGCCCTTCTCCTGCATCTGCCTGTAGCGGTGCACCGGTTCACGTGGTGTCGGGGACTTGTGCCAGTCATGAGCTGCGAGATGGTGGGGTTCTCCACCATTGCCCCGGCGGTTCGCTGCGTCTCTGGAGTAAGGCATCTTGACGATGACATAGCACCCGAGTATCATCAAGGAGGACAGTACCGGCCCTCTGGATATAGGGTGGGTCGGGCCGACTACTTGGAGTCCGACCTCTACATGGGAGCACCTCATCGACTTAGAGTACAAGACAGGGACAAATACTTACCCAGTAACTCCGGATTCAGTTGTAACTAATTAGAAAATCAATCTGTAAACCGATCCAGACTCTTGTAATCCTACCCCGGTCGCCTATGTAAGGCCAGGTAGAGATCCCCAGATCGGTAGAAGCTCAGAAGCTCATCAGTTCCCATATTTTCATACACACATAGCCTTAGCAACCTAGAGATCTATTCTTGAGGTCTTGCGGTACTCGGGATACAAGCAATATCATGCACCAAACACAGGACGTAGGGTATTACCTCTTCTTGAGGGCCTGAACCTGTCTAAACTTTGTTTTCCGTGTGTACCCATCTAGATCTGCTGTGCGTACGCTGCCCCCGCATTCATTATTGCCAGATTACAACACCGATACATCTTCTCCCTGCTGGACTTTGCGGGAGCAAGGATCTGGTGGTGCCATGGCACACGGCCCTTTGGATCCTGTTGCCCCTCGCGGTCATTGTCTTCATCACGCTTGATGTCCTTGCCGTGGTTGCGGCATGACCTGTCTGATCCTCGATCCCGACAGGAGTGGGAGCAACCATCTTCCTTGAAGCCGCGACGTTCCTCCTCCTTGAGTCCACGGGTTGTGTCATCGGCTCGGCTCCTTGAACGCACAGAGTCTTGCTCGTCGGACCCGTCCGGCACGCCAAGGTGCCAACGCAGACCGATGGAGGAGCGCCTACCGCGGACATTCGGCTCCTGCTCAGCAGCACACCCCAGCTCCAGCAGATCCTCGATGAAGTCAAGGTGGACGAGGAGGTGGAAGGCTCTGGATTCGTGCATGGCGTGAGGCGGCTTGTGTGAGACCACTGGTTGATGAAGAGAAGCAGTTGCAGTGTTCTCCGGAGGCTCGGTCGAGGAAGACGATCCTCGGCACGGCGGAGGGTAAGGACGTCCAAGCCCAGACATTGAAGGTGGTGTTGTCCTTCCAGCGAACCGAGCATGGCTCGGCGTAGTGGAGGGCGCAGGTGCGTCCAATGACCCGTTCTACCATGTCGGCAGTCCAGGTGTGCAGAGGAAGACCCTCTATGCAGAGTCAGATGTGGTACTGCTTGGCACGCCAAACCCCGTGCCAGTCAGAGCTCCAAGGGCGCATGGTGAATTCGCGGCCTGCATGCTTGAAGATGCCCTTGCACACAGTGTCGTCGCGGAGCCTGCGGTAGGGGAGGAAAACCAGAAAGTCCTCCGGGAAGTGTGCAGACACTTGAAGCTCGTCGCTGCAGAGGCGATCTCCAAGCTCATGAAGAAATGTGTCGTGGATGTGGTAGTTCTTTGTGCGTGGGCGATCGTTGCTGAGCAGAACCACGACGATGTGGTTGGTGAAGGTGCGCTCGCTTTCGACCATGTCCGAGGAGGCCGTGATGTGGCAGAACAACGTCTCTGGTCGGAGAGGTGGTTGAAGGAGGCCATTGTTGGCGTCGAGAACAGGGACACGTCCCAAGCGTTTGGGCACCGAGGCAGGACGTCAAGGATTCAGGGCTTTTTGAGAGAAACTTTACAGGAATTTTCATATGAACGTAACCCACAAGGCATTTCTTCCAATAATACTTGTCAAACTATTTGTCAATCTAACTATCATTGCTCGAATTTTTTTAATCGATGCTAATTTGGCATATGTGAGGCAAATCCGGGACGCCAATGTCCTGGTGTGTATTGGGATTACCTGATGTTCTTATTGCATGGTTACCTGTAATTTAGTGTAATAACTAGATGGGAACCGCTACAAATCGGCATGCCTATTTGTGCATGCCGATCGGCACAGTACACGGCCGTTGGATTAGACGGCAAGATTAGCAATAAACATGAGTAGCTAAATTTACGGGAAACATTTTTAGTGACTATAGGAAACAATTGTAGTGATAATATGAAATATCGTGGGCTCCTTCTGTTAATGCAATATGGAAACATTTATACAGCGAGAGGGAAACACTTTACTAAACCTTGCGCAACAAAATTTTCAAACCAATAAAACAATGGAAACACATGTTGTAGATCCTATTTTTAAGGAAACTGATCCCGAAATTTTAGGGACCAAACTGCGAATTTAATTAGTTTAATTGACGATTGAATTGGCCAGAGTAGATATGCGTGAAAACATTATTGTCGTGATACAGAAACATATCGTTAAGACGAAGGCAACAAACTTGTTGAACCAATGCAACACACGTCGTAGATCCAATTTTACAGAAATAAAATTGGTTTAATTGGTTTCTTTCATCTACGTTTTTTGTCTCCTGTACAACAAAGAAATGCTTCATATACAACAAAAAAATGTTTCATCTGCGTGTTCTCGGTGATGTCTACGTTTTTTGTCTCCTGTACAACAAAAAATGCTTCCTATACAAAAAAAATGTTTCATCTGCGAACGAGGCGTGCGAGGCGGACTTTGGCACGGAGCTTGACGACGGCGAGCCCTGCAGCTGCCTCGACGACGAGGACGGGGTGGTGGTGGATGATGACGGCTTCTCAACGACGGCCACGTCGGAGGAATGGTCTGAGGTGGTGATCCGCAGCCTCGGCCGGACGGCGCAGTCCACCGACCGTTTCTTCTTCGACCTGCAGGGGCCGGCGGCGACCAACTCCATCCTGGCCGCGACGGTCTCGGCCTCCTCCTCGCTGGCGGCCAGGACAGCACCACCGGCAACCGCGGCCCCTATCCAACCATGCCGACCCCTATCCAACCATGCCGACCCCAAAATCCTCTGTTTTTTGCCCCCCGCCGCCCCTGTTGGTTTGACCCGCCGAGCATGACTCCTCGCCCGTGAGCCGCCGGCGCGTCTCCCTAACGCGTTCTCGCACGAGACGCCGCCGCCGCCGTTGCCCCTCCTCGCGCGAGCCGTCGCCGCCACCCCTCCTCGTGAGAGCCACTGCCTCGGCCCTTGTCCGGCCCCGTTGCCTGTCCATCCTCACCGCCAGCTTCCACGCCGACCTCCGCCCTGTCTTCCCCTTCCTCACCGACGACCTCGGCGTCCCGGACACCGCGTACCGCTGCGTCGTCGTCAAGTGCCTGTGTGTCCTCGCTTGCAGCCTACGCGACCAGCTCCGCCCCGTGCTCATCTACCTCACCTCCGCCGCCTGGGCTTCCGTGACAACCGGGCGCTCGCGTTCCAGGACCCCATCCTCCTCGTCTCCAACGTCGAGCAGATCATGGCGCCCAAGCTGGAGTTCCTGGCCGGGCTGGGCATGTCGAGGGATCACGTCGTGGCCATGGTGCTCGGGTGCTCGACTACTGTGTGCCAATGCGGCAGTGTCCAGGCCGATCCCGCCGACGCCATCGACGCCCAGCTCCGCTACCATCGGCCATTGCCCGGCGAGCCGCCGCAGGTGGGGAAAAATAGGAGAGAGGAAAACCTAATTAGCAATTAGGGGATTATATAGGTTAAGTAAACGCCATTGGATAATTAGTTCAGATCGGACGGCTCCACGCTAGGCCGAGCAGAGCTTCGAATCGGTATGCCGGGCTGTAGCATTTCCCTAACTAGATTTGTTAGATAGTTTCTATGGAGAATGTACGTGTCTTGGTTCGACGAGCAACAAACGCGCCTTTGTGCCTGTTGGTTTCACATAAATGTCGATCTCAACTAGTTTGCTATTTATCAGCTGTCTCATGCTGGTTTAATTTGCGAGTGCCATGCTGCTTTATGAAATTAACCGTCCATGGTCTAATTTGGTGAAAAGTATGACTAATCAAAAGCAGTAGAATTGTCTGGTCTTTATATGCACAATATTTTTTAGTACATAATTACCACTATAATAGTGCTATAGTTGCCTGGTTGTTTAGTAAATAGTTACCATTGTAGCTGTGATGTAGTTCTTAGTTTATCTGTTTTTGTATCCTTGATAAATGTGAAATAGATGCATGCTACCTCTCTTTAAAAAAGTAGGTCGATTATGCTCCAACAATCTAATAACTTACCAAAGTAATCAGACCAAATGGAGTTTTTTTTGTTACAATGCTTTTCCTCTAAGTGCATCAAGAGATCTAATGAAACATTTACCACAGTAGTTAACAAATTGCTTCATCAACAATTACCGCCTTATTAGTGATCTAATTATTAGATTTTTCTTTTACATATTTATCACCATAATAATGATGTAGTTATTATATTGTTCTTTAATCAAGTGATATAGTTACCTAGATACATCGTAATCAGTTACCACCCTGGTACGTAGTAAACAAATTGATTTATCTACTTGCCTAAATGTATTAGCTTTCGCCTCGTTGTGATGGTTTTATTTTCTTTCCTGAAGGATATACAAGTTAAATCAACTAACCGGTAACTTTGTTTTGATTATCACATTGTTGGTCTATCACCGATAACTTTGACATCTAAATCCAACTGTTGGTTCGAATAATTGGTACGAGCACGTAGAAGTTACTGCATATATATATTCTTCAGGAAAACTCGGTTTCAGACAATACCGGTGGACGGTGGTCGGAACGTCGCTCGCTAACGCTAGCTAGTGGACGTCACTGGCTAGTCGCTAAACTTTCTGCTTTCAAAGCAGGGGCTGCACTTCTGCCTTATGACACTCCCCGGAGCAAGTGGCAGTGATCAGCCCTCATTGACACACAGATTTCTGTGAACACTACACCCATGATCAAGGATTATTCATATCAATTGATCTTCATGGCGTCCATGATGTTTTTGCCATCCAGCTTGCTGGAGAGCACGAGCTTCACGTACTCCTCGACGCTGACACTCCCATACCGCACCTCGCCGTCCCCTCCGACGACCTCCTCCAGCGGCCCGTACGCCGTGCCGAACTTGCCGCTGTGGAACGCCGCCACGGACATCCGCTCCTCGCGCGCGCTGACCACTGCCCTGTGCTCGATGCTCCTGTACCTGCCATTCGTCAGCACCTCGACGACATCGCCGACGTTGGCGACGAGGGCGCCGGGGAGGGGCGTGACAGGGACCCATCCGCCGTTCCTCCTGATCTGCAGCCCGGGGACCGGGCTGACCTGCAGCAGCAGCGTCAGCCCGACGGCGTCCGAGTGCGGCGAGAGGCCCATCACCCTGTCCACGTGCGCCTCTGGGCACGGCGGGTAGTAGTTCATCCTCATGGACTGCGACACCGCGAGCCTCGTCATCTCCGAGTCGTCTCGCACGCCCAGGTTCCTCGCCATGGCTCGCAGCAGCTCGCCAGCCACCCGCTGCACCTGCGCCGAGTAGGTCTCCAAGCAACTCCTGCAACAACCAGCAAATCAACCGACAATTCAGGGTTCAGCACACATGCATGAATCTCGATCTCGATCTCGCGCTCCGACAAAGATAAGATTTTTTCACCCCAGCTAACTAACCAGTTCATGGATTTCCTTACTTGAATGCGCACGGGTGGGATGGCCAGAAGCGGAGGTCTCGGTAGCTGGGCGGCTGCGTAGTGAGGAAGAACATGTCTGCCCAGTCCAGCTTCTGCTCCTCCGAAACAACGAACGCCTGGCCGTACCCCTCGATCCCTCCGGGTTCCTGCGCGAGCGCCGCCTTCTCCGGCAGAGGAAGCTCGAAGAAGCCCTTGACGTTCCTCTTCATCTCCTCTACGATCTCCTCAGGTATCCCGTGATTCACGACCTGGAAGAAGCCCCAGTGCTCGCAGGCGGACCGCAGCTTGGCGGCCTCCTCCTCCCGGCCGGCGAGGTCATCCGGGTGGAGGAGCCGGCCGAGGTCGACGATGGGCACGTCCTCCTCCTCCCCAGCGGCGTCGAGGAGCAGGTTGTCCGTGTTAGCGGCCTGTCGCAGGTAGCGGTGGAGGAGTGCCGGCGTGAGGTGGTCGGGGCGGGCGGCGAGGTCCTGCACGTTGGGCACCGGCAGCGAGCCTCCCAGATTCGGCGGCTTCGCGTCCTCCATCAAATCAATCAATCGATTGATTGATTCTACGTACACTGCTTCTGCAGCTTCTTCTTCTTCTTCTTCTTCTTCTTCTTCTTCTTCTTCTTCTTCTTCTTCTTCTTGTTCTTCTTGTACGTCTTGCTTACTTTGTATGTGTTAATTAAGGGGGAGGATTAGGAGCTAGGTAGCAGATGATGGTTAAGACGGCCGGCCGGCGGCCGGCACGTTTGTCCGGCGCAAATGGAATGGGTAGGAGTGCCTTAATCACTGCTAGTAGTGCCTTGGCTAGAAGAAAGGAAGAAGACGACGAGACCAAGAGGATTGCAACAACTAAACTGTTCTGCAAATGGCGCAAGAGTAGTCCTTTAGTTTTGTTTTTTTAGATAAAATGTCCTTTAGTTTGTCACCTAAGAAAAGATTGAGATGGTGACTGGGCAGCGACAACCAATTTGTTAGTTGGCTCACTTTTGCTTTCGAGCATGCGATGATTAGGTTTGCTTATTCTCGAAAAAAAATGAAGATCTCAAAAGTGTCATCCGGCTATGTTTGTCCAGAAAACGTTAGTGAGTCATGTCAAGCATACGGCCAGGAATCATTTTTGTCAGTCCACCAAAAGAGTCATGGGCCAAAATCGGGGATGTTGCCTGATTATTTACTCACAAGCAAATTGGGCTCAAAGCTCCTGACTAGTCTACTACATTCATCCCGATCGAGGATCCTTAGTTAATTATAGAGCAAACATGTTAAGCGCAGACACAGAATAGAGCAACTTTTGCTCATGAAAAAATATGGTACATACGTACGTACGTACGTATGAGTTACACACAAGCACATCACGCACACGTACGTATACATAGCAAATACACACGCTGTAGCAGCACACTCACCTGTACATACAGCCATATATATACATACGAGATACATCATGACACATGCACTCGTGCGTGCGTGTGTACGTACATGCATGTCGATGTGTCATATGTGTATACGTGAAGCTGCAGATTAATTATACATCTGCCATCAGCCTCAGTGCATACATGCATGATCATATCGATCATGTCTGGGGCCAGTTGCCCCTGCTGTTATTATTATTGTCGTAGCTGCTGCTGGTGCCGCCGCCGTTGTTGGAGTGGCCGGCGGCCTCGATGCGGCGGAGGTCTTCGACGAGCTTGTCGTAGTGGCGCTTGACGTCGTCGTCCGTCTTGCCACCGCCGACCGCGGCGGCCACGCGGTCCCAGCGATCGGGCGTGTCGCGGTCGTCTGTGGCCAGCGCGCGCTCGAACCTCTCGTTCTCGCTCCTGCTCCACGCCGCCATGATCAGATTGAGCAAGCTAGTAACTTGCAGAGATCGAGCGCTTAATTATTTTGTTTGGATTTGGTGTGTGTGTCGTTGCATATATACCACAAGTGCTGCACAGGCTTCACATTTATACCCGGAGGAAATTAATTAAAACCAAGCAATGGCTGTGGAATAATTAAGAATCTAATAATGCAAATTGCAGGCAGGTTCAGAGAGATGGGAATTGAATTTGCCGGAGCTAATTGAGTGAGGTGCCTAGCTTAGCATTAGCAACCAAAACTATTGGAGGGCGTTTTAACTAAACCGAGGACGTAACAAAGGCTTCAGCTGACTAATGAAAGTTAAGAGCACAATTAACTAATCACCAATAGTTTTGCTAGCAGAATAGATGCGTGCACGGACTGTCAAGAATTCCTCTCCATCTCTTCTTTTTTTTTACAGGGAAAGAAAAAAAAATCCCACGCAAGTAGATCGCCTGTCTTATACTGAAAAGAAGATAATTAAGCCAACCATGTTCAAATTTGGTGGCATGGCCCATGGCATGTAGTACTACGTAGATAGGTTCCATTCCATCCATCAGGGCAAAATAATAATATTATATACTGGGTTAACATTGTCAAATCTGCCTTTATGCCCAACATCTATCTAATAAAGGCCGGAGCAATATATATCAAACGACAACTAACTATACCTAGCTTTAGGCTCCAAAGCTGCTTGTTTAATTAACTGGAGAGATCATGGGAAGAAAGGAAGAATGCATCGACGCAGCTTTGTTGGAAGTACCGTATGTAGATTCCTCTAATATTATGCAGTACATGTACAACATTTAACAAGTGGATTGGATTAATAATTAGTTTATGGCACTGATGGACCCTGCACCTGGGTCAATACGATGAAACAACACTTAACTAATTAACTAGCCTGCAAATTAGAAGCTAACTGCAATTGCATGTACACGGAATCATATCGAAACCATCTAGATTTGGATTTTATGTCCGAATCCGAAACGAAGCTGTTATCCCATGGATGAGCATGGGCTTCCATAAAGTTGCCTATCGCATGCACCTATACAAACATCAGCTAGAGACCGTGGTGCAATGAACTAGAGCTTTTGGGTATCCTGACATATTTTTGTACAGCTGATTATTCTTGCTCGTATTGAAGTGAAATGCTAATTAGACAGGAATTCATGTAGCAAAGAGAAACAGGCATATCCGTACGTTGAAAATTCTGCGAACCATATATTCATGTCCTACGTAAGCGTATCAGTCAAGCATGGCTATGCAAAGCAATGCAGGGTGACCAAAGCAGAATCTGATGCGTGCGAAAGAGAGAACCATACTAGCATTGCTCATGACAAAAGAAGATTATGTAGTATATAATATTTTCCTGCGATTTCAGTTATCCAAATTGAGGTAATCTACATACAAGTTAGTACTAATATAAATTATTGGGAACTAGGTTAGCTATCATCCTTCATGAGGTCCATACGAACATCTGTGCATGGCGACCGGAGAGAAAATTTGTGCGTGCGCGTAGGTGTCGACAGAAGGTAATGAAAAACATAAGCTTATAGCTAACATAACAGCAAGCACCTTTCCTGGGATTCTTGTCACAGGACACTTTGTTCAATCATATCATACGCATATAAGGAACTCGGCGTTCATTTCCAATGTCATAGCATCTCTGATGACAACTCCAATATATGACAAGCAAAAATAAATAACAGTGACAGACTTGTGTGAATAATGGTGCACCCAAAAAGAATAATTCGACAGTATGAGATACAGTAAGCAGTGACAAGGGTGCTATTTAAGCAGGAGCAATCAGATCTCATAGTTCCACGTGCTCTCCGCTATCAGCTTTGGTGTTTTGCTTTGATCGGACAAATCAAACGTTGTCGCAACCTGCAAAAAAGAGAGGATTGAAGAAGTGATCGAATATAACCAGAGTGCAAGCCATAAACATCCAAGATGAAGATCACAACAAAGGAATAACTGCCACATTCTTTGTCTTTCTTGCATGATCTCAAAAGAGTGAAACAACAAACCAATGTTCGTTTTTAAATAACAAAAGTGTGCGTATAGAATACAGTCAGCACTTTTCAAGTTCAAGAGACGATATGAGTCAACTCTTCCATAGAGTTTGGCCATTGGGGTCTACAAAGTGAATCAAATTGGAATCATTGGATAAAGATGTGCTATAGACTATTATGCTTTTTAAAGAAAACTATATGATAAATTCGTTTTATGCACCAGAACAAATCATGCTAAACCATAAAGCTAACCATTTTGTAGTTATCTACATCTAGAAAATCGATGTGGAAAAGCCATCTCCATGTTACAACCTAAGCTGGAGCCCACTTTAATACCTGCCTAAACGGGAGAAATAATATCCGCCTAACAAGACTATTTACGGAACATTAGAAAAAGACTATTTACAGACCTAGACCCCCAAAACTAGGGAGGAAAAACAGAGAACATGATTTGTCCCTAAAACAAACCACTGCTAGTAAATCTTTTAGCATGTTATACTCATACACAAAAAAGATTCAAAATTGCAAATTTCTGCACTGTTATAAATTAAAAATATACATTAATATACATCACACTGTTCCGCAATTCCCTCCTATTTCACCATATTTCAGGCCCTCCATACTTTCTTATTTACTCAGGCAACAACCAACATTAGAAATGTAGAGTAACTAACTTTTGATAGCATTTGTACTTGAGCTTCAAAGAGGCAAACCTCTTATACCAAGCCTACCAAGCTTTTGCCAAACCTTTTTTTTTATCTCTATCTCTTTTATCAGAGGTACAAATTTGGACCTTTTGATGGATTTGTTATGAGAACTTTTTCTTACAATAGGATCCTCTATATCATCTAAGCGGGCAGTATAAGTGGGACTACCCCTGTACACCTCCGGTGCTCAGTTTCATAGAAAAAAAACAAGATCTTACAGAATGGTCTTAAGGCACCCCTCGGATTCCCAGAACTACCCAGATAATAACATGGTTGGCACACGGCCATTACAGAACAGCAGATAATATCTATCAGAAGAGAGAGGAATCCACTAGCATGGGTTCGTGTTGACTGACTGGTGGATCAGAAGATTGTGTGCTGCAGGAAGTCAACATAATATCCCATGCAATTGCATATGACGCATCTCATCCAATATGAGAAAGAAACCATTATGATCCATGAGATATGCATATCCTACGCTATTATTTTGCAATGTCCAGAGACAACCATAAGAAATAATAATTAACACCGAACCTTGTACCACGTTAACTTCACCACTCTTTATAATGAATTTCTCGCAATCCTTAAGGGGACTAAAATTAGATCTCTATACGCTAAATTATCCCCAAGTTCTTCGCCTCAAATTATTTTATGATTTCTATGATGAGTTCAGAAGGATTACAGAGACTAATTTTGAATAATATGCTGGGCTAGCGATGCATCTCAAACTATTTGAAGATTTATGAACCCTGTTAGTGGAGACGAGGTCTTTCTCCACTATCCTTCCATCACTAATCTAGTTCCTCAACTCCCGCGCCACCATAGCACCTTTCAACCATTTATACTCTACAACCAAGAATACGATGTTCTGCACTATTCAAGAATACACACAGGTCGCACTACTTCCTTTGTAGATGTTCCACTGAAAAATGGTGGCTTGGGATACTCCTAAGGAATGTGATGCATGTGAATTTGTTGCAAATAATTATGAGGTTCCGTTCCAATCACCTCCCAACACCCCCCGACTCCCTCCAACAACGTTCGTCCTTGCACAGTTGCACGTCCTCGAGTGGAAATGAACAGTCATCGTAGAGAAACAGAAATACTACTCTCGTACTAGGCAACTGGCACATGTTTTGGTTCTAGTCCTAGACAAGCAAGATCATAAAAACTCCATACCTTGAAGGAGCCACCAATCTTGGTATCCCTGGTCCACTCGAGGCCCAGCATCTTGGTGGAGGCGTGGTAGGTGCCCTTAAGAGCGTCCCCCTCCGTCGAACTTCCTGGTGACGGCGAACTCCCATGCGTTCTTGGCGGTGTCGAAGCATGGCTCCATGGTGGTGAGGCGGCCGGGGCCGTGCGCGTAGGTGTACTTGACGCGGCATCCGGGCCCGCCGAGCGTGTGGGAGACGCTGACCTTGTTGGCCGGATCGAAGGTGACGGCGCAGTCGAGGCCGGTGCGTGCCGGCGTCGGCGCGGGGGCGGGGGCGAGGGAGGTGGAGTGGGTGTAGGTGAGGCTGACCCGCTTGTCGAGCACGAGCGCAGAGTTCATGAACTGGAAACGCACATCCTGCAACACAGCATCCGATCCGACGAGTTTGGTTTGGTTAATTTGGTGGGGAGAAGAGCATCATGGAATTAGATGAGTGAGAGGGGGATTACTTGGCTGTGCGGCTTGAGGTCGAGGAGGAAGGAGCCGGGCTTCTCAAGGGTGAGGGTGAGGCCGTTGAGGGAGGGGCCGGAGGCGAAGGCGGCGTCCGTGGCGGAGGCACTGAGGCGGAGGTCGCCGGCGGCGGAGAGGGCGAGGGTGCCGGCGGCGGTGGCCTTGTCGCCGTCGTAGCGCCCCTTTACGGTGGCCTTCATCTCCTCCTGCTCGAGTAGGTAGGTAGGTAGGTAGGTTGCCTTCCTCGGAGTCTCCGCCGCCGCAGTCGCCGCCTCCGCCTCCAACAACCCACCCTTCCTTATCAATTCCAAGCGTCGTCTTTTCAAACGAACAAGCAAGAATCTTGTGGACTCCGTCCGTCGTGCTGCCGCTGGGTGGGTGGCTTTGTTTCTAGAGCTCAGTTCTTTTCGGCTTGTCCAGAGGCTTCTGAAAAAAGCAGGCTTCTGAAAAAAGCCCCTGGAGAAGCTGAAAAGAACTGGGCCAGGTCTGGCCTGTTAAACTAACTGGGCTACGCTGAAATGTTTCTCCTGCGCATTTTATACTAAAATCGCTCCGTTTTCCGTGTTGGCGTCGGAATAATCCATTTAAAAATATTTATATTAATGATATAATTATTATAATATTTTTATAACAATAATATAATATATTTAGATATTACTAGATGGTCGTAGCATTGGTTTAATAAAGATATGTACAGACATTTTACATTAACATTTTCTTAGATATAGTGCTAATTTGGCCAGTGTGCATGTTGGACGGAGTATTATGTCAGTTCATCATGCTACCTCCTTTCAAAAAAATCAAGGAAAAAGTCTAATTTTTATATCTCAACTATTGAGTGCATATTACACGCTCTTGAACTCTAGAACCGGAAAAATCTAACCCTCAACTCTCAGAACCAGATAGAATACCCCTCCGACCATTCAAAAGCGGTTTCAAATTATTCTTTCAGATGCCATGGCACCTACACGTCTGCCACATCACCTCTAAATTATTTTAAAATGTATTTTTCATGAAGAATTTGAAGTGATATGATTGACATGTTGACGCCACGGTATCTAAAACCTGTTTCAAATGGTCAAAAAAAATTTAGAATGGTAGGAAGGAGTATTCTATCCGATTTTGAAGTGGCAAGCTAGATTTATCTGATTTTAACTTTTAGGGTGTAATGTGCACGGCGTTGAGGGTGAAAATGCATTATTTCTTTCTACCCATACTCAGGGTAAAATATACTCCTACATCAACAAGTCGAGTTAATTAGATTGTACAGTGGGCGTGCAACCACTAAATCTCATCAACTACAGCAGCAAGCAATACAGAGTCATTAAAGTTTGCAACTTCGCATTGTTGTCAGTTGCGCTGCACACCATAATAAAATCCACCGAGCATCACAAATCCTTCACGAGTTCATCGATTACAGCAGCTATCGAAGATATAACTTGTTATTTCATGCACCTTGGCGCTCTCATACCACGCGCTAATTGAGTCAGATCAGGCGACGGAGGGGACGATCCAGACAGGCTCGACACTGACGAAGTGCCCGTCGGCTATGGTTACCACCGTCGTCTCCCGGTCGCCCAGTGAGTCCACGCCGATCAGTGCGGCACCACCAACGTCCCGTTGCACGAAGTAGACGGAGTTCTCCCTAACTCTGAACCGACAACCACTGCAACCGACACCACAGTCCCCACGAACACCGCCAGGCCAGCCGGTAGCTCTGTCACCTCCTCCCACTCGCACTCCTCCAGCCGGAACCGCCGCGCATCCACCTCCATCTCCACTACACTTCAAAAGGTTAACATAAATGTAACCATAAGGCGATTCCTTTAAACTGAAAAATACTACTGCGAGGCAACCAAACACAAATTTTGATGTAAACTAAATCTAAAGACCAATATCAATCTAACTAAACAACTACTACTATAATCTAAATTAACAACACTACAAGGCAACTTGTAAACAATATGAAGCAAGATATTAGGACTATGAGAAAGCAATTTCAGAACAACACAAACGCAAGATGAATATACAAAAATTTGGACATAATTCATAGATATGTTCCCATAAAACTCAAACCAACACTAACCCTATCTCAAGCCCCAATGTCAAATTGTGAAAATGCATCATCACTCAACTCTCAAGCCACCAATCAAAAAGTACAACATCACCAGAAAAGCTAGCCCCAATTATGTAACCATAAGTCTGAATCCACACAATAGCCTTCAATCTCATACCGTAACCTCAAAAAATCTACACATCCAATTTGTGTAGAGGCTAGAGAATCGATTCGGAAATCTCGCCGAGATTCGTCATCGGGAAGCAAATTCATCGCCATTGAATTGTCACGAAACAATACCACCTCGTCACCGACCAGCAACCGGTCAGCCAAACCTCATCGCACAATGCCTTCTCATCACCGCGTGACGCCGTGTCATTGCCACTAGACACCGCCTGTCTTCGACGTGCAGCGCTGCATGTCCTCACCACACGACGCCCAATCCTCGCCTCACGAAGCCAGAAACTAGCCGTTCAACGCTCGAACCTCACAGCCAACGACAGATCTCTTCCCCCCTCCCATGCAGGCAAAGCCCCAAGAGGTACCACGAGAGAATGGAGAGAGGGAGAGAAGGAGATGATGGCGAAAGAAACGAGAGAGAATGGAGAGAGAAAATTGGCATTACTCCCAATATTTGAACAACACAGCACAAAACTACCACCCTGAACTACGTGCCTATCTAGCAGATTGTGTTGTGTGCCACTCGAATCGGACGACCCTTCTTCATCCGCCCGGGAGCAGCAGCTAGCGCACACACGCTTTTAAGAATTTGGGAAAATAAAATTTCAGGTACATTTTATTAGCATCCAAACCTGGTACCATCCTAGGACTGAAGATGCAATTGACATGGCTTAGCATGGTTTTCACTAACTCGGCTGGCATTCTCGGTTTTGATTGACATAGTTGAGTTTTGTAAACATCTGGTAAATCATTGTGAAAACCATGTAAAAGCTATAGAGAATCATAGAAAACCGTTTGCAGGGGGAGATGATGTTCCAGAAGCTTATTAGATTTTAAGATCAAATTTTTTTTCCTCTAAGTGTTGCTACTTGGTATTTGCATTTATGGTCTAATTACTTTAGCCACTCCTACTGCTACTAATGTCTTGTTGATCCTATTTCAATTTTCTTGAAGTGTATAGATATATTTGGAGTTTCAATTTAAAGACATGACCTTTGAGTCAGAAGAGGGAGGACGGTGCCTATAATGGAGTGGGAGTTTACGTATGTTGGTGAGATGGAAGTGGACTGTTATGTTCGATATGATTTTGTGTGTGATAAGCTTTTACTTAAGTTTAAGACAGGTAGCGGTGGTTGCCATGTAACAGGTGTATATAAAGCAAAATCATATTATTATTTTTAGACCACGGGAGAAGCACGCTAATTCAAATCGCCGCTAACACTGTGAATTTAGCCTTAACCGCTATCCTCAAATGCCGATTCAGGCCATTTTTTCAAATAAAAAATTCTTCTAATATTTCTGCAATTTCACAAAAAGAATTTTTTTTTAAATAATGTCATGTCGCTCGATCGTGGGACGACAGGGTGCCTATTGTTTGACCGTTGGACGACAGGGGCTTGTTAGTCGACGGTTGGACGACAAGGCCCTTGTTGGCCGATGGTGGGACGACAAGCTCCTTGTCGGCCGACGGTGGGACGACAAGTCCATTTTCGTCTGAGCGGCGACCGACAGGATATTATTTTTGCAATTTCTGAAACTACACCTATATATCTCCAATTTTTTTTAAAATAATATTTATAAAAAAGTTCCTCGAGCGTGCGTCCAAGAGAGGGGAAAACATACCACTCACAAGCAAGGCCGATTGGAGCAACGAGGTGTCTATATGTAGGTGGGCCGAAATAGCGAACGAATAGAACAATCAGACAGGCCCGTAAAAAAGGTCGTATAGGCTCCAGTTTAGAGTTGGTCTAACGTGGCTTGGGCCTCTAGTAACAAAACAATAGCCTCGCAGCCGCAGATGACCACCCGGAGTTCTGCTTTACATAATTTTCACTGCACATACATATCGTGTAACTTATACTTAATTCAGATTTCAGAGGCAGTAAGGCGATTTTGAATGAAGTTCTTCGAAGTTGTTCATGCATGTTGAAGCTAAGATAAATACTAGCTAATCTGCGCGTGATAGATGTACAAGTCAATCCCACAAGTTTTTCTTTCTTTTGAAAGATAGTAATCCACAAACTGCGCCGATCTTATGTCGGTTCTGTGGCTAAAATAAAGCTTTTGTTTCCCAGCGTCAGTCACCTTCTCTTCTCAGTTTAGTAGTCAGAAGGCATGAAACGATGCGCGCACGCAACTCGAAACGCAGAGATGGGGAGAGGTCGGAGGAGTCACTGTACTGCAGTGCATGCATGAGCGCCAAGCCAGTTAAGCCAGAGGCAGTCAGATCAATTGAACAGCTTCCAAGTTTGTCTTGATCGAGTCTCCGGCCCATGCATGGACGCAACAGTGCACGCGGCTTCTTCTTCACATGATCGAGCTAGGGAGCTAGCCGGCCTGCCACCAGTCTCCACTGCCATCTCCTCTGACCAAAAGACATGGCCGCATGCATACATGCATGGAAAAGCAAAGCAACTTCTATACAGTTAGAGACGCCAGGAGATCGAGGAGAGAACAGCGACGTCGTCACATGTACGACATATATATGGTCCATCGAATCACTTCTTAATTAGTTAAGTACTCCTCCTTCCATCACCCTCCTCCATTGTTCAGTGCTTCCTTCTATCCTTGTCTCAAGATCAGCTAGTCCTCGTAAGGGATGTTTGGTTGGGCTTTTCAGTAGTTTTTTATTGGAAAAAGTTGTAGCCCAATCAAATGGACAGCTTTTCAGCAGTTTTTGCCAACGGTAGCTGTGAGCTTTATAGTACAAATTCAGCTGTTTAGAAAAGCTGACTTCTGCCAGCTTTTTGCAATATGCTGAACCTTCAATGCTCAATTTTCAAAATGCTATAGATAGTTTAGATCAACCAAAAGCTATATGTTTACTTTCTCACGCCATAACAGCTTTTCTAGACAGCCAGCCAACAACAGTTTTGTTAACAGCCACAGCCCAACCAAACAGGCCCTTAGAGTGCGTTTGGTTGGAGGGATATCCCTGGATGGGTTGGGGACATCCCTGATTTTGAGGGATATACCTGTGTTTGGTTGGCTAGATGAATATTCTCTAAATATGCTGGATGGCAAGAGCCGGTGAAAACGGTCGGATGGAGCCGCCACCCTCACTTAATCATGATAATTATCAAATGATTAGTGATAATTAACAATTATTAGTGATAATTAGCATATACTATTATTAATTAGTATTTGCAATAGTAAGATTAGTGCTAGTGTGTTGATTAATATTTAATTAGTGGGTTGATTAGTATATGATTATGGACAATTAATATGTTTTATTGTTAATAAGTAAGTATTATAGCTAGTTTAGCATTGATAGGTATTTAGTGTGTTCATTAGTATATAATTATCATTATTAATAAAAGACTAAGTAGTATAATTAAGTTAAATTGGCTCATCCCATCCAACTTTCATTTCTCCAACCAAACAAAAAATTAGCTCATTGGATCAATCCAACCAAACAAAATAATGGTTCATTCTATTCATGAAAAATTGGATGACCCTAGCCTATCCATCCTTGCCCTTCAACCAAACGCGCCCTTAATTTTCTTGTCGGCCACCTGAAAAACCGCTAGCTGCTTTTAATCACTAGCTAGTTCGTTGATTAACATGCAAGGCCTAGCTAGGCACGATTTCCATGTCTGGATTATTTGTTTACCTAGCACAGATTTTGTAGTTCAATATTTCTCTGTTGTAACCGTCCTTTTGTAGACTTGCTCTCGTTCCGGTTGCTAGCTTGCCTCTTTGGGCTGGCTGCCTGACTTTAAAACTGAAGCATGGAGGTGATGAGGTGAACAGTAGTGTACATGTAAAGAGAGTCCTCTCACTTGTCACATAGCCGGCCAATGCCGGCCGTTTGACGTGTACTTTACTCCTTTTTTCGTCCATATATGTATCGATCGCAAGCTGCATGGGTCTACCACAGATCTGCATGCCGGTCGCTACCCGCCACTTCACTGTGCGTGATGGATTCTCGTCTTGGTTCGACCTCTAAATTCTCTCCTCCTGCTGCAGCAGCCATGCATCAGAAAAAGAACATTTTTTTTATGTAGTAATCTCGCACCATAGAAAGAAGCCCATTGGTTGGCCAGCCAACTTCGTGAACTATTTCTCCTTAACTTTGTAATTAAGTTAGGGTTCAATAGTTACAGCCATCAATGGGACGCCCCCACCCACTGTATATGTAATCTAGATCTTCCACCTCATCTAGCTAGTAGCAACATTAGATATGCTTTCGTATCTTAAATTCTTTTTTATAAAGCCCATATTATTTCTTCCATCTCAGTAGGCCCATGGTCATCCTACTGACACTATACTTCTCCTCTCTCTACTGTCCCTGCAGCTTGGTGTGTCGAAGGCGCTTTTAGAGCAGCTCCAAGACATCATATCTGTAGGATGTATCTATATACATAGAAAGCATCATATACACAACATTAACAGTACATGGTATCTAGCAACTAGATTTACTTAATTAATTTATTTTTCTCTCTCCTTCTAATTAATTAAATTTTCTTGGTTTTCTTAAAAGATTTGTATCTTGTAGGACTATAAGATACAACTACGCTCTCTTTCTTCCTTAGCTATGCTTCCACATGAGATTTCCTCTTATTTGTCTATGTCTGACATCATCACAGTGGAACTGCTCTTATGCCATATTTTACTTCTTATTCCGAGGTAAATTTATTACATGTAAGATACGACTTGTACACTCTCTCTCCCCATCTGAACTACACACAGACACGTGGATAGATTCTAATAATCAATAATAGAAATACATTGTTGCAATATAACTGGATAATAATGTATGGGGGCACATTATTTAATCGTAATAATTAGGCATGATTTTGCCTCCATTAATTTTATACTTGACGAACGGAATGCTAGTGGTAAACCGATATTGTTTACCAACTCTCCATTTACCTTATTTTATTTTCGAATGCAACAAATATATTTGTTGGCATCTAGAATATGTTTCTCCCGCACTAGCCTTGTTTCATATAACAACATATGCCTTTCAGAAGCAATAATGATACTCTCTCATAAGCATGAAGTAAGTGAACTCATCATCTAGCTAGATAGAGTTCATTTATTATTTGTTCGTAGAGCGGTGCTTCTACTGCACCGTGCTAAAAGTATATTACACAGAAAATAACAGACGTTACTAATGTGTCACTGCATATTAATTTCCAGAACATTATTTTTCTTTATTTGATATATATTATGACACGGAAGGAGTATTTAGTAGACACACGTGGTAGTACTGCCAGTTAATAATATAAAACTTAGCAATTGAGACATTTGTGCATGAATATTTGTCTTATCTCGTAAATATTATTTCTTAGTTTATCATCAGAGGCACAAACAATCAACAACAACAACAACAACATCAACTAAACCTTTTGTCCCAAGTAAATTGGGGTAGGCTAGAGATGAACGCAATAACAAGCTAAAAGGTAAAGGAAAATAGGATTGACAAAAAAATGTGGTTCAGACACATGGATCGCTAATTTCCACGCGGTTCTATTTAGAGACAAATTCTTGGATCCATTTCAATCTTTGAAGTCTTTTTTTACTTAAAATAAGGTTTAACTTTTTTCACAAAGCTTCTGGCTTTGGGGTCAGAGAAGCAAATAATAATATTAATAATTTTGTTGTACAAATTAATAAAGAAAAACCCGTACGTTGTATACAAGATACTATTTTTAATCGAGCGTGTCACAATTTGATTAGATAACTTAATTAATTAGAACTTGTGCCACTCGTAACTTACCCCCCTGGAGTAGATGTTTGCACTGATCATGGAATTATCAGGCTCCAACTCCTCCAGCTCCGCGAAAACCTCATCAGGCTGGACGCCGTTGCAGCGCTCATGCCTCACTCCACCCTCGCCGATGCCGACGGCGCCATCTCCGGCCGCTGCCATCATGTTGGTCGGCTGGTCGCCGCCGACCACATCCTGCTCGGGAGCTGAATGGCTATGATGAATATCATTGTTGGAAGATGAGCTTGCGACATTTTTGTGGTGCTTCTTGGCAGAGGCCTGGGTGTGAGCCCGCGCGTATCCGGCGAGCACGCTGCGTTGCATTGGCCATGGGTGGTCGTGCTCCGCCGTGTAGGTGATCACCAGCATGTTGGGGTCGCTGCGGCTGCGCTCCACTTGCTTCCTAGCCATGCATTCCTTGGAGCTGCTGCATCTGTAGTAACCCCTGCATGCGGCAAATTAAACAGTACGGTCGATGGATTAATGTGAGCTTGGCCGCAGAGATATATTAATGCATACAAACTAATGGTATCTAGATATGCAGTATAACTGTATAACTGGGTGCGTAGCTATACAAATTAATAATTTCTAGATATGCAGTATAACTGTATAACTGGGTGTGTAGCCAAGGAATAAGTCTATTTTTCTCCGCTAAATTATTGATTTTGCTCACTTTGTCCCTTAAATTATTTCTAGGCTCACTTAACCTTCTAAACTATTTGAATCGAGAGCACCTTACCCCATAATCGATTTCCTGAAGGATAAAATCACACCTAGAAGTTTTAGAAATCTAAAAAATTTCATTCATATAGGTTGTAAGGTGAAATATATACATATAAATTTTTGTTAAAAAATGTGACCATTTGGGACCTATGCAAAAAGAAAAAAATTATACAGCAACAAATTTCCATAGGTCGCAAATGGGTTTTGACCAAAACTTACATGTATATAATTTACCCCACAACCT
The DNA here is from genome assembly GCA_019208055.1 of Stipa capillata. NCBI lineage: Eukaryota > Viridiplantae > Streptophyta > Magnoliopsida > Poales > Poaceae > Stipa > Stipa capillata. Next base: position 111,318 of record JAGXJF010005129.1, on the reverse strand, counting down.
AGATGAATGAATTTTTCAAAACACCTAGACGCGATTTTGTCTTTCCTGAAACCAGCCAGGGGTAAAGTGCTCCTAGTTCAAATAGTTTAGGGGGTTAAGTGAACTCAAAAATAGTTTAGAGGGGAAAGTGAGTCAGGTCAATAGTTTCAGGGAAAAATAGACTTTTTCCATGTAGCTAGTGTGCTTCACTAGTTCAATCCAATTGCACTCCCAAAAGTTTATGATTCTTGTTGTATCTATATCATCCGTGTCACCTAGATAGTACAAAAACTATCAACTTATAGTGGTTGTATCTATAGATAGGCCTCAAATTAATGACTATATCTCATTTTTCTCTCTTCTCTCTCCTTTTCCTATCCCACAATTTATTAGAGTTCATGTCAACAAGTTGTATCTTGTATGAGGTACAGTCTTCTTCGCTCTCCTCATTATTTCCTCCTCCACCTGATCTTTCAACCTATGTGACATGTATAGATACAACTGATATCACATCATTTTGAGTGTGTGACCTAATTAACATACATAAATATGATGTATTGAGTAGTGAAACTACGTGTCAACTAGTGATCATTTTGCTTAATTGCCAAGCACTTGTGTTTCTTTTGGTGTCTTATGCATGTGCTTTGTACATGTTATTGTATCTTGGTTGTTGTGGCCTGTTGCACTATGAAACGCATAATGAAGGTTGCTATCTCTCATCAAGTTGGGGCTTGGTGAGTGTGGGGTGAATATGGGGACCATACTTATATTTTCTCTTATGTTTTGAATGGAAATATAAACGGGGCAAAATGACTTTTATCTAATAAAATAGATGAGTTATTGAGATTGTACCGACAATTTTTTTGCCGATGTAGATCATCTTTGTCTGTTTCCCCTTTCTATAGAAGAGTGTAGGTAATAGATAGGCTAATACACTGCCTCCGCTGTCTAAATAGACATTGTCAGTCCCTTTCACCTCCGATGGACACTTTGGTGTCGTGTAGCATAGGGATTCTAGGAGTCCCTGGTAGATCTGTAGATAGTAGGCTCAAGGTCACTCACTGTTTTGTCCTCGATGGTAATGGTTGTGGCGACACCTGCAATAATCCTCCTCCCTCTTCTTCTTGGCACGACATCTTCTTCCCCGACGTGGATGACGAACCAATGTGTTTAGATTTTGTAGATCCTACTCTCAATGAATTTCTTTTGTCTAAGATGTGGCTCTTGCTATTCCCCTTTTAGGGATATGGCGTTCCAGGCCTCCATCACAGATGCTCGTTAAGTGTCTTCTTGGTTCCCTTTTAGTTGCAGGCCAATTGTCACGGCAGTCCAAATCTTTAGGGATCTTTGGTAGCTTATTATGGAGGCGTGGCTATGCCTTGCCTCGCCGTCTTCGTACTAGGGTAGCAGCAGTGGTATCACATGCAGGTACAGGGGATTGGTCGAATACGAAGATTTGGATTGGTCGAATACGAAGATTTGGAAGACTCAAAGTGTTTTTTTGTTCTTTATAAGGGCCTTTGTGTAAAACTTGGGGACAATTGTCTTATAATCGTAGCAAGTTCTGTTTATATTTTAATATAGGGCTTCTGGCCCTTTCCCACTAATTTTTTTTCTATGTATGGTACATTTGAAAGGAAGCGTGAGGCTTGCATTAAACAAAATGGTCATCAATCTATAAAATTAAACTGGACGATATAAATAAATACTTGATCTTGAGATAAACTTATTTTCTCATACACTTTTTAGGTTTAATTTGTTGCTCCTGCTAAATAGTGTTGAATTTCATTAGGGGCAATCTATTTCTCGGTCAACTCATTTTTTAATCTATAGGAAAATCATTTAGCCTAGTGGCAACTCAATGTTCTGGGTTCAAGTCACCAGTCTCCTTTAAATCGAGACAAGATAGGTAGTTCCTTCTATTCAACTGCCTATTTTGCTTTCCTTTTTCTAGCTGCAAAAATATCATTCCTTCTAGCTAACCCAAACCTAATCCCCAACAGTCATGTCTCTTTACTCCTTGCTTACTGTTGCACCACCACTCCCACACATGATGCCTCTTGGCCTTATTTTCACCGTTGTGGCGCTGGTGCCGTCTCTCCTTCGCTGGCGCTAACACTGGAGCCAAGGAGGTACCAACACCGTCCATCACCTCCCACTTTATTTTCCCATCTTTGGCGGCTCAATGCCACCATATCAGCCACCCTGCATCATCCCTAACTAGCCCCTCATGCTTGTTGCCCCCTGACACCACCCATCGCTCTCCTCCTTACCCACCGTCCACCACCGGGCTGCTCCTTCCCCAAGCTTCCCTCTATAATCAAACACTAGGTGAATCCAAAAAATCCAATCTCGCCATTGCATGTGGTGCAACCGCCATTGGGTATCCATATATTGGAGTTAGCACAAATCTCCATGCCAATCCAAAATGAGCAAAATCAACGAAGAGTTTGCTAGATTTTAGTTGATTGAGAATTAGCAAATCTGTTCTGATTCATATTGCTCATCAATCAATTTAAATAGGACTAAACAAGATAAACTTAAAACAAACCAAACAAGCATAATTCATGTGACCTTTAGCTTGTTAAGTATTGAAACTGGCCATAGTTTACTGCTTCTAGCCCGTTTGGAATACAGGAGTTTAATTTGGGTGAACTATAAAGGACTGCAATATTCCAAACAAGGCGTTGGCCTAGAGGAACAATACCGAAATGAGTCTAATCTTGGTTTCAGCAGGATTTAGCATTTAGTACAAATGTCTATATTAAAAAAAAAGAATAAGGAATGTCAGCACAGTGCCAAAAGAGAGAGAGAGAGAGAGAGAGAGAGAGAGAGAGAGAGATGATGTTAATGAACTTCAATTGGATGATGTAGTTAAATAGACACCTTGGATAAGGGGAGCCCTTGATGGGTTTTTGGCCGTACTTCCTCCACGCCCATAGATCAGACGGAATCACCTCTCCTCCTCCACCTGCCCGGGCACTTGTCGCCGGCGGCGCCGGGATACACACCACCTTCCTCACCTCGTTCTTTCTGTAGTATGCAAGGCATGCACCCATTACTTAATCAGAGAATTATTTTTAGATAATGGAAGCGAACACTCTCCCTCTCCCATCCCCTCCTTAATCAAAGATTATATATAACTATACATTATTATTATAATTTTAATATATCAGCTGACGCATGCCTGTTTAATGATAGAATAGTTAGGGCTTTTGGAAATTCTCCAGTAATAACATGATACAATTGGTTTGCAAGAGATCTAGAGCGAAACTTAGCCTTGAAACCATGCAGGAGAAAATATTCTTACCAAATGACCATCAGCTGCATATATGCACCCATCAAATGTCACGAGACAAAGCTATTTAACTCAGGTAGCTGACACAGAATGACTCAATCTCCTAGATACGAACTATTAAGAAGTCGCTCGATATACTGAAAATTAGTGCTAACATGAATCAATTGAGAACAAAAAGAACCAGATGTTGGGTACTATACATGAACTAATAGTAGGGGCCGGAAGTGGGTAATTAGAAAAGAGGGGAATGGCAAATTGAAGCAACAACTGTCAAATCAAGTCACATAATTAGGAAAGATGGATCGAGGGAAAAGGGCAACACAAGAAAAAGAAACTAAATGACCTCTTCATCATTTGATGATGAGCAGGTGGCGAGATCCTCATGCCGTCGTCGCCGTCATCGGCAGCAGCGGAGGCGCCCATCGCCACGTCGTGGCCGCAGCAGGCGTGCTGAGAGATCTGGACCGGCAGCTGCAGCTGGTGGTGCCGCGGCAGCCCGTAGCCGGCCGCGCTCGCCGTCGGGGCCGCCGACAGGTGTGGATCGGCCATCGACGGCGCCTCGAACATCACCGCGTCGCCGCGGCAAGCAATGCTCATAGGCCGCCGTCGCTCCTCCTCGTAAGGGAACATGATCTGGCCAGTTGGATAGCGACGCGACATGTGAGCAGCCGCCGCTGCTGCATAAGGAGGAGGAGGAGGAGGAGGAGGAGGTGGTGGTTGGCGGTTGTTGGTGGACGCCATTGCACTGGCACGGGCCACGATGTCGGCGAGGTCGCCTTGTGCAGTGGCGGCGGCGTTGGCTTCCTCCATGTCCATAGTGGCGTGCTCTCACTGTTCTGTTTTCTACTCCCAGCTAGCCAGCCTGCAGGAGCAGTAGCCACAGACACTCAGAGTGCTCTCTCGATCTCTCTCACACACAAGCATGAGCAAGCTGATGAGCATAAATTAACTGGGATGGATGGATGTATGGATGGGATGTTTTCAGAGTGTACTACACGAGCAAGTGCGTGTGTGTCTTTTCAGTGACAGGCTATGCCAATGGTGGCGAGACTGTGAGAGTACTTGAGAGTGAGACCAATTAAGCGACCTGTATTTATTTGGGCGAGGGCTACAGCTCCGGGCACTGTTCGCACCAACTGTGGGCAGGTTATTGCACCACAGAGAGTCGGACATGCAACGAGCTAGAGCTAGATGATGGTTATACGGCCGGTCCATCCGTCCATCTCTGCAAGGACTACACTGCCTTTGCTCTTTCCTCTCCGATCATAATCGATCTCCTCCCTATGAGAGAGAGAGTAGAGAGAGATCCAGAGAGTGAAGGGGAGAGGAAAACGACAAGCAGACAGGGACACGACGGCACTTATGAGAGAGAAGGGGTAGGGCAACCTTTGTTAATTTGGCTTTGCTAGCTAGCTAGCTGCTTCTTTTACTCTCGCTTTCTTCTTCAAATCACCTTTTTGTCTTCGGTCGCGGTTGGGTCTATTTGCACTACGGGTAACCAAACTTGTCCTATACTATTATTTCTAGTCTGCCAGCGAACCTTGAAACTGCATATCTAAGTTACTAAACTGGTTAAGTAGGTAATTATAGGTCATTAGCACGCTTATCGGGGTAATGACGTACTAATTACATAGCATATATGTTTATATGCATGCCATGTAGCATATATATAATATCATCTAGTTGTAACCGTGTAACCGGAGGTGGCTCACCCGGCCTCCCTATCGATCCTAGCCTCACTGCATTGCTCCTAGTTAGCACCCGACATTGTGTAGGACCTAGTTATGCACACCACCGCCCTGCGATTGACTTTATTAGTCACCGCAGCTCATAGGGTGTTTGAAAAAAGGAACAAAGTGTACCTGAACTAACATGCTACTGAACTAGATTGACCCACTTAAACAAGTCTAGCGACTTCGATCCATTTGCGAGGAAAAGTCTAGCAACTTAGACATGCAGTTTGGGAGTTGGGTGCAATGTTGCCCATTTTTTGCAGTATTGCTAGCTAGCTTCTTATATTTCCTTCTTTCACTTTTTGTGGAGGACAAACGCAAGTCTTTGCAAAATGTACTGAATAATAATCAAGTTTTTGTTCCGCGCCCGGCCCAATGTACAGTGGCACTTTTGGCTTAAGTTTAACTAACTTTCTCGTGTCACTTTCTCTCGCACGTGAGCATATCTGCATATGGATTTGCTCAAAAAAAATATCTGCATATGGGTCGAGCATTTTATATGTGTAGCATAAATACTTGCTTATTTGTCAATTCTACTATATAAGGCATCCATGTTAATTATGCCAAAATTAACCGGCCGGGTTTTAATTACTCCCCAGCTGCTTTGTCTCCGCATGTTTGGTGACGGGTGTACGTTTTGGCTAATCATAACTACGTAACATATATAATTAAGCAAATTAATCAACGAGTTAAGTGAACTGCATGTGTACATCGTTCCACGTCTAGCGAGCAAGTCTGAGTCTGAGTACGAGCTGGAGTTGGAGTTGCGGGGATCGGTGCAATGGAGAGGAGAATATAGACGATGGACATGCAGATCCATGATACGCGTACGTGGCACAAAAGTCGCAGATGGGATGTGATGGATCAAGCGACAAAGAAACTTGGAACGGTAGGATATCAGAGTGTACGTTTTTATAGCCTTTCACCACTTGCATTTGCGTGTTCTCTGAACCATACATTTCTCTCTCTCCCTGTGTGTGGCTATGGCGGAGTCTGCATGCAGTGCAGTGCTAGCTGGAGCAGGGAGCAGGCAAGCAGCTTTTGACGGATTACCCACGAAAACAAAACCCCAAGGCATCCAACTGTGGCCCTCGTCTCAGCCTCTCTCAGTTAAAGTGGCAGCAGAATATCACTTCACGTTTTCCATTCGTGCAAACGTAATTATGCGAAATTAATTGTTCTTCTCAAACATGGAGAGATCTAGTACTAATTAACATGGATCGAAAAGTGGCGATCGAGCATGTTTGGTGAAGCAAATAAATTGAAGACTTCGGAGTCCTCCAGCTGGTGTGCTGTCACTGCTCGCTTTTCTTAGCTGGGGAGGATGGACTGTCGGCAGTTTTCTACCCATCTAGCATTTCTATGTATGTGTTAGACTAGCGGGTTTACCTCCATGAGTTTCGAGCTCGGTTGTTGACACACTCTCCTAAATGATTTTGAGTCCTGTGGTGGCTTCCTCCAGGTGGATAGAACAACGACGACCTTTCTTGTAGGATTAAGATAGAACAACCATATATGATTTTTGAGAGTTTACACTGCGGATTTAGTCTTTAGAAGTCGGAATCTGAACATGGATCCAGATGAACACAACATCCCAGCCATCCCATGCCGATGAAAAATGGTACTATCGCCTTCTATAAAAATTTTCTTTCACAAAAACATATTCAACAAGTTATTTCCTAACTTATTAGTAAGAAAAAAGATATAAAAAAACTACGATCTTATGCAACTAAAAGTACTTCAATGACTGGTTTCTTCACCAGCTCTCCAATAGATATTCAGTGACCCCACTTTAATTAACAACTATGGTCTCTAAAAATAAATTTGCTTGTTTCTAACTCCTAGGTATTAGCAACAGGTGTATTCTTATTTAAGAAACAAATTTGTTCTCTATTCTCCTATTCTCTCATTTTTATCATAAAAAGTTGATGTAGCATTACCTAAGAAATGACTGAGGTGTGCTATCAAAGATGCTCGACTGACTGACGTATTGAGCTTCTTAAGCGCCAAAGTCAATTAGTACTTAATTATGTACAGTATCCCAATATTGATGAGCATCCACTACTACGAAGCCCATGTCACACCATCAGTGATGTCACAGACGGTTCAAAACCGCCTGTGAGCATGGGTATGTGATGAGCAAACAACAACGCAGACGGTTTTTTTTGGTTGGTTTTCAGAACTGCCTGATAGCTAGCCTAATGGATGCTAGCCATGCATTTTTCAGATCCAAAATAAATAATCGGTAACAGATGCTGCACCACACACACAAATCAAACAATAACAGCAACAATGTGCATCTAGATCCAACAATTTTGCAATATAGAATGGACAAACGAATTATGCAACAGTACAATGAACGAATGATTTTGTACTTTAGAAGAGAAACACAACATACACCAACCAATGAGACAACTGCACATCGATGGGTTGCAAGAGGAGGATGGAGAGCAAGTAGATGGGCCTGGGTAGGACCGCATCTCGGAGTCTGATGTCGCTCAAGTCCTCTAGGCGTGCAAGGAGGACCACATCTCGATGGAGGGACGTGGGACAGGACTTCTCGGTGCACCGGCGGCGCAGGGCAAGACGGACCGTCCTCCTTGCTTCGTAGCCGCAATGTCAAGGGTCTGCAACTCCAGCTTGGTGGCGTGCTGTGTTGAGGGTCTGTAGCTCTGATTCGACGGTGGCGCCATGTCGAAGGGCCCTAGACTCCTTTTCTTTTGATTCAATCTTCTTCATGTCCTCCATGATGATCACAGTGGTGCCCACCCTGCTTCTACCACGGATCTGAGGAGGTGAGGCTGATCTGACCGAGGTGTGGAGGGGATCTGGAAGGAAAAGGGAAGGAAGGGGCATATTTGAGAGGAGAGAGGCCGTGGGATCAGGATCTGAGAAGCAAGTGCAGGGAGAGAGGTGGTAGAAAGAGAGTTCAGCGAGACTTGGAATATATCAGGTTGGTTCGATTGACACTTAGGGTTAGGGGGCGGATGGGGACTTATAAGGGGAGTACTTGAGTATTTGCTGGGCCTGATTGGGCCGAAACAATCCACGAACGGTTTATGCTAAAATTTTGTCATAAAAGTTTTTTACAAATCTATTTGTGATATATATTTTGAAGAAAACCACATATGGTTAGTCATATTATAGACAGGTTTTAGTAAACCATATGTAATCGAGGGCCTTAGGGCACTCCCAGTGCACTGTCTCTTAAGTTATCTCTTCATATATTAAATGACTACTTAGAGATAGCTTTTTCAGTGCATTGTATCTATTAACACAACTTTTATTTATTGCATTATAGTCTTGTAGCCTATTTGTGGCACGTAGTAATCATTTTATGTTTGGAGGAGTTTGCATGAGAAAATAAACAAAGGATGCTAGGAAAATTACATGTAAAATTTATAAATTCATGAAAATATATACAAGCATCATGCATACATAACATGATACAAGATATAGATACATGCAGTCAAGCACAAGCGTTCGCATTAACACCAACAGAAAAATTGATAACAAATACAAATAGCCGTTTCAGCATTAGTATAAATGAATAAAGGCATTTGAACTTACTATTTGCAGCAAAATGAAAATACTGATACAAGCTGATATAGACTAATAAAAAAATAGAAAATTCATACATAAGTTGACATATATATATCTCTAGTAGCATTGATCCCATACTCATATAGTTAGTTCAAATAGAAAGTTTATACATATCTCTAGTTCATAGACCAAATAGCAGTGATCCCATACTCGCTAATGTCTTTGCACGCTGAGCCTTTGCATCCTCATCCATCCCACTAGTGTTAGCAAGTAAGAGGTTGTTGTAAACATCAAGCATTTTTGTCCCTTTTTGAAGTCTTGCTGTTTCGAGCTTTTCGGTTGATATCCGTTGTATCTCTATCATCTTTTGCCGCTGTTGCTTAGACTCGGCCTGCACCTCCATGAACTTGCCTATTTTTGTATAAGCACTGCCAAACCCTCGGGTATATCTCGCGCCTTACGTTTACCAGTTGTTCGGCCTTAGTTTACTTGCAACCAATCGAGTGCTGCTGGTCGTCCACATCAACAACATATGATGTGAGATCAATCCTCCCCGACGGACTCTTCTTGTCCTCTTCGTTCAACCTTCTCATGTATGCCATCCATTTTCCCTGGTCCTCAAGTACTCTCCTCCTATGCACCAATACGAAAGGTTTGGAATATGTGACCTGATACTTCTCCAGCGCCATGTCTGTCAATTGGTCATCAAAATAACCACTTTTGTACACTTTAGTGATAAAACACCACTGGCCATGGCAAGCATTGATATGTGTCTTCACACGGTGAAAACGGAGTTAGGATTGGCGTGTTCCTCTTCTCCTATCTTTTGGCATGGCACTATTGTAGAGAGCAGCTTTATCCTCCCAGTACTTCTCATTCTTCTTGTTATTCCCATCGATTGTATCATTCAAATTTTCCAACTGAGCATTAGCCTAAATTTGGGAGAAAAGAAGTTAATTGTGGCCAACATGAAACTAAAGAAGTTAATCGAAACAGGTTACACAATTACCAATTTCTTGTCTTCCTCGTGCAACCAAAAAAAATGTTGCGCAGTCCTACCAGGCCTGTCATCATCATTATCAAGATCATCAACATTAACAACTTGCCTTTTCTTTTTGAAAGCCACCCTACCTGACGAGCCATGTACTTTTCCTGAAGTACACATGGATGGTGATGGAGTTCCTTTAATGTGCAATGTTGGTGGTGGCGAGAATACAACAAAATGCTAAGAAACACCAACAAAGTGGGAATTCTCCGAACTAGGATGTCCTTGTTGGGGAGGAGGAAAATTTGATGGATGAGGTGACAGCGGGAATGGTGAGAACTGTGGATGCTGGAAGTACCTTAAGAATCCACCGGACGGATTGCCTGCAATATACAACCAATAGCATTGGACAGTTAAATAGTAGATACTCAATTCTGAAAATTCAAGACATATCTAAAGCAATATTTTGTGTCTTCATATTTTAAATTAAACAAACACAATTGCCACTTGATCATTCTGCTGCGAATGAAAGAGGTCTGTTTGCTCAAATAAGCTAAGGATATGTTTTTTTAAAACATAACTATGGAAGCTGAAAACCTTATGTCAAGAAGCATACTCGCAAATTTCAAACAACCTCAACTTGAGTAGGGAAACAGTCCATGACACACCACCAACCCCTTAGTGGTTCAAACTTGAATAGGGAAACAGTCCATGACACACCACCAGCCCCTTTACTTTAACCCATAATCTATGTGGTCAGATCTGCAAGATCCAGCACCTTTATGATATTTAAGGTTTAGTGTATGCAAATACAACTAAGATCAGAGATGCAGAGCAAAAATGGTTGTGTACATGTTAGCCTATGAAGAAGAACATGGTGTGCGACATAACTGGGGAGAAGCATATGGAGTTTTTTAATCCATTGTCAGCTATAACAGCAGCCAAATAATTGACATCATAACCATACATAACATAACCCAAAATGCAGAAGTTACAACTTAGATTGAGATGTAAGAAATGCCAAGTTGTATCTGACTATTGGGAGCAATCAATAGAAATCTTTAAGCCTAGACACAGTTGTACTGTTTATTGATCAAGATTCAGATGTTCAGATGTTCCAACGAACAAGACAACAAAGTTCATACTAACTTCCTTTTCTTATATGATTACTGTCGAAAAAGTTGTAGATGCATCTAAGTATATAGAGCATATATTATTTATGCAAAAGGATTAGTTAACCTAGAAACCTTGACATGGTTAAATCTCATCTCACTCTAGATATGATGCTCCAAATAAAGCATTTAGTACTACTCATACAACCATCAATTAATTGCATTGGCCTTGAAAAAGCAAACAATCAGATACTATCAGCACAAAATTGTCAAAAAGTTGACAAAAAAATTTCACCACTGATCTACCCAGTGCTCGTCTGTTGGGGCTTCTCCACAGGCAGTGGAGGTGCTCCTCCATGGGCAAGAGCGGTAGCGCACCTCCAGGAGCAAGGGGATGATCCTGCGATGGAAGAGTGGGGTGGGCGTTCGCACAGGATCGGAGCGAGGAGTTTTTTGCGTCGGTCTGTGCGCTAGGAGTCGTATCACTAGAAAGAGCCGGCTCTCATCTCTCTCCTCTTTAATTACCTGCCACCTCAAATTTTTGCTTAGTTGGCATGGCTTAAGAGACTGCTGACCCAGTGCATTGAAACTACCCTTATATGAGTTTTTCTGTAGTAGTGAACGCTTACTCGAATTAAAGTAACTAGCTAGAGTCTAGAGTTCCTAATTTCCTTTCCCATACGTCATGCCACCAACATAATTCTATCCTACCACCATTATGCTAGACTTATTTCAACTGCACAAAACTAGATCCTATATGTATGCAATCAAAGGAAAAAAGATGGCAGCGAATAATTAAAAATTACCAATTAATTTAGATGGATGATATAAATTAAGAGGTTGATGCTTACCTTGTTCCTGGATCAACCAACAACAACAGGAAGTTGAAGGATACCCAAAGCTCCAAGCTTTCACTAGAGCATCATTTTCTTCACCTAATATATCACAACAAAAGAATGAAAGAATGCATCCAAGCCACCAGCTTCAGGAGGTCTAGTTAATCGAACTGTAAAATGGATGTTCATAGTGTCATCCAGAAGTTGAGTATGCGACTCCGGTTGAATTTGTAGAACAAATTTAGAAACTAAAAGACGAGGATATATTCTGTGAGTGTGGTGTTGCCAACTTGCTATTTTCTACAATTTTGAAACATGGTTAGCAAGTATGTAATAGTAAAATGAAATATCTGGAGGCCGATCACGCAGGGTCTTAAGCGACGACTGGTCCACGATCGTCTGATGCATGTCGGATTAGGAGGAGGGGAGGAGCAAGAAGACCAGGGAGGAGGAAGAAGGGGGAGAGGGGAGGCTGACCAATTACGGGCGACGACAGGCATCCCAGAGGCTAACCAGCGGCTAGACGGGTAATATAAATGAGAAATCTAGTTGTGATAATGTCGACCAGATCTACCATTCCGAGCTCCAACCTCAATTGCTATCACTTTCACTCTTTCCTCGTCATGATCCCATAGAAATCTAGGAGTAGTGCCCCACGCCTAGAGAAAAGGGAGGGGAAATGCAGGGAGAGGGGGTGAGAGCATGCAATGCGTGGTATTTGGACTCGAGGTGATGTGTGTCTACTAATACATATAGATGATAAACAACATAGTGTTGCACTCTGATTAGATAGAGATGTGAGGGGGACGGCTTGTATGGGATCAGCCCATTACGTGCACACTGCGATCCAGACATCTTGACCATTGGATGAGATCCAATGGTACAAGCCAAGCAAGAGTAGGACTTGATGCTACATTTTGCATTTTAGCTCCTTAATTTTTACACTTTATCATTTGGCTTCACTCTCTCGTTTGGGTTTGTATGAATTTTGACTGATCTGGGGAAAATGTCTTTCTCCATGCAGGTTAGCCCTCTCTTGAAATCACATCTACCCACGAGCTTATAGATTCTCACTTATGTGTGTATTCACCTTTGTATATGGTTTTTCTATTAGAGTATATATATCATGTATTTCATATGGAGAGGGATGAGAACAAAATGAGTGATTCATATGGTTACATTGCCACCCACGACATATGGGTCATGATAGTTAGAGGCCCACGTGTAAATGATAGAAGCTGCATACATATAGTGATTATTGTTTTCTTGAGAACCGTGTTCTCTCTCTACTCATCCCTACAACCTTGCTTCTAATTTATAGCCTAAATACAAAATAGTCCATAACTATTGAACCATTTGTCAAAATTATGATCCATTTGGACCATTGCCTTATTCATGATGAGATCTTTGAAACAAGACCAACCATGGCTTTTTTTTAATTTTGAATTTTGGAATCCCCGATGAAAGATGTGTTTGAAACTAGTTACAAACGGTTCCATGCATGTTTCATAGCAAAACTTTGAAACAATGTAGACGAGATTCATAAATGTTTCATATAGTTTCACAACAAAATTTTGAGAAGATATAGATGAGATACATAAATGTTTCAAATAGCTTCATAAATGTTTTATAGCCAAACTTTGAGCAAATGTTCCCGAGGTTAATATGTTTCAGATAGTTCTAAATATGTTCTAGTGCTTCGCAAATGCTTAATGTGTATTTCACAAATGTGTAGGATTAGGTTTTACAATGCTGATAATTTATGTGTTAGGATTAGCGTTTTAGGGTTCAGGATTCTGATTTAGTGTTTTATGGACTTTCTTGTTTATGGATTAGGGTTGTATGGATTTTATTATGTAGGGTTAGAGTTTATGATGTGAAACACCCTGAAACATGCTTCTTGCCACTTGTTTAAAATATTAATTGTCTTCCTTTTGTTTCCATTTGGTTCGATAATTAAATGTAATCAAGAATATATACTAGTGAAAGTGTTGCTGATTATGTGAACTTACAGGCCATTAGAGCTCTAATGATGATATCTTGGGCTTTTTTTAATCTTTAAGATTAACTTTTGCGGATCAATTTGGTCTTTAGTGATGATTTTGCATAACTTGTATCCTCAATGTTGCAGCAAATTGTTTAAGTAAGCTGCAACTTCAGATTTTATGTTTTCATTTCAAAATTAATTTAATTTGCATTTGTTGCTGAAGGATCAAGGATGTCACCTAAGGGAGAGGGTGAATAGACAATTTAAAAACTTACTCCTAAGATGCTATTATCAAACACAATTGTGGAAAAGAAAGCCTAGCAATCTAGAGAACAAGATATAAGCAACTATAACAAATGACTAGAAAGTTCAGACTCTTGGCGAGGCCCTACGTCCCAGTTGAGGAAGCTTGGTCTGAAGACTGAAGCTAGAATTGACTCATCCTCTTTCTAAAAGAGGCTTACCGATGCGAAGCCCCCTCATTTCTTGGTTGCTCTTCACCTCACGGTAGGCGAGCTCCAACCTTCACAAACTTCTAGGTTTCTTTACAAACTTGAAGAATCCTAAGTGACGCCTAACCATCTGGGAGATACCAACCTCTAAGAGTAAGAAGAGCTTGATCTTTAATTTGGAGGTGATCACTTACTTGAATGCTCAATAGAAATCCAATCCAAATCCCCAAATGTTCTGCCTCTCAAAAAAACTCACAAGAAGGCAAGAGAGAAGATATATTAGGTGTATCACAGGATTTGGGACGCAAGCCACACCCTCTACCTAGGAGGGATGGAGGTATATATAGACAACCCTCAGGAAACTAGCCATTACACACAGAAGACACCTCTCTTGGAGGTTCCGAGATTCAAAACAAATAGCTATATAATTGAAAAGCATTGCTCAGAGGAGGGTGTCACTTAGACACACTGGATAGTTCAAAAACACTGAAATAACCTTGACCTGGAGGGTCGGGACAGATGAAACTCAAAGGTTCCGAACGAAAACCAACCTTCTATCCCGAAACAAAAATTAGTTTGTAGGTTCCAGACAAACCCCGCTTGGAGGTTCCGAGTAAGCAAAACTTAAGCTAACCTTGTTTCTCCAGAAGCATCAGACCAGAGGGTTCAGACGAAGATAACACATTGGGACAGAAGCCAAGTCTTGTCTCAGAGGTTCTGATTATACTTCACTTGGAAGGTTCGGATGAAGCCAGGGCTTCGGGACAGAAACTCTGTCACCACTCGGAGTGTTCGAATGAAACTCATTAGGAGATTTCGGACAACATAGGCTCTTCTAGACAGAATCGCTGAAAGACTTCGGATATTCTAGACGCACCTCACTCGGAGGTTCCGGATCAACACTTAAGCTTGGAGTCTGAACTCTCACACACTTGGACGTTCCGATTGACTGGTCCGGACATTCTAGGCGAACACGGAAGATATGTGTGGAAAGATCTCTAAAGATTTTTGAAAGGATTTCTTTTGAACACTGAGCAAACTTTCTCCTTCCTTGCTGTTAACTAGCTCCCCCCCCCCTTTATAGAATGGTTGTTCTACACTGGATGTGATCATTTGATCACTTAAAGAACTAGGAAAATACCCTTAGTATTTTAGATTTCACGCTGTCTCTTTTTCAGTCTTTTTAAGGGCTCATTACGTTAGTCACTTAATAATTTTCTCATTAATTATCAAAACTCACATAAGGGGCCTAGATGCACTTTCCGCTGCACCAACAAATACTATATGTTTTATTCCGTAATCATCGATGTTGTAGCAAATCCTTTTGAGATGCCATTGTCAAATAAAGTTTCTGGAAATATATATGAAACTCAATGAACCTTCAATCAAACAATTGTGAATTTCTCTAAAACATGTCTAACTTTTTACAAATATTTTCGAAATTACCATGAAACATGCCTAACAATTCATATGAACATGTCTGAAACTTGATAAAACTTCAGTCAAACATTTGCGAAATTTCTCAATTATGAAATCTAATAAAACTTTAATCAAACATTTGTGGAATATCTCTGAAACATGTACCAAATCTGCTTGTTCTAGGCAACCATTTCTTTTCCTTTTTTGATTTCTCTGAATGTGCCTCAATGCTACATAGTAGGACAATTTGTCAAATGATTAAGTACTACATGGCCTAGTTTCTAGCTACAAGAATATATGTCCATGTAACGGGCGGGACATGCTAGGACAAGTGAAAAGAAAACTTAGCACAATCTAAACCAAACATAACAACGGGGAGGAGGTTTGGTAGAAGGGATGAGAATAGTGCAAGAGTGCACGGACAAGTGCTTGCACCAGGAACTAGCCTACTGGGATGCTTCATGTTGGTTGCATCGATCTTGAAGTGTAGCTCATGAAAAGTCCAAGGACGACAACGTTTAAGATCTGGACCGGTGGCCATGTAAGACAGGCAAGGCTACAACAGCGACCGGAGAGATCAGGAACATGGTGGTAATGACCATGTATGCCAAGTACGGTGGCAGGTACCACACCACCACGCTCATCGGGAGAGAGAAGAGAGCCTCGTGGTGATTGCGACCTCCATGCTGTGGTTCTTGCGGAAGCCCTCACCCACCGGCCGCTACTGCTGCGGTTTGTAGTCACGGTTGGTTTGGATCATGAGATGGAGAGAGAATGCGAGAAATCACAATTAGATATTTAGGAGAGAGAGTTTGAAGGGGATGACATTGTGTAATGGTAGGGTGCTTTATATATAATAGATGTAGTATAGTAGCTGAAACGTATTCCTTACCTTATACACAATACAATCTATGTAAGCACAAAATCTTAAGGAGATGAGCGGATGGCTCAGATTTAGCGCGATGATTGGCCTGGTGGAGAAAATCCACTCTGTACTCCGTACCTAGTATTGTACCACAAGATGGTCTTTGTGCTGCAGTCTACGAAACACAATTTGTTGTACACAACAGATTGTGAAAAATACACACAAAAATAATACAATGTGCTGTATAATGTATGCATGAATTGAATGTGAAAATTTAATTAGAATGAAATGCTTTGTACGCGAACAGATCAAAGTACATTAAGAACTTGGCAGGAAAAGAAGGGACAAGAACTAGTGCACAAATTTACAAAGAGACCTTTTTTCCATGTTCCATGCAAATTAATACGGAACATCAACGTTGGCATGAACAGAAACATCAAGAACACATGAAACAAGAAATTTACAAAGAACGTTGCCAGGAGAAAGAGACGCGCCGCGCGACGTCACTGACGAGCGAAAGCGGTGCCCCGATAAGTCCACGCCCCCCTTCGCAAGAAACCACGCACCCAACCCCAAAACTCCCTCGCGCACCCGGCTCCCCACCCCCACGCGACCACACGACCACCTCCTCCCCCTTTCTGCCGTCCAATCTCGCCCATCGGAACCCAACCAACGGCCCGATCTCCACTCCCTCCCATGTCGGCACCTGGCTATATGTCCCCAGCCTCGTACCCTGCTCTTCTCCGTCTCCCTCGCCCACCGGAAAAACAAGGGAAAAGCCGCAGCACAGCCACCGGATTCTCCCCCAACCCCATCCGGCGACCCACCCACAGGGAAGGGAAGGAGATGCCGCGCGCGGCCGTCGCGTGAAGAATCGGACGCGGCATAAAAGGGGCTTACTACCCCTATCTCCCTGTCTGATCCAATCGGAGGAGGGAACAATCCTATTCCTATCCATTTCTATCCAACTACACAAGCCACCGCGATGAACTGCCATAGGTAATTCTTCTGAATTCCTTCTTGCTTTCTGCTCTGCTGTGGTGCTCGTTATGCAGCTTGACTGCTTGATCTGTTGTAGTTGCGCTGTGTTAGAAATATTTTTTGCCCCAAATGGTCTCAAGGACATCTTGTGATTGTGCTTGTTGTTCATTCTTGGTCTTGTGCTGCAACTACTGATTTGGTTGGTGCTGAGTATTGGATAGTCATCTCTGTGCTCAAAGTTCACTCCTTTGCGGTCGAGCTGGTCTGTATTGCTTCAATTTTATGCTTTTATTCGTCAAGCGGGCATGTCACATTGAGTTAGTATATGTGATCTAACTATTACTAGTTAATTGCACAGTCTGTGAACAACCTAATATGATGCCGTAATGTTCCAGTGCAGAAATGGTTTGAATCTGAGTAAAAATTAGATTTTTTTTCCTTTAGTGGGACTGTGGGAGCACTAGTGCCACAGTAATAGCGATGGGTGCCTGCTTAGCGCGTGCTTCATAGCTAGATAAGAAAGTAAATTACGCACTTGCTAAACATATTTGGTTAGTGCTAAGTATTGGATAGTCATGTGTGTGCTCAAAGTTCACCCTTTTGCGCTCGAGCTGGTCTTTGCTACTTCTACTTGATGCTTTTATTCATCACGCTATTTACATAGTCTGGGAACAACCTTATATCATGCTTTGCCGTAATGCTACAGTGCAGAAATGATGAGAAAGTGAGTAAAAGTTAGTTCTTTTTTCCTTCAGTGGAAGTACTAGTGTGACAAAAATTAAATATACGTGCCTGCTAATGCTGAATGTTATAATGCTTACCTAATAGGCATAACGAGCTTTATGCACCAGGGGTCATCATCCTAATGTGGGATTTCCATAAGGTGCTTTTAATGCCATGGATTATATCATGGCCTTGATGTCTTCGGCAATGCCCATGGGGAGGAGCCGAGAACAACAATGGTCATCTACAAACCGGATGCAATGCTAATATTTGTTGCAGCAGCTGCAGCGTAGCTTCTCTCCATCATTGTCTGCTGCTGCATCATTATGTGCTGGCACCAGTAGCGGTAGTGGTTGGAATGATGGTGTGAACTGTGAAGCATAAGTCTGCCCTGGTTGGTGTAAAGAATCGCAAAGACAGAATTGTCTTTACTAATCGCAGGATCACACTCAGTATTATTCAACAAAAGGAAAATAACCTAGTTTTATATATGAGGTTATTTGATATGAGCATGGCCAAATAACTTTTATTTCTCTTGTTTGGGGAGAAAGTACTACTGACGAGAGTACCTTCTCTCCTAGATGCCATCCTTTAGCATCTGTAAGTCTCTAGTATAGGGTTTTAACAATCTATGTACAAAAAATGACTTGTATCAACAAAAGGGGTTCAATTTTATGCACTCCACAGGGACTTTTTCTTTCAAAATAAATAAATAATAATTCCATGGCTAATAGAGTAAATACTCAACCAGGGTATTTTTCAGCAAAATAGAACATAAGTATATTCATTGCAATAATTATTTAAAATGTTCGATGCATTATCAGCGTGTTATTGGTGAATTTGATCCTTAGGAAGCTCACACCCCTTTGCCATTTGGCAACTTACCCGCCAATGGTAATCTGTACTACTTCATCACGAAAACAGTTCCATTTTGTTCTTGTTAGTTGGAAGGCTTACCAATCCATTACACTAATACTGGTTCAGATTGATATAAGTCCAAGTTACTATTTGAAGGAATTGTCATTTAGTTTGTTTCTCATAATTGATATTAACCTGAATGTATCTGCTGGGTTCTTTTCCAAAAATTGCTTGAGCCATTTTTTTCCTGTAATGTAAATAGTGGTGTAGATTCCCTTTCCTTTTCCAGTGATATTTCGATTTCATGGTTTGGTTGTGCTTGGTGTGTCATGGAAGAATATATAAATGATATGTCATACAGTACTTCAGTTTTTCCTGCCACTCATGCCCCCTCCCTCTGTATATATCTTTATTCTTTCTTTCTTTTTTCCTTATGTCCCAGGTCCATTTCACTTTTTTTGGATAGCATGGCTCGTTTTGAAGTTACTTTTGTGCTAACACAATCTAGGTTTGATTAGCTAGGTTAAGTTATACTTTTTTGTACTTAGTGGTATTAATCTGTAAAGAAAGTCAATACCTGCTTTTTGTCGAGCTCTGTGTAAAAAAATGGAAAGGAAGAATGTAATGGCATTGGGTGAACATGTTCTGGAAGCTACTGTTTGCAAGAGGAAGCATGAGTCTGCTATGAGGAGTACTGACACAAATGATGCCCTTAAGGTATCTCAGAATGTTCTGAGACAAAACCTTGTTACGCTTGATGATGGGACTGTATGTAAGAAGTCTAAAATGAGCTCCTGTGCTGGTCATATTCTGGAGTGGTATAAGAACTTCAAGACAAGTGGGTTGCCCGTGCGCGTGCTTTGTTACCAACATGGTGAATGGAGGGACTTTCCAGAGCATGTTGTGAATCTGGTACGGCGGGACTTCCAATTGAAGAGGCCAATTACTAATGCTGTATTCCAGAACCAGCAAGTCCTGTTGGACTTTATGCACATGATTTGCCTAGATTCTGCGATGACTGCAAACAAGCCAATAGCATGGATTGATGATCATGGTAGCCGCTTCTTTCCAGATTTATGTGCTGGGAAAAGTGACCCCAGTGGTAAATCTGAAGCTGATGAGCGTGCTGGAATATTAACAGCTGCAGCTGAAAGCTCGAGTTCAGTTTCTGTTGATGAAG
This sequence comes from Stipa capillata, assembly GCA_019208055.1. Lineage (NCBI taxonomy): Eukaryota > Viridiplantae > Streptophyta > Magnoliopsida > Poales > Poaceae > Stipa > Stipa capillata. The sequence goes on along the minus strand of JAGXJF010005129.1, from coordinate 91,367 downwards.
TACTTTCTCATGCTAAGAAGGTTAAGAACATACTGGAGGAAAAACAGAAGATACATAATGAAGCCGGTGAAGCTGCTGTTGAAAATAAGTCAGGTTCTTCAATCTGTTTGAATGACTCTGCTCGTGGAGCCATACACGCCGCTACTAGTAGGCAAAACAGTGGCCCACGCATTGATTCAGCTGTGCGGAAACTATTACTTGAAGGATTAGGCGAGCCTTTTAATGAAAAAGATATTATCGGTATCTATAGAACCCCACTAGTAGATCAGCAAGGGAGGGCTCGATTCAACCTTTTCCAGAAGGAAATTGAAGTCACCAAAAGTCAGCGTGGGAAAGCAAATGTGCGTTACGCATGGCTTCCTTGTTCCAGGGATGCTATGGAGGAGATGATGACGCGTGGTGCTCTGAAAATTACAAAACCTCTGCTGGGGCCAATGTATGGCATTGGGACACATCTTGTTCCAGCCAAATGTGCCAATACCTGGTAATTTGTTTTCTATCTCTGACTTATTTTATGTGTTCCTGCGCTATGCTCAACTTTTATTATCTTGACTCGTGGGGCCCTCTGTCCATCTTGTGAATACCTTTTTCATTGCAACAACTAGAATAATTGTTTGGATATATATCTTTACTTTTCCTGCTGGTGCTATTGCTCTTGCTTTGAATATTCAATAGCTTCTTGTAGTCTCACTTGAAGTTTATTCACAGTGCCAGCTATTCAGATGTTGATGAAAATGGCATCATCAGAATGATGTTGTGCCGTGTTATAATGGGGAATGTGGAGGTTGTTTTTCCTGGATCAAAGCAGTTCCAGCCAACCAATGAAACATTTGACAGTGGTGTGGATGATCTCCAAAAGCCAAAGCATTACATCATATGGGATACTCATGTGCATAGACACATCTATGCTGAATATGCTGTTATTATCAAAGTACCTTCCATGACCAATGGTACTACTACTGCCGCTCTTATGGTTATTGATTTTCTCTCTTATCTCTCTTCCATTTCTTTCTTCTGTGTTGTTTATGCAAGATTTGGTATTACCGCAGAATATTTGGTTAGAGAAGATACTGCATCCAACATATCTGAGATAAGAAATTCTGGTTCACCAGACAGTATAATCAAGGTATGCTTACTATGGTTTAGCTGGTGTGCCTTTTTTATTGAGTCATAGCTCAGTTTTGATATGCAGTACTTTTATGCCTGTAGTGCAGCGTATTAATACGTTGTACATATTGCATGCTGCATGTTCGGTATGCATTACCTAGGTGTAATGATTTATTACATGCAGTGCCATACGTCCTTTATGGAATTATCTTGTTTTAGTCAAATCCTGCCCTGGCATTTGACTAGGTTGTTATTCATTAATCCTCCCGCAGTTAGCCTTCTTTTTATGTTAAAAACATGAGCACTATTAGATCCCCTGAACTTGTAGTTTTGATGCATGCTTGTTAAATTCCATCTTTCTAATATTTGATCTGCGTGATTGTTAGTGACTGTCATAGTTTGCTTCATTTTGCTTCCAAGCTTGAATTGGACTGATGTCACTCATCTAGTTCCGAATAGGTGGGGCTTTTATATGGAGCATGTTATAAGTAAGGTTTTATATTATTTGTACAAATTTACATGCTTCATTATGTATGTTATGTGTTTTGTTCTTAACTGTGCTATTTGGTTTTAAATGAGAACTGTTGAAATGGATTGAAGTTCTGTTAGTCCAACTTCCCTGTGTTTTCTGTGGAAAAACAATGTGATAAATTATGTTGTCCAGAAAGGCGGTTGATAGTTGCATAGTCAGTAATCTAATGGCTGAGTTAGTTCCTTAATTTCGATGTGACAATACCCTTGGGAACTTTGAGCTCGTCACATTGTTCTTTGTTTGTTGTGATCAGGATGATAGTTTCCAAACCTTGGCATCGTCAGCAGATAAACAAGAAGCAGCACCTATGTTTGGGCGTGCTCCGAGTCCAAGGTCTCCTAGCTCACCTTGGATGCCCTTTTCGATGCTCTTTGCTGCTATCTCCACAAAAGTGCCTCGTTCTGATATGGACTTGGTCCATGAATATTATGAAGAATTCAAGGTTGTTAATGTTCTTTTCCTTTCGAGATATTCAGTTGCATTGAATGTTTCAATTGTCATGTTAACTGTGGCGTGCCTCTTAATGTTGAAACAGAGGAGAAAGATAAGCAGGTCTGACTTAGTGAAACGGCTGAGACACATCGTTGGTGACAAGCTGTTGGTTTCTATAGTAGTGAGGCTACAACAAAAGGTACTCGTTGTGCTAATGCTTCATATCACGTATGTACCTTTTGAAGTCATCTTCATCTGCAATGAAGCGTGATCTGCATAATTGAGGAACCATAATACATGAACTCTAGACCATGAATTACATAATGAGCCACATCATGGTTCAATTATGCTGCTATTATTCTTCAGCTCTATATATAGCATTTAATGTTTGCTAACTTCTGTTATCGATGACTGTTGCAGTTACCACCCATGGCGACAGCTGGACTGCTACCAAGAGCAGGGGAGGGAGTTCTTAAGTTCCTCCAGAAATAACAGTTTGTCAACATAACAGCGCATGGAGTATAGTCGAGTGGACAGAGCTCAGGTAGTCCGTTAAATCAAACTGTACCGTTCGTTGTAGCACCCAAACTCAAGAGGTTTAGTAATTGACAAACAAAACTAGTTGAAACTCAGCGGTATCGCGATGTGTAGGTTGGTTTGTTGGTATGTGAAATCCAGCAAAATTCCCCTGTCGTGTAACCTGTTTGTTGTTAGTTAACCTTGCTCGATCAATAGTTTCATCTGCATGTACCTGTACAGTTGGTTTCTTTCTATCGAAAGTCAAAACTCTGTAACTGCTGCCTGCATGAATTGATCATTCTCCGGTGCCAATATTCTTCCATCGTTACTGTACTTGGTAGACTTTGGATTGAACCAGGCTACTGTAGACTTTATTATAGATTTGTGCATGAGTTTCAGTTGGCCATCATAAAAACCTGCAACTAATTTTCTGGCCGTAGTGTCCTGTTTTTCTTTGAGTAGCAGGGCGTGCATGGTAAGTAGAAGCAGTAGGTGGTTGCACGTGAAGCTAAGCTGTTGGTCGCCATCGCCATTGGATAGATACCCAAGCAACATCACATCACATGCCAAGTCAAGTGGGGCAGAAAGATGATCCACTCGAATTGCACTATCCACAGGGCATCTAAGGCGGTGTTTGGCTGGGCTTCTAGCCAACTTTCCATTGGAAAAAGCCGAAGCCTAACCAAACACCCGGCTTCGGACCGGCTTTTTCGAACAGCGGCCGTTGCGTTTGCGTGTAAATCTCGCCCCAACGAAAAGCCGTAGCCCATCAGCTACCCGCAACTGCCCACTTATTCTCTCTCCACCTTACCCTCCCATTTGAAGCAAATTACACGCGAATGCTCTTTTCCCCTCCCATCTTCTCCACAGCGGCCATGGAACGACCGCTTCTCCGTCGTCCCGCCCACCACCGACGCCTCCACCTGCGCACGGGTCGACCGCGGCGCGCCTCCACCGCCGGTGGTCGCAGAGCCCGTCGAGGAGGAGGTGGAAGGAGGCCTCGTCCTGCAGGCCAACGGATCCCGCGGTGGAGTTGAACGGGCGGACGGCGAGGAGGGCCAGTGTCGGCGGTACAGGAACTAGGGTTCCCTGGGCCGTCGGCAAATGGGCCCAAACTCGATGCCACATCGCCCAAGGGGCGTGGGAATCGAGAGTATGCGCTCGGAGCGCTGTATCCGCTTGGCCCCTGCGGGTCCAGTCAAGTGGCCCACCTGCAGCGAGCGGTCGGGGGTGCGAACTCGGGGTTCCCCGAGCTCGGGGACCCCGAGCACCTTTACTTCCTCCCTCGGTGCCGCGTGGCCGGGCGCCCCGAGCGCCCCTCAGGGGTCCTACCCCAAGCGCCGCCTGCCTCCTCCTTCGGCGCCACGTGGCCGGGGTGTCCCGAGCACCCCTCGGGGACCTTTACCCCGAGGACTCTTCGTGGGTCCATCAGTACACGTGGCGGGGGTTCCGCGACGCGTTCCGAGGGGCCACGGCAGGTCTTTCCCACGTGTCCCGTCAGGCGCATTTAAGGCCTGTCCAGTGCCATTAATGCCCGTCAGCAGGCATGCCCGCTCCAGGCCCAATGCGGGCGTCCACTATCGTGATAAGGCCTGTCACCTATCACCTGACACACTTTACGACTTTCGGGCACGGTACGACGCGCCCAGATACATCCCTTGGGCCCGTGGGGCCCGGGTGGTTGTCTCCGTGGCGGGTTACTTGCCCGTTAAATCATTTCCGGTGCATTTTGGCTCATGATGAAGACCCGGCTTCCGAGGTTGGGCTGTCAGACGGACGTCTCTTCCGCGGCAGCTTTCGGCGGCCGTCATGGCGTGCCCACGCCCCCCCTCCCCCCGGCATAAGCAGCGTGTCTGCTGCAATTAATGCCCTAAGGCCACTGTGGTAAACCTCCGGGTATATAAGGGGAGAGCCAGGGCCATGCAAGAGGTTAGACTCTTTTTCAGTTGAAGAACTTCTGGGTTTGATCTTTTCCAGTAAGATCTTTCCTTGGAGAGAACCCTCTTAGAACAAGCAAGGGCTTTGTGATCTCTAAGAACGATTAATACACATACACACCAAACCAGGACTAGGGTTTTACACCTCCGCGGTGACCTGAATCTAGATAAATCTTTGTCTCTGTTTTTCCCATTGCTTTAAACCTGGCCTATACGAATCGTAGCTTCTGTTCCAGCTCCTCCCCGGCCGAATCCCAAAGGGAGTCCTTCCGGACCACCGACGTCGGCGTTTAATCGTCGACAGCCGGGATGGGAGAGGAGGAGGGAGGTGGCCAGGGTCGACATCTCGAGCACCGCCGCGGCGTCGAGAGGGGAGGGCGGCGGCGGCGTGGGGGCAGGAGCCGGCGGGGGAAGAGGGGAGGGCGAGGAGCCGCCGGGGGAGGAGGGAGGTGGTCGGGGTCGGCATCTCGAGCACCGCTGCGGCGGCGGCGCGGGGCAGGAGCCGACGCGTGTAGTGTGGAGAAGGGGAGGGCGAGGAGCCGGCGGCGGCGGATGGCGGAGATGAGGGCGGCGGACGGCGAGGAGGGCCAGGATGGCAGAGATGAGGAGCGGGCGGCGGTTGCTGGAGCCGGAGCCGGCGGCGGTCGACGGAGCCGGAGATGAGGCGGCGGCGGCGGCGTCAAGGATTGGGGCTGGAGTGGCCGATGCCCCCTGCCCCCTTTTTTTGTTTTCTTTTTATTTTTTATTTTTTATCTGTATTTTATTTTTTTGTAATTTTAGTTTAAGCAATTATTTGTATTTCTATTTATATTTATTCTTGTATGTAAATCTTTTAATTTAAAGTAGGTTGAAAGCCTTTTTATTTAGATTTTTAATTAAATTTTTAAATAGTTCGAATTAAATCTTCGATAAACTATTTAAGGTTCGCGAGAAATCATTGAACCGAATCTTGGACGGTGTTGACTTCTAAATTTTGTTCAAATCGATTTTGGGTATTTCAGACATTTTTTCCATACACAACTCACAGCCCAACCAAACACCTCGTACCTCAGGCTCAAGTGCTAACAGCCACAGCAGTTTTTCCAAATAGACAGCCAATAGCGACTTTTACAACAGCCACAGTCCAACCAAACACCCCCTAAATACGATTTAGCTCTTCCTTTTTTGCTTTCCTTGAAATTTCGAAGTTACTGGATTAGAAAACAACGTTTATAATAGCCCTTAACCGAGAAATTGTTAATTAATTGCTGAGATCGAGAGTGATGCGAATCTTGACTACTTGCTTGGTGTGGCCACGGTTGCCTTTATTTTAGTGAGCAAATTAATCAGATTGCTAATTAAGTACGTGTTACATTTTCAGCGAGCAGGTTAGCGTTGGATCATATATATTTGCATGAATTATCAGCTAGCTAGCTAGCCAGCCCTTCAATTAATGCATGGCCGTCCATGACAACCTATTGCTTACAAGGCTTCAGGTATACCTAACCTAGCCAATCAACAAACTTGTTGCACCGTCGCATCGGTAATTATACTCCACCATACAGATATTGCCACCGTATATATATGTACGTACGCTCAGGTCTCTGTTATCAATCTCCCTGTCCTGTCGTCTTATCTTACATGACATGGCAATAGATATCCTTGCTTAGCTAGGCATGCAATTATTTATTTATCCAGCTTACCGGCTAATTCCACGTATAATTACCTTTTAACTATTTTTGTTTCATCTGCCTCCAATGAAAAAAAAACCAAAAGCCAGATAGTACTCTCTTTGTTTTAAAATATATGTTCTTTTAAAAAGTGTGTAGTCAATTTTTTTATCTTTGACCACTAATTAATTAAAAATAAATTAGCTTAGTTAAATATAATTAATAGCATTAGATTTGTCATAAAAATATATTTTATAAAATATATAATACTTTGCTTACATACTCGTCTAAACAGTTAAAAAGTTTTCTTTTATTTTAAAACGGAGTAGTATACCCATAGATCTAGCTTACCGGCTAATCTACCAAACCGTCTTAATTGGTTTTATTTCTCCAGTTTAAATGGAAATTTCTAGCCACCTAACGATTACCACGTGAAGAAAAAAGAACATCTGCAAGTCCATTTGACGTGTGTGCACTTCCATCAGTGTAGAATTATCCTTCATGTTGTGTCGTCTTCATGTTTCTTTCTGCACATGATACTTCGATATGCTTATGATTGTCAAGGAGGAGAACATTGATTAAGTAGCTAATCACAACCATCAAACATGAACTTAAAGAAATTTAATGTGATACTTAATTAGATGAAGTGCGGACCATACTGTAGCATAAAACATCGAGTCATTGCACATGCTGCTTATGATAGGCTGCATGATTTTTCCCTGCATATAAAAAGGTTGTCCATACTTTTCAGGGCTTGCTGGACAGCTGCAGTAACATCATATGCGAGGATTCGAAGCAGGCTCATATTAACTAGACGAAGCAAAGTGATGAAAAATTACTGTTTAGTTACTGCGGATGATTGTTAATTACCCCAAAGATGCGCGCGTTGGCTAGGTATAAAGGATTTTTTTAAAAATATCATTTTTTTCCCCCATAAATCACAACACTGCCACATAAATTGAAAGAATTGCAAAAATGTGGTCTGGTCGGCAGCCCATTTGCCGACACATGGCCAAATCGGCAGCCCATCTGCCGATAGCCCTAACCGGCACGGGCGCGCACACGGGCACACACGCACGCACGCACGCACGCGACCCGACCCAGACCGGCGGCGGCGGCACAGCCTGGCTAGGCGAGGGCAGCGCGGCGAGGGCGGGGAGGCGGCGCGGCGAGGAGGCCGGCGGCGGCTGCCGCGGAGAGGCCGGTGGCTGCGGCGGCTCGCCTTCTTGGAGCTCCCCCGAACAGCGAGAGGGTGGCGTTCGTGGCGGGGAGGAGGCAGGCGGGGAGAGTGGCGAGGCCGGGGGCGGCGGTGCCTGCTGCTGCGGGGCGGAGTCGGAGGAGGTGGGCCGTGGCGCGGCGGTGCGGGGCTGGTCGGCAGCGGGCGTGCCGACTTGGAGCAAGTCGGCAGCTGGATTGCCGACTAGCACAAGTCGGCAGCTGGCTCGCCGGTTCGCCCGGATCTTGGTGATTGGGCTGCCGATCGCGGCGTTTTGGCGTTTGGCTTGCCGACAGGTATAGATTTTTGCAATTCTTTTAATTTGTGTGGCAGTGTTGTAATTTAAGGAAAAAATTAATATTTTAAAAAAGTTCTACGAAGATGTATGGTGGGTAGATTTTGGCTGAGAGAGAGACAGAGAGACAAAATGCAGCAGCCAGCAGGGAAGCAGAGACTTGCTTTTGTCCTGTCATGTCATGTGATAGCCAAGTCAAGCTTAATTAGCTACATCCATGAGCAGCACCAGCAGCTCTAAATTATTGCTGATTGTTACTGTACTTAATTGCTATTATGAATCAACGCGCTGTCTCGATCGATCGGAATTAAAATACGACCAACACCTAGCATAATATTCTGGAAGTTTGTGAACATACCATGGGTTGGGCGGGTCAACGTGAACATTCATTATTTTGTGCGGAACGAGTAATATCAACTTATATGCATTTATCTGTGACCGGTGCATATGCCATGATCCAAATCATAACTAGTTTTTAAATCTCAGTCAAATATTTAGATTTGATTATTAATATATAGAAAAGTTTAACTTCAACAATACAGATCTAGATCTAACCGTGAAATATACTTTCACAATATACATATAACTATTTTTATTTAAAGTATTATATTTTAAAAAATAATAATTAAAGTACTCCCTCCATTTTTATTTAGTCTGCGTCTAAGAGCAAACACGCATACCAAGGAGGGCTTCCGCTGCATTTTTTTTGGACTACTTTGCCCTCGCATGCGCTGTGCCTACTGACAGGCTTGTACGCCATGCAGCGGGATGCTATAAAGGCCACGGGATTTACGGAACGCACAGAACGGCTAGTGCGCATGCGCAGCGGAGAATTAGGGGCAGTTTTGGAAGATAAAGGGGAAAAAGCTAGTACGCAGAGTAAAAGGAAAAAAATAGAAAAACTTAGGCGCAGACTAAATAAAACGGAGGGAGTATCATCTTCGAGATCGTATCCAGAGGCTATACAGTACTGGTAGATGCATGCATGCCTCCTCGATGGATCAGTCGTCGTCGTCGTCCATGTACCGGCCGTGAATGAGACCCCAGCTTTACGCTATATACGTAGGTAAGTAACCTTTCTCAATCACCTCCTTTGCTTTCTCACTTCCCCTACCTATCTATATATCGGTCTTCCTTTTTCTTGATTACAGGGAGCATATATAATTCCAGTATCTTTCTTTTTAAGCTTCCAGTACAGTCGTTTGCAAATTTATACCCTTCACGCTAACAAAATCAATTTCTTTAGAATTATATTCATGCAACTTTAGTTTTGAGAGGGTGCACATGCATGCAGCTTATTTTTGTATTTTTAGGTTTTCTTTTCCACTGCTACAATATTGGTGCCAACATAGTTTCGTAACAAGAAGCATCTGATGGCCGATGGATGGATGGTCTAGACTGAATAAGAGCATCTCTAGGTGCAACGCTATCACGGCCTCCATCTCTAGATAGCGTGTCCAAGGCCAAAAAACAAGCTCCAGGAGGGACGCCATCGTGGTCGCCATTTTGGAGGGCATGCTATCATGGGCTCCCCAAACGCCAAATGTAGACATGCATCCTCCCGACCTCCATCCCTCAACTGCCACCTCCTCGACGCCGCTTCCCCGCCATCTCCTGGAACCGCTCCTCCCACCCGACCTCGCCACCCCGCGCCCCAACTTGCCATCCAGAGGGGATGCGGAGGGGGATGGCGGTGGATGTGGATTTTGCACGCATATGATCGAGAAGAACCGAATCGGGTGGGCGGGTGGATGAATCCATAGCATCAGCGAACAAATCAACAAAAATCAGAAGGAGAAGATTTAGGACTTGGTTGCCCATGGGAGGGAGAAGATATCAGAAGAGATTAGAAGGAGCAATCCGAACAAGCTAGAGCTTACCAACAATTCCGGCTAGGTCTCCGCCGCTCGTTGCCCCCCTCCCGGCCCACCGGCCACCAGTGCTCCTCTTTCGCCCCGCCGCCATGTGCTACTCCCCTGCTCCAGCCGCGCAGCCCGTGGCTCGCCGCTCTCCAGCCCCGCCGCCCAACGCCGCCCTGCCCCGCTCCAGATCTGGGAGCCGGTGGAAGGGGGTCGCGGGACAAAGCGTCGGGGGAGAGCCCCGCGGGGGGAGGTGAGGCACTGGGGGAGGGGAGGGGCGTCGGGGGAGGAGAGGGGGACGCCGAGGAGGGAGGTGTCGGGGGAGGAGGGCGCCGGGGAGGGGGGAGAGGGAGCTCCAAGCTCGGTGGAAGGGGATGGGTCGCCGGTGGAATGGGAAGGTGGCATTGGGGGATAGGGGCTGGTTTGAGAAAATGAGAGGAAATGAGAGAAAATAGGAGAGGAGAATTTGTTAGTTATAAGATATTATTAAAAATATAAAAAAGTAATATGGATGATGATATATAGATGTGTTGTTGGAGTAGGTAGATAATATAGAAGGAGAATTAATATAGATGGCATCCATATGAAGATATGGAGGATCATATTTGGATAACCATCTGGAGATGCTCTAATTAGACACCTGCACCATGCACATGCAAATAACCACTCCAATTGAACAGTCCATGAATCAATCAAACAATGATATCATACGGGTACGTGGTTGTTCGACGAGACAATAATGCACTATTACTTCACAACTTCTAGTCGGCACTATATATATATATATATATTTGTACTCCTCAAAAACTAAAAAAATAAATAAAAGGAAGAATCTTGTGATAGAAAGCTATATAGAAATCCCTTCCAACTTAGCTCTTCCAAGTTCCAATCTCCTTACTGTTTTCTCTGTAATCTCGATCGCCTTCCTTAAAGCACGCGTCTTTGTGCGCTCGCAGTAGCAGGTAGCTCCATCGATCGATCGGTGCCAACAATGTCCTTTCTTTGTTTGTAGTACACGCAGTCCGTCGATCATGGCGGCAGCGGCAGTGATGGTGCTGTTCTTGGCGTGCATGTCCGCGTGCGCGGCGGGGTCCGATGTGCCGACCGTGGCGTTCGACGAGGGCTTCTCCCCGCTCTTCGGCGAGGCCAACATGGACCGCTCATCGGACGGCCGCACCGTCCGCGTCACCCTCGACCGCTACTCCGGCTCCGGCTTCATCTCCAAGGACTACGGGGGTGTTTGGTTGGGCTTTTCAGCAGCTTTCACTGGAAAAAGTTACAGTCCAACCAAACGGCCAGCTTTTCAGCAGCTTTTGCCAACGGTAGTTGTGGGCTTTGTAGTGCAAATTCAGCTGTTTAGAAAAGCTGCCTTCTGTCAGCTTTTGCAATGTATTGAAGTTTCTGTACTCATTTTACAAAATGCTATAGATGATTTGGATAACCAAAAGCCATATGTTCACTTTCCCACAGCTACAGCAGCTTTTCCAGACAGCCAGCCAACAACAGCTTTGTCAACAGCCACAGCCCAACCAAACAGGCCCTACTACTACCACGGCTTCTTCAGCGCCGACATCAAGCTCCTGTTAGTTAATCTTGTTGCATAATAAAGTGTAGTAATACATCAGAGTTGATTAGTGTGTATACGTGCACGGATAGGTAGTACTGGCACGTTGCATTAGTGAGTTGTGCATGGCATGGATGCATGTATTAGCTGCAGGTGCATTAGTTTGTTAGTCGGTGCCTTGATACTCGGTCAAAGATGTGGCCACCGAGATTAGGGAGTGCATGGATAGGAAGGTAGTTGCATGCAGGTTTAGTGGGTCATACACACGTTGGAACGTGCAGCGTCTACGACGGATCAAGCCGGTGGACTCGGACGCCAGTAGCCAGTCGTGCGCATTCAGGAGTCTATTTAAGAGAAGCACTTGTATTGAGTTAGTTAACCAAGAAAGAAACAGGAGAAAATCTGGCTAAGCAGTTGCGGCCAGGCCAAAGTCTGTGTGCTCTCGTTTCTCTGCGTTCATCTTCCCGCTAGTGCTCGCTTGCGTGTGTGTCTGTGATAGTTGTGTCCGCAGCAAAAGAGTGTGTGAGACCAGGAGCTGGGCTAACAGCTCCCCCCCGACCACACCGCCGGCGTCGTCGTCGCCTTCTACGTACGTCCATCTTCTACCTCCCTCTCGATCAATTCAGCTAAAGCTGATACTAGCCTTACATGATGCATGGCAGCTGTCGAACGGCGAAGTGTTCGAGAAGAGCCACGACGAGCTGGATTTCGAGTTCCTGGGGAACCGGGCGCGGCACGAGTGGAAGATGCAGACCAACGTGTACGGCAACGGCAGCACGGACCGTGGCCGCGAGGAGCGATACCTGATGCCCTTCGACCCCACCGCCGCCGCGCACCGCTTCTCCATCCTCTGGTCCTCCAGCGCCGTCATCTTCTACGTCGACGGCGTTCCCATCCGCGAGGTGCCCCGGAGCTGCGGATGGGCGCCGACTAACCGTCCAAGCCCATGGCGCTCTACGTCACCATCTGGGACGGCTCCACCTGGGCCACCGACAACGGCAAGTACAAGGTCAGCTACAAGCGCGGGCCCTTCACCGCCGAGTTCTCCGCCCTCGTCCTCCGCGGCTGCCGCGCCGACGCCAGCATCCTCCTCCAGCCCGATTCCGGCAACGACGACGACATGCACCGGTGCGCGGGGGCCGAGTTCGAGCTGATGACGGCCGAGTACGCATCGTGACTCCCCGGAAGTGCGCGGCCATGCGGCGGTTCCGGCGGAGGCAGATGCTCTACACCGTCTGCTACGACACCAACCGCTATCCGGCGGCGCTCCCGGAGTGCGACGTCAACACCGCCGAGCGGCAGATGTTCGAGCAGTGGGGCGAGTCCAAGGTCGTCCGCCCCCGCGTCCGCCGCGCGCCCACTCTCTTCGCCGTTGGTCTCCATGCAGCAGGCCGACTGATCCACCGGATCCTCCTCTACTAACGGCCGTTGATCTTATCGATCGGACGGACTACGGGCACTCGCTAACTTCGCTTACTTGTACGATGATCCGTGCCACCGTGTCCTAGGGAAGGCCTATTTGGCATGTAGGAATGTTCATACCAACAGTTAGATTTAGTCCTACATTTATCGTGGGAGGATATAAGAACAACTTATAAATGAGAGTAGTCTAAGGTGAAAACTAGCCCTTTCTGTCATGTTATTATCTTTTAAAGGGAGAGAACTTACGTTCTCTTTGTGGTTAGGCCTAGGATTGTAATGGAGACTAAAACGTTTGTTTAGCAAGTCCGAAATCACGCAACAGAAACTGTTCAATTTCCGCAGACAAGATCTTGAAATTTCCGGCCGGAGATTCTTCCCAGTGGCCTATAGTGAAGATGAATTGCTTAGCTGGTGGTGAAAAAAATGATAGATAATTATGTAATTAATAACTTTATTTAGACATATCAATCGCAAAAATGAAGGTAGATCGGACGCGCTCGGCTTGGTACATGTTGTGTTGTGCACATGGTAATGGCAGGCAGCAGTTGGTGCGGTTGATGCATGGGAGCTATAAAGGAGGAGAACACCATTACTAATTTCATTGTTATGTTGTTGCTAACCTACCTACCTAGCTATTCTTCTCGGCTGAACGAATGGCTGCTGCTCTGCTATCTTCCGCCTCCAATTTCATTAAGTGGTGGTGCTTGTTCTTTAGCGCACCGAAAGTTAATTGCGTGGGCACTGATTAAAGTGGGATTCATACGAGTAATCAAGCAGGGGAATTATTCCTGTTTGAAATGAAATGTAGAACAGAATAGATGCAGGCGTTTGGACACAATCAAATGTGATTCTTGTATTAATGCACTTATGATTACAAGTATATATATTAGTACAAGAGATGACAGTTGCTATTCCCAAAAGACATGTCCTTTTGAAGGGATGTGTCTCTTTGAGGAGACATAAGCGAAAAGACACGACTCCTCGAAGAGATGTCTGTTGAGAGAGGCAACCGCCTGCGGTTAATACAAGAGGAGATTACCCCATGATTAACACATATTAATTCTAACAATTCCGTCCAATATGTGCTACTAGTGCTTAGGTAATGATGATTACTCCACACAAATGTAATCTCTGGCTAAATTGCATAATGTAACCACGCCAAGAGAGACCAAAATTTTGAGAGGCACCGAGGCGAGCTATCAGCAGTGAACCGAGGTCTGGTCAGGCACGGCCGGACGGGGGAGAGCTATCACTTGTCACCGGGGTCACCAATCAATTTATGAAACAAAAATCAGGACCTCTAATTCCGAGTGAGACCAGTGAGACTGAATTATGCGCAGTTTAGGAACTTTCACTGGTGCAACTTCACAAGTTGCTGGGATTAGCGAGCATTGATGAAATCCATCAAATAATTGGCCGATTTGTGCATACGTATTATTGCCTTGCACTTATACAGTAGGCACTACTAGACTAGTTACTCTTGACCCTGGAAAGTAGGCAATAACTCGAAAGTAGACGGCAAAATACTAATACCATCCATCGCCCGTATAAAAAATTATAGGTCAGCAGCCATGCCCAATGACCTGTACTAAGCTGATAAGCATGGCTCGGGTGCCCAGGTCATTGCACAGATGAATGGCTTGTCAAGCTCGCACCTGACATCATCAGTTGCAAAGAAAACTGGACACCGTTTTTCAGGGCTAAAAGGCATACATGCATCTTGAGCTGGCTGGAAAGAAAAAAACAACAATCACAAGCAAGTATTTTGTAAATAAATAAATAAATTAGAGCAAAGTGCAAAGACCTCCATTTGTTGAATATCTAGTTAAGCAATGAAGTAAGTCACTGAGTTTAGTCAAGTTATGAAAATTGCCCTCACTTCCCCGTTTGGCTACAGCAGCAAGAATAAACCCATGCCAAACTAAAAAACACTTGGCCGTGATTCCATTAACATACAATATGGCATACAGCCAGTAGTCCCAGTACTACCAGATGTTAGGGGCAACCAGATAGCAGAGCAGGAATAGAAACTATCAGCAACTACAAGACAAGGTCGTTATGATACAGATTTGACAAGCTACCATCGATCCATCCTTACGCCTGCCAAACCTAGATACAAGCAGGTAATATTCCTGGAGCAATAGGTCGAACATTGGAATCCTCCCACATAAAGGTCGATAGACATTTCAGTATGCTAGCATAATATAAAACGAAAGAGCAGGTGATGCTATGGGAGTTTTATTACCAGAATCCCAGGGCACCTTGACAAAGGGTCGCTATGAGTGTACTATCGTATCTCACCCTCTATGGTTTGATGACAGCAGGCCCATTTGTTCCGTAAGATTAGCCAAGTTCTCAGTTCTGGCCCATCCATTCTCCTGTTGTGTTTCGCTTGTGTCCAGTATACCTGAATCGACCTCATCATTATCAACTGATAGAGGGCTAGCTACAAGGAACTGCTCCCAGAAGGAATCAATGATGCCCGGAAGCTTCTGGGTGTCATCACTGGACAAAATTTCATCAGTTTCGATTGGGACAGAGTCATCACCCTCTTCAGGTAGAGGGAATATACATTCAGGATCAGGCATTTCAAAGCTACCTCCAGGAATATCAACAGCGTCTTCTGTTATGATATCTTGCAAATCTGGAATCCCGGAATACTGATATCACTTGGACCTGGTGCCATAGTCTTTGGAACAGAAGGCACAGCACTCATGCTGGGAAGTTCTTTGGATGAGTTGCTGTCCAAAACTGGACATTGGACCTCAGGAGGAGTTGAAGGTGAACAAATAGCTGAAAGTCCAGTGCTCGTAGCCATATGCGGCATACCTGAGTTGGCTGGGACCTCTGCAAGGGTGACAGCAGAATTCCGAGTTGATGAAGAGCTGTCAAAAGCTTGAGCAGTTGGCATATAATTCTCCAGTAGAAAATTATCTGAATTGCCCATAGATTCAAATCTATGTGAAGAATCCTGCTTTAGGATCTTCCTTAGCATAGCTTTGGCTGCTTCATTGATCATAGGCTGATACTTGATTATCTGGCCGTCCAATGATGCACTTTCAGAGTCTAGGCCACCATCTTGCTTAGGAAGTCTCCTTTTTTTGTTCGCTACTATTCTTCTTCTGCTGTTTTCGTTTTGCTGTACAAATTGTGCAAGGAAGCCAGGACTCTGCATTGCTTTAGCCAGGAAAGACATCATTTGTTGTTGCCGTTGCTCCATTCCTTGAAGACGCTTGCCCAAAGTCTGCAGCTGATGGTCGGTTGTCTGCTGTTGCTGTCTCAGCCTGACAAGCTCCTGCATTAGAACATTTTTATCCCTTTTTAGCATCTCAATTTCTTCCTCCATCCCAAACTTCCCCACCTCTACACAAGCAGGTAACGGGGCATTCTGCAACTGGGGCTGCTGTTGTTGCACTTGGTTGTTCCCATGCAATGGTTTCCTTCTGTTGATGGTCTTCAGCAGATGTTTTTGTCCTCTCAAAAAGCCCTCATTTGCAAATTCCCACCTATCTGGATCAACTTTTCTAAATCCCTGCTCAAAAAATGCATCAATGAGTTCGTTAGGGAGGGCTAATGCATATCGCATAGTGTACCTTGTTTGAATGTACGAAAATTTGCAGCAAAGGGGACATCGGGAACAAGCAGACTAGCCAAGCAGCCCAAAAACGTAAATATCTATGATTCATCTAAAAACACCCGCAATTCAAGGAACCAAGCTAATCGACCACATTGTGAAAGGACAGGAAACTACAAAAGGTTGCATTCTAGTGAATAGTGATGTGTCTAAGAAATATATAGCTAAAATCCATAAAGGCTCAGGCCAGCTGAAGACAAGCAAATATTCAAGTACTAAGTGGCTGACTGGTAGTCATTAAGTTCTGTAGTTCAAGATCTCCAAAGTTGTTGTTACATTTCATTTTTGCAAATGTAA
Source organism: Stipa capillata (assembly GCA_019208055.1). Taxonomy (NCBI): domain Eukaryota; kingdom Viridiplantae; phylum Streptophyta; class Magnoliopsida; order Poales; family Poaceae; genus Stipa; species Stipa capillata. The sequence goes on along the minus strand of JAGXJF010005129.1, from coordinate 74,904 downwards.
CTCAACTTAGAAAAGACGAAGTGTAAATGACTGAAGAAATTGTCTCTCCCAACTGTTGCTAAGAACAAAACTGAATTGGACTGCAATTTCATATAGTTTCATTGATTAAGGGGTATGCAATCACATCCAGTTCAACAGTCATCAGAAAGGTACGAAACTATAAACAAGCTGGTATAGATAGTCTACCTGGAACAAATAATTCTTCACTGGATATCGTTAATGGTAATTGCTGTAATCTGAAGCGTGGTGCAGTTAAACAACCACTAGAAAGCAAGCTAACAAATAATAAGTGCAGTAAAAGAACAAATCTACCGTATGTTTTTACAACACTATTTTTTGGATACTTTCTTCCATATGCTTAAAAAGTGCAGGCAGCTTGTTATTGCAAACATATTACATCAGTAAGCATACCTTCGTATCTCATTAAATACCTCATAAATTCACAATCCAAATATGAATTACAAAGCATGCAGCTTCATGTTTCACTCCAAGATCAAAAGGTTGGGGAGATTACACAGCAGTACATAATGAGACAATGATGAATATATGTATCTGATGGCATAAGCATTAGGTTGGCATTTATCATCTACTTTACAAGAGGACACTGATAGTTGTCTACTAAAAAAACCTACGTAGTCGTCTTTTCTTTTTTGTTAATGAGGGGAACCGCTGCCCCATTTTTGAACTAAAATGGACCAAACAAAAAAATTTACTAGGAAAAACTTCACATGAGTATGTTGTTATTGTGCAAGAGAAACAATATAATATTTCCAGGCCTCTGAGCTTTGGTACCTCAGAACTACACTTCTTTAGATCTCACTAAGGTCTCAAACTGGTTCTGAAGTATAATGTATCTATTCGCAACATTTTGTTAACTATAAGATTATTTGTTTACGGTTTAGGGTGAAATCTCAAAATTAAGAATTATCTGTACGACAGAGGCTGGGGCTGAACTATGATGCATCTAGTACTCTAGCAATAGAAGCATATTAAACTATTCTGAATCAGATGTATCCTTTAGGTGACTTCCATAAATAGTTTATTATGTACACAAAATAGAAAGGGGTCATACAGATCTTGCCGGTTTCATAGGTTTATGCCAATTGGTGACTCTCTTGGGCAAGTAGTAAAAATGAAAGTACTTCACAGTAAAAAAGAAGTCGAGTGGTCAAGCACACTTGCAACATTGCAACATAGGTTCAGGGGCCTAAATTTTGGACTCTAGAATGTAGAAACTAAACTCAAGAAAGCTGTCTTCTAAACCTATAAGGGTTTAATGGTAGGATGGTGTTCAGTTTCACATATGAAAAGAAAAATTCAAGACCCCACCAAACAAGTGCAACGTCATATTGTGAGGCTACCCATACGTCAGTGATTTCAGTATGTCAAGTAGACTTCTGTCAAAAAAGAGTTAATATGTGCCTTTTGTTCCCCTTTCTGTTTGGGGATTTTACATCAAGTTGAAACAAGAAATTCATCGCACAGCAGTATTAGACATGACTAACTTATCTCTATATTTTTTATTCTTTAAGTTAGGATAGCAGTATTCCAGTGGTAGAATTTTTCATCATGGTAAGTTGGTCAGACTACTCTTCATGGTCACTCTGACTACCTCCCCGGGTGATTGGGGAACCGAAACACAACGTTCCTAACGTCCCAATTCAGTTTATGCTCCAAATCGCCTGCGAACCCAAAACCTACTGGTTCGTAGGCGGTGGCGTTCAGATCAGCTTAAACATACCGGTATACTATAACCAGTCAAGCACAGATGATCCTTCCGTCCAACCCTTTTAGACTAAAATTCGTGTCGTCTCGGAACCAAACCCCCATAATCAAATAGCGACGAACAGGAGAGAGTAAGAGTAAGCGGCGCCGGAGAACGTACGTAGGTGTTGAGCTGCCTGACGAAGGAGGAGAAGTTGTTGTGCTTGAAGTACTTGGGGAGGAGGTCCCGCGCGAACTCGGGCGTGTTCCAGACGATGAAGCTGTTGTTCCCTGGCCCCCACGAGACCACAGCGTCGGTCCCCGGGTCGTCCACCATCTCGTACGTCTTCATCAGGAACGGCGGGGGCGCCGCGGACGCCCCACCGTTGCTCACCGCCGCGGCCGGAGGCGCCACGGCCGTCGTCACGGTGGATGCAGCCGCAGCAGCGGCACCGCCCTCCATCAAAATCCCTCCCTTGAAGATCCCTCGCTAGCCCCGCCACACCATGCGCGTTACCACTGGCCGGGGATCACGCGAGAGCAGATGTCGATGCTTGTGCGAATTTGTGGATTTCGTTTCTAGGTTTCGAGGGGAAAGGGGAATGGATGGGCGGCGAGGCGACAAAGATAGCGGGGGAGGCGCCTCCCGCAGTATAAATACTTGTTTATATAAACCGGGGGTGTTTCTGTAAAAACACCTCGCCGCTCGGCCTAAGAGCAACTCTAACAGATTCCCTAAATCCCCCTAGTCTTTAAAAAAACTGCTATTATAAAGAATAGAGGGCAAAATCCCACTCTAGCAGATTCCCTAAACCTCCCTCTATCCCTAAAATTTTTAAAGGGCACTTTAAAAACAGGTCTCTAGCCTTTATATTTAGAGGAAGGGGGAGGCTTTTTACAGTGCACTGTATACCTTAGATTTTTGGCGCCAGGAACATTTCAGTGGCTCCCGAGCTCCCGCCGCCGCCCACCTCGCCGTGCCGCCGCCGTTTCCGGCCACCTCCGGCCGCCGGACTGCCGCCATCTGGCACCGCTCGCCGCCGCGGACCCATCCCCGCTCTCGCCACACCTCGCCGCCGCTCCGCGCGAGCTTCCCGCCGCCCCGCCTCCCGCATGAGCGCGCCGGCCTCCCGAGCTCCCGCCGCCGCCTACCTCGCCGCGCTGCCACCGCCGTTCCTCCCTTCCCCGCCGTCGTTCCTCCCTTCCCCGGCGCCGTTCCTCCCCCGCGCGGGCCGGCCGTGCCCGCGCCGCCCGCCCCGCCCCCACTCCCGCACGGGCGCCCGCCTCACCGCCGCTGCGCACGGGGCTGCCCCGCTGCCCTCCCACGGGCCAGCCGCTCCCGCGCCTCCCGAGCCGCGCCGCCGGCCACCCCGCCGTCCCGCCGCCCGCCGCGCCGCCGGCTACCACGCGCGCCGCTGCAGCCGGGGGAGTGCGGCAGTCGGGGGAGCTGCCGCGGCGTGGGGAAGGACCGGAGCGGCGCCGCCGGCGTGGGGGAAGGAGCGACCGGGCGACGCTCGGCGTGAGGAGGCGAGTCGCCAGCGCCGGAGTGGATCGGGAGCAGGGGCGGCGTGCGGGGAAGATGGTGGCGGCGGCGTGAAGGTGGGGTTGGGGGGAACGGGCGTCGGGGGCAGGGAAACAGAAGAGGCAAAAAAATTTATAAAGGGTGAAGTTTAGGGAATCTGACTTTAGAGCAATGCTTTGAAGTCTTTAAAAATTTTTAAAGGGCACTCTAAAACTGTTTTAAATGCTCTCTTTTTAGGGAATCTGCTAGAGTTGCTCTAACGCTACTGCTATGCTAGTGATGAAACCCAGGGTTCTCCATGCCAACCAAGCCCTCTTCTCCGGCCACATGTCAGCCTGGAATTGGTGTTTTGGTATTGAATTGATTTTAATTGGATGAGCTCCAATGGTTTGTGCAGGCCATCCGTTTTGGTTTAGGCCGGATTGCCTTCTGGATTGGTTTGAACTGGTTTGATTTTCAGCGAACATGTCTAAGAACTCGGTGGTAATTCAGTTGATGAGTTCTTGGAAACGCCACATGGTAGGAGGTTAAAAGCGTGGGAATATTTTGAGAAAGATTTTGGTGACGGGGACGATGTTTTAAAGGCTGTTTGCAAATATTGTGCAGTGAAACTGACATATTACAGAATATCTGGTACTAATACCTTATGAGTCACGTTTCTGAATCGTGCCCACGAACTGAGGATGAAGGGAAAAATATGCCTCATGCAACCATAAGAAAAAACAACCATCAAATATTGGGTTTGTCTTCAATCCTGAAAGAAGTTGTATCCTCATGACCAAGTTTTGCATCCATGCCAAGGTTTCATTGAGAAAATTTGAAGACACTTACTTTAAGGAGTGGATGAGTTGATGCGACCAACCTTCAAAGTCATTGGGCATCAAATGCCTCGCAGCGTACATATGAGCAAACGAAGGAAGAGTTGCGCAGAAAAATTGAGAGGCTTGATTCTCATGTATGTCTCGTATCTAATATGTGGTCATCAAGCCAGAAGTTACGCTATATATGTGTCATTGCCCATTGCATTGATGCCAACTTTATACTAAAGAAAAAAAATATCCTTTAAGGATATCAAGTATCCACATGATCACAATCTACTGAGCCGAAATGCCGTTAGCTTGCTCGTACTTATTTTTTGAAGCCTTCAATTGCCGCCGCAGTGGTGAAAGCCCGGCACGAACCTGCATGGCATCCATGTAGCTAAAAAATAGAGGCAAGTGAGTACAAAATTACTGTCATGTACGTGCTACGTACCGAGACATCCCTAGTCCTTAGGGCGGTTATGGCCCCACACGTGCGCCAGACGACGGCCTCCAACAGTGGGTCGCCGTGTCTTGGTCGACGTGCGGGTAGTCGTCCACTTGGGGGTGGTGGGCCTCTGTGTCCACCTGGGGGTGGTGGGGCTCTGCCCCTTCTGCCGCAGCGGTCAAGTTCCATTGACGCGCCCATGCCGCCGTTGGTAATGCAGGCAGCAACGCACATCGCCTGGAGGCTCACGTTGAGAAGGAGAAGGCTGATGAGAGAGGCCATTTTCGCTTGAGATTGAGTTGTGTTGTATTTCCATAAAGCAGCACGTACGTATTTATAGCACGATCTTGACACATATCATACATCCAATGGCCATGAAGTTCTATAAATAGAGTACCTCGCCTCTTACCTTTTGAGTGTGAGAGAATATAGCAAATAAGAGTGAGTAAGTGTCACCTAGAGAAGTGTGTGTATACTCTTATGTGATAGTGTCCACATATTAATAAAAGTAGTGCTTCACAATTATTAGTCTCCTAACTAGGTCATGTTATTTCTAAGTACACAATGCATTATTGAGTTGTCATTCGATGTGAGTGACTCGGTCACCCGAAATCATAACAGACTTGTTTCAACATAAGCAGCGTGCCGCCCGGTAGCTAGTCTTACTTTAGCGCACTAAAGAAGTGAATTGTGTGAGTCCTAAGTGGGTTTAGGACCACCTCAATTTCAACGTGCTACTTTCTTGTTGTGGGAAGACCAATTTTTCAAATGGCTAGTGACTATCCTCTCGGTCAGAGTTCTAACCAAGTATCTCATATACTATGCTAAGTCTACATGCGGGTTGGAATGGGTTGAAAATGGTTTTCAAAAGGTTTCAGACCGTTTAAAATCAAATGGCGTGGGTTTATCTGGTCTGAAATGCAAAGCAACAAATTAGGTTGAGTTGGTTTCTTAAGAGATGTTGAGTGAGTTGGGTTGGATTGGAAAGATGAAGTTTTAGCACGTGGGTTGATTTAGATAAGGGCTGAAGTTCAAACCATTACCAAGCTGAGCTACGTGGTCGAATTTATTTCAGGTTTGTGATGAATATTATTTTTTTTGCATCTACTTGTAGAAAAGAGTAAAACAAGTTTGCTACCTATATTCTGCACGTGTTATTTTGCGAATCGTAGCCTGATTGAACATTGGCTCCTTGCAACCCCGTGTACTTTAGTGTTGCTTGTATCCGTTACTGCCCATACCGTGTATTAACCGTATCTCTGTTATCAAAGCACCAATGCCAAATGGGCACATGGATGTCATCTCAAATGTCTATTTGCACCATAGTACATCGCCACCCAAGTAAACGATGTCGCTGTAGATGACCTTCAGTTTCACATCGCCGGGAAGAATCAGCCGCCTAACACACTGTCGAAGCTCTTATTCGCATTTTGAGTTGCATTTTGAAATCCAAGACCTAAATTATCAACGAGAGTAATTGACCTAGGGTGATGGGGCCTCAGGCTGCGAGTGCGTCTTCCTCCTCCCCGTTCGACGCAGATCGGATACGGCTTCCGCGCCATGACGCACGCCTCCTACTCCCGCGATAACGGGCGCGTGCTCGCCGTCCTGGCCCTCGAAGCCGACCACGACGTCTCAGCCTCCGCCGTCTCTATGTGAGACCAGGGGCATCGAACAGGGTTTGAACTTGCACGTCAGTGTTCAGTAGTAGTAGCATGTTTTAGGTTGGTGACGCTGCTGCTGTATCAACTATTGAGCAGTATGACATTATGAACTGCCACTTTGAGTTTCAAGTTCAACTGGTACTACGATTAGTGTAGTATCCATCCAGGAATGTGCATTTGATTTTGTAACTGCAAATTGAGATGGATTATGGAACAAGAGTTCCTTTTATCACATCCAGTAAACCCAGTGTAGCATATAGTATTTAGTTCCATTCCCTGATTGACAGGGGAACAGCTGGGTTGGGTTTATATAGTGAACAATAAAATCAAAAATAATATCACTACGTGATGTTACGAGGATAGCAACGTTAACATTAGTACAGGAGAACCGACTCTAAGGTAAGCACAAAATTGGTACACTGAGCTCATTTCAACATTACATGTGCAACATCAACCTTGTATTTGCCCCTTAATCAAAGGCAGACATTTCAATTGATGGTAACAAGATCAAGATCCCTTTTTCTTCAAAATCTGATTACGTCAAACTCCTGTTACAAAGTGAGGAGAATGATCCATTATAGGATGGCTACTTCCTTGCCTTTTTGTTCCGGTGCGTATTTTTGGGAGTTGAAGCATCCAGCTTGCGTTTCTTGGTCAGTTGTTTTGCCTTTCTTGCTGCCACGGCAGGCCGCTTAGCTTTGCGAGAACTATCAGTTTGTCCCGTTTCACTAGTCTTGCCTTGCTGCTTCCCTTGGTTGCTGGAGTGCTGGATCACTTTCGCCTTCTTCACGACACCAGATTTGCTTGATTTCAGGCCTTGGTAAGACAAACTTGATGTCTTCTGTTTGTTATTGTCACTGCCTTCATGGGACTTGCTGCCTAACATCGAAACTTTCTTCTGTTTTAGCCCATCACGCTTTTTGCCAGCATCCATCTTCTTTGGTGTCGCATCAACTGATTTTGCATGGGTGAGCCTCAAAAGGCGATCTCTAATCTTGAGATCCCGTTTTCTGACAACAGAGTTAGCAGCCTCCTGCATAACATATATTAGAATGGTTAAGGTCCTTACAAGATAACAACGTAGGCAGAGAATTGTGGAAAAATTGTTCAAAGCATTTCACGAATATGAGAAGTTCATTCTAAGATGCTATGTTCCTCAGAAAATAGTTTTTGCTTACTAAGACACCATGCATGGTATTATGAGATAATATGATCTAGTAAAACTCATGCGATTGGCAAGCCTGGATTACACTAGCTCTTTGAAATAGATACAGTTTATCCAGCATTCATGGCACTATTCTGGCACAGCTAACTCGTTGATAATTCATTTTTTTCATCATAACCTTTTTCTGGACAATAATTCAGCTAATGGAACAGAAGAATTATTTATAAGTGAATGGCCCCTGAACTCAGTGAGTAGAAGACTAGCAACACCCAAGAATGTAAGATGCAGCACGGATGATACGAGAGAACTCGGTTGGTACAGAAGGAGGGGATTGAGTAATCAACTGGCTTAAGTCTTATAAGGTCCCAGCAAGAAAGTCTTACTCTTATCCTTTTCTTCTCTAATACTAGCATTAATTGCATGACATGCCTAATGTTACTATCTTCGAGAAATGTCGTGCAAAATCACATAAGTATAACAAATCCAGTTATCCATAAACTTCTTAAATATCTGTGGAACTATTGACTTATAGAATAACGCTAAACCAAATGGAAGAGGAAGAATAAGAATTATACCCTTGTTTTGAATAAAACATAGGCGATACCCTTTCCTAGGCTTGAAACAGGATCTCTAATAACACGTATAGCTTCAACATCACCTTGTGGTCCACTGGGACCACAAAACATCTGGTAGAGCTCTTCATCCTGATGTACCAGCAAGAAGAAGAGTTGACGTTGGTTGCTTAAAACATGTGGATAATATGGTACTTTGAATTTCTTTTAAAGAACTACAGAGCACCATACAAGATTGAACACGTCATACTATACCTTTACATCAAATGGAAGGTTACCAACAAACACTGTCCTCTTCCTGTCATAAAGAGGTCCGTCTCCTTTAAGCTTTTTACGGGGCGGACATGCCATATCAACACGGATGTGATTGCCATTGAACTAGAAGGTTCAAAATTCAGATAGATAAATTATCTTATTAGGCATGATATAGAAGTTCTTAAAATGTACTTCAGCTATATGAACTAATCATGTTTTCAGTTGAACATACCAGTGCCATATTATGAGATAAAGCTGTGCGAGCGCACTGCTCATCTTTGAAGACGACATAGGCATGTATACTGTGAAAGATATGAGCAAATATGAGTTTGAAAAACAACAGACATCAGTACTTTCAGGGTATACAGCAGCTAACCAAAAGCGAATATGTTTCATGCGTGTTTAATCATTGTTTTACCACATGAATGGTCAATTAACTTGGACATACATTCAATAGCAGAACTAGTTATACCAAGAACACGAAAAATAAAAAAGAACTGTATAATATGCTTCTGAAAAAAGGTAATTTTATAAAGAATCTGCCTTTCTGGCCTCACGATTCTATTAGATATCTGGGCACTCAGACTAGTTATCGTCAGCCTTAGCAATAACAGCAGAGCAGGAAGAAACCAAAATGAAAAAGTAAAGGTGCAATGATTTTGCTTTATTATGTAAAATATTTTATGCACAAAGAAGGAATTACATAAGTGCGCGAATAAGAACTGCAATAATTTCACGGAAGCATGCCTATTGGCTATGCAGTGAATATTTTGCATAAACTTTGGCTCCTAAGCTATGACCATTTTGGCTTGTTTTTACGGAATCTGTGCCACGCTGTACCCTACTCAGATATACTTGTACTTTCCAAATATCGATAGCAAATTAAGTAGAATGGACCAACTTGTGCACATTAATGGTGCTATTAAAAGAAAAATGTAGCACACAAGCTGAAATGAAGGCCATTTAACCATGTCATTGAAAATCAGGGAATTTAATTAGACATTTCAAGCATAGCAAGGAAATGTCGAGCTCTAACAATGGGGGAAAAGATAGAATATTTCATTTGAAATTTTAATGCAGCATTTGAAATTTTAATGCAGCAGACACAAAGCAGAGAACAAATTCATCTAATGATGGTTAAATAAGCATGTCCCAACTATCGCATAAATCCCAGCACCTCTACTTACGCAATTGTCACAACAACATAGCAAATTCATAGGCAAGAAAGCACTCACTTATCGACTGATCATTAATCTTCCCTTTTATGACGGCTCCTTTCCTCGGAATCTTGGTCTGTAGCAAGCACAAATTAGCCCACCAAGGTGAAACCTTTCCACCTAGAAGGTTTGAGAAATCAACACCGAAAAGGAAGTAATGACTGGTACTCACGTCGCCGAGGGGCACGGAGCGGATCCTGATGGACTCGACCTCGCCGAAGGCCGCGAACTCCTTGGTCAGCACCTTCTTCTTAGTCCGCAGCGGCAGGTTCCCCACGAACACCGTTCTGAGCAGCTTGCTCTCGTCGTCGAACGCCTCCTCCTCCTCCGCTGCCTCCGCCGCAGCAGCAGCGTCGTCTGGCGCCTTCCTCTTCGCTCCAACTACCGGCGTCGGCGCCGGCGCGGGCCCCTCCCCGCCGGCGCCGAGCCTCCGCCGCTCGTACCCGGCCTCGACCTCGTCCCGCTTCCGCTTCCTCCGCGGCGACCCTCCTCCTTCCGCTTCTTGGCGGACGGCTCGGAAGATTCGGCGTGGGGGACAGGATGCTTGCGGATTGACGTGGCGACGGCGGTGGAGGTAGGGGCTGCGGGAGGAGGAGGGGGCTCCTCGGGAGGAGATTCCTTGCGGCGGAAGGGGTTGTTGGCGGCGAAGAGGGAGCGGATGGCCGCCACAGCGGCGTCAGGGGCGGCGCCTTCCTTGTCCTTTTTCGCCATGTAAGGCGGCGGCGGCGCGGTGAGACGAGCCGGGGTTTGCGGCGGCGACGGCGCGACGCGGCCTTGAAGACGAGGAGGGCGACGATTTGTTGGCTAAGTGAGTAGGCGTGACGCTTGGAAGGGCTCAGGCCACCGTAGCCGTCCGATACAGCACGGACGCCCCAGATTAGTCTTGCGACCACGGCGGCGTGTGCTAAGATTCGCTCGACGCGAGGGTTTACTAGGGTTTTGCCCGATCTTGTCTGCAGCTTTCGTCTCGACGACTGCCACGCCGCCGCCGCCGCCGTTGCCGTCGCCTGCGCACCCGTCGGTCAGTCTCGTCGGTGACGACGGAGAATGGAGAGAAGTCGCGCGGACGGGCGGAACCCGAACCAGCTCCGGCCCTTCTCCTGCACGCGCAACCCGCTCGACCGAGCCCACGGCTCCGCGCGCTGGTCCCAGGGCGACACCGTGGTGGTGGCCGCGGTGTACGGGCCCAAGCCGGGGACGAGGAAGGGGGAGAACCCCGAGAAGGCATCCATCGAGGTCGTCTGGAAGCCCAAGACCGGCCAGATCGGTCCGTACCACCTACCTAACCAGCTCATCGCTCTGATTCAATTGCGACAATGGAGAACATGTGTCGTTGAAATGGCAAGCTGTTTGTTTGTTTGCTTGCAGGGAAGCAGGAGAAGGAGTATGAGATGACGCTCAAGAGGACTCTGCAGAGCATCTGCTTGCTCACTGTCCACCCGAACACCACCACCTCTGTCATACTTCAGGTGAAGCTTATGAACACTTGGGTACTCTCGTTTAAAAATGAAAATTTTCTGGGTGCACAATGCAGTTAATTGGGCTGGAAATTATATGGTGGCTGGTGAACTTATATGTTATTACGATCTCCATGTTCAGTGGCGGAGCTTGAAGGAAAAATTAGAGGGGACCAATGCTTAAACTAGGCAATTTGGTAGAGGTATTTTAAAGCTAAATCACTAAACTTACCTTAAATAACACTATTATTTAATGAAATTGTACATATGTGCAAGGCCCACCTTGGCCCCAACTAAGCTCTGCCCATGTCCGTGTTATTCAACCAAGCCTGTCTGTGATAAATTGTCAATTACATACACATAGATGTTGTTGTAAACTTTGAAGGGTGGACATATTAAACCCTTAGGTGGCCTTACGAGTGCATTTCCACCCTCACTCTTTGTTTGTGCGGGTACGTGTGGGAGTGCCAAATCATGTGCATGATGAGGCTAATTGTAAACTGGTTGTGCTCACAAAACACAAAAATTCTAGCTAGGAAATAATCTGAAATGCATTCCTGCCTACATAAAAGAAATATGTTGCTGTAGGAAACGGCTGTGCAGTATGTGGAATGATGTTTTGCAACCGTCTTTGCAAAGAAATTGCTTGGTGCTTTGAAGCTTGCTATTTTCAAAGAACTTAATGTAAACATCTTTTTGTAGTGCATCACAGCAAGGTGCCTTATGTTGATTGAGCCTTTTAACTAACGCATTGTGCCACTGCATATATTGTTTTATCTTATGCCTTGTTGTCGTTATTTTTGCAGGTTATGGGCAATGATGGTTCTGTATCCTTTCACCTTAGTGTAGTAATAATGTATTGTTGTTGATTTGTTAGCTTGCGCTCACAGGAAAGGTTTCATGGCTAATGTCTTCAACAGATTAATGTTTGAATTCAATTTTATGTTTACTTGTGAATAAATCATTAGCTAATTTCTGATCTCAGCAGGGTGTGCTGAGTTATGAAATGTGCTTCTCTGTCTTAGGTCTAAATCCCTGCCTTGCAAACCATTTTTGTTGCCCTTGAGAGATGTGCAAGAATAGATGGAAGTTCCAAGCTTACGCTGAATACTCTACAACCAACATAGTGTCCACAAATTTCTATTTTTGCATGCTTCATGCATAATCCATTTCAGTAAATATCAAATGCACTCTGTGCAGTTCAAAGTTCACAAATTCGAAATATTTGTATCTTCCTGATTTCAATCAAGAGTAATCCTTGACAATGCCTAGCTTCTTCCATGCGCAATTAATGCTTCCTGTGCTGCCCTTGTTTTGCTGGCATACCAATGAAACATCTTGCTGGTAAGTTGAGTAATTTTTGTATGTTCTCTGTTGGAACTCTGTAGCTGACAAGCTTGTGCGCTGCAGTTGCAATTGGTTGCGGGGTGTTGGGGAATGGTGCTGTGATTTTGGACACAAGCAAGGCAGAAGAGCAGGTAGAAATTGTTCTTTTCATCTGAACTCCACCCTAGGAAATGGAAGCAAAACGTTATATGATTCCCCCTCCAGGAGTTTTTGCACTGCTGGTTGTTAGTGTGCTCTTCAAACTCCTGAACACCAAGTATGTGCTGTTTTCATTTTAAGTGATCAGGTGCATAAAGTTTTCTAGTCTCTAGGAAAAAGTACAGCTTTAGCTCCCCCCACCCCCTCCCAACCCATAGTTACTGGCAAGTGGGGCTCACTGTCTTTAATACTGTTTCTTGAGACCGTGTGATTTTTATTCATTGATGGTGTTCAAAGTTCTTCCAAGTGCCAAAGCCAACGAAATTTAATTTTTGTTGAGTGTGGTTCACAAGTATCAACGTTGAAATGTTATGCTAATTGTTCCTCTAACATATTGTTCTTCAAGATCAAAATAAGCTTTTTCCAGAGTATACTTTCAGTCCGCAGGTACTAATGGTTGTTGTTTGTCACAACCTGCAGCAATTGAAATCTTTTGCTCATTTGGTGTTCCCCAATTCACACAAGTCTGTTGATTCAAAAGAACCACAACAGAAAGATGAGCATTCTGAACGAGGATTGATAACTTCTATCACCCACGGAGTGATGTCCGGTATGGTTCTATCTTGTGCCTCAGATTTGTTTCTTCTAGACATTATCTGAGATGCAGGATTTGTCATCCTAATTCTTATCTGTTTGATTTGTATTCAGAGGATGATTATTTCAACTGTATAGAGAGGGGTCTTGCTGCATCCTCGCGGATCTCAGATTTTATGAGGACAACCTTGCAGAAGCAGACACCTGACTATCTTTGAGAACCATCATAACTGGGTGTGATTTAGCGGCAGGTCATGTTGCAAACAAAGTGATTTGAGGACGCTGGGACACGGTCCATATTCACGTTGACATGGAAGATTGCGGTGTGGATCAATTTTGCACAAAAATGTAACGCCAGCTTCATTTGTGGATGTTGAACCATTGAATAGCAAGGGAATGTTGTTGACCTTACTGAATTACTAACTGGATCCAGGCAGTTATAGTTTGTAAAACCTTATGGTTGGGGTCGTTGGAATTGGCCAATTGGAGCTGTATGTGTTGCATTTTTTAGGTGCCCCTCCATGTTATGAATGGCACGAAAATTCGTGGAGTTCGTGGCTATCCGTGCTTATGAACACACTGTTCTGAGTTCTGATGACGTTGTATGGAAACGTAACAATTGTTGGGAGTCATGGTATTAGCTGTGGGCCATGCGGTTAACGGTAATCGGCTTGGAATTAGATATATAAGGATCTGTAATCTGGACAAGTTCGGCAGAGGATCCTCGTACCGAAAAGGTAAAGAATGTCGAGGAAGCAAGTAGCGATAACAATTACACAATGTGAAAAGTAGAAGACACGGGAAGGGACGTAAGGTTTTCTTCTTCTTTTTGCGAATCACGGAGCTTATATTACTCATCAGTAGGAGTACAGTCTTGTTGTAGGCAGTTTACAAGGAAATCAGACATCCTATTTAGCCATAGACACCTTACCCTAACAACAATAGCTTTCTTAACACAAAGATGGGCGGCAGTGTTCGCAGACCTATGGGCAAACACTAGCTGAAAGCTATTAAAACTCCTACTAAGCTCCTTCATCTCCAGACGATTGAGGCTACCTTAGATCTGTCTTGATTGGGCGAACTCCACGTCTTGACAAAAACCTGGGAATCACTCTCTACCATGACATCACGGAAGCCACGGTCCAAAGCCAACCTAATACCATCTCGCGCAGCAAGAGCCTCCATCACCAGAACACTTCCTGCATGGGGATACCAGAACACCTGAGCAACAATCATCTGTCCCCTATAATCTCGAGCAATCATCCCGTTGTCCCCTGGAGATCATTCAGGGTAAAAGCAGCATCAACATTAATTTTGATCACTCCCTCCTCCAGCCGTTTCCATATGTGAGTGCTCCCTTGTCGATTAATAGCGGCCGGGGCAGAACTAGCTTGCTACAAGTCAAAAAGCTGTGTCCAAAGTCCATCTCACCGATTGCATTAGAGACATCTCCCGCTTCCCATGCGTTCTAGCATTTCGGGCTGTCCAGACTGCTCAGCACCCACAGAGAATTAAACAACCATCACGTTCAGAGATGATTCGACCTTCAACAATATCCGAGGCCCATGATTTTGGATGTAATTTTGGGATCTTCACCCCTGTAACTCTTTTCACCTCGGACCCAAGTGCACTGGAGCAAGGCTTGCATAGCCGTTTCCTCTTCAGTACCACAGATCTCAAAGAAAGCAATCCTGTCCATATGTCTCTCCTTCAGGACATCTCGGCAAGGCACAAAATTATCCATAACCCTCCACACAGAAGGACCGCATTTTCGGTGGAACTGCCATTCGCCAAATCTTCTGCCAGCACAGATTCACCGTTGCGCCCGAACTTGAAACTTCATGATTTAACTGCTCCGAGTTTGCAGGCAACCGGTACGCAGAGCGAACAGTAAAGTTTCCATGCTTCTCAGCCGCCCACGCCCACACATCGTCAGCAAATCTACCATTGGTATACAACTGATAGCTTGTGCATCCGGCGCAAGGAAATTAGCTGCCAGCTTGTCAGTATTCTACTCAGCCGTATCCTCATCAATGAGTTCGTCAACCATAACAGCCGTTGCATCAGAAGGTTTAGCAAGCGCTCTGAAACCATGGTTCATTGGGATCCATGGATCGTCCCAAATGCGTATGGTGGAGACATCACCAACACGTTTAACCTACCCCTTCTTCAAAGCCTGCCGTCCATTCGTGAGAATAGCGAGGAACTGTTGCTAAATTGTTAACTGTGATCCAGGCAGTTCGTTTTGTAAAACCGGATGGTTGGGGCTGTATTTATCGCAGTCTTTGGGTGCTCTCCATGTCATGAATGGCACCAAAATTGCTTGAATTCATTGTTATCCTTGCTTGTGAACACACTGTTCTGAATTCCGACGACAATCGTATGGAAGGAAGAGAATTGTTGTAAGTCATGGCGTTCGTTGCGGATCATGCGGTTTAACAGCAATCGCCGTGAAAATGAAGTGATGTAGCTGATATTTATTCCCCTGTAGAGATGGAGTGATCCGTGTTTGTGATCATGTTGGTTTGGTAGAGGGTCTCCTCCTCGTACCAGAAAGAGAAGAAACCAGTTGCAGGTAGCGTGTTCTGGTTGGTGAATCCGGTCGGTATAATGTGGAGCCCACACATGACAACCAGAGTTGGTTGGAAGAAACCACATGGTAATGGATTCCATGCGAGACAGCCTAACATGAGGACCTGAGTCTTGAGATGCTCGCTTGCAAATGCAGCTCGTATTTGAGTTACCGTAATATCCAATATAAAACTTGGACTTTAGTTGCCCTTGGGAGAAAATCTAGCTGCTCGTGACATTGCTAGCAATGTGAGGATTAATCCACCTCTGCAAGACCCCTGATAGACCGGCGATCAGGGGTGGCCTCAGCGGCCACTTTACCAGCTATGTAAGACCACTCCAAAAACGACGACCCACATGTTCTTTGAGTGCCGATAATTTTAAGGGTGTCTAAATTGTCATTGCTTCTTGGATTGAGAACACAGACCTCTTCATCCCACCTGCCATAGGTGCCAGTGGGACGTCTGTGCGTGGCACCTAGAGGTCCCCATGAGGAACTACGATCCGCGATCATCCTCGTCTGTTGGGAGATCTCAAAAGAGCATAATACGCAAATCTTCAACATCAAATCCTCCATGCTATCAGTCGTTGTACCAAAAGGAGGAGGGGAGAGCATGACTGATCACAATTGTGAAGCATTTTATCTTTTGGTTATGGGCCTAGGCTACTGATGTTCTCTTCTTCTATATTAATTTGAAGGTAGAGCTCCTGTTTCATTTCAAAAAGGAAAGGATTAATCCACTTGGTTTGTATTTTACCACTCTTGTGGATGATGTAACCATAATTTGAGTCAATAAATATTGCCTTAATTTAAAAAAACTTAAACTCGGTTTTTCATCATAACAAATATTAAAAAGTAATAATATATACATATTACGCGAGAGTTTATCGAGTCAAGTACACTTATATTATTTTTATCTTTACTATCTATAAAATTTGAGTTGGTGACTGTGGTGATAGTGGTATCACACCCCTGCACTAACCAACTCTCAACAAACTCTACTAAATAGACCCCAATCTTTACGTTCTAAGTTAGTTGGTTAACTGGTATTGTTCCTTCCCTCACACATGTGGTCCCTCGATATTAATCCCCAACATTTTTTATCATAAAATGTTGTTCTATGATTTGAGATTCCGTTGCAACGCACGGGCACCCTACTAGTATAACATATATTTATATAGTACAACCCTAAGTTTAGAAATTTAGACTGCATGGGTGTTTGAGAGAGAGAGTT
The DNA here is from genome assembly GCA_019208055.1 of Stipa capillata. Taxonomy (NCBI): domain Eukaryota; kingdom Viridiplantae; phylum Streptophyta; class Magnoliopsida; order Poales; family Poaceae; genus Stipa; species Stipa capillata. The sequence continues at coordinate 58,215 of JAGXJF010005129.1, read as the reverse complement.
TATGTAGAATTTTTATTAAATTGAAGGAGAGAGAATGAATAAATAGAAGGACGTGAACTCATGCTTCTCTTAGTAAAGATATGATCTCTTAATAATTGTTATTTTTTAATATATCGTTCATTCGTCACATATTTTTTATTTAATTTTAATCACTTCATATTTTTACGTTAATACAAACGTTAATAGCTAGGGTCTTCTGTGTCCTAATATTTATGGTGCGGGAGTGCGAGAAAACGAAATTTTTTGGAAGTGACGGTAGCAGAAGAAAAGGAGAAGGCAAAAAACAAAGTGAAACTGCGGGGGCGTAGAACATGGGATTTGACTGTGTAACGACGAGCTGAGCTGGGCGACAGAGCAGCAGAAGCTCCGCTCCCCTTGCCGTCGTCGCTGCCTTCCCTTGCTATATACGAGTACGTACTACCACCTCCCCTTCCCCCAACTCCTCCCTCCCACACAGCGCGCGCGCAATCCCATTCATTCGTCGCTTACTCCATCTCTTCCCTCAGCCCCGCCATGGCGTTCGACGCCTTCACCGACAAGACCGCCGTCTTCCGCCGCCTCAAGGCCAAGCCCGAGAACAAGGTACTCCTCTACCTAACAGCCATCCAGATCTGCGAGGCGCCTCAGATCTGATCGATATGCGCGTGCTTGCTGCAGATGTGCTTCGACTGCAACGCCAAGAACCCCACCTGGGCCTCCGTCACCTACGGCATCTTCCTCTGCCTTGACTGCTCCGCCTTCCACCGCAGCCTCGGCGTTCACATCACCTTCGTCAGGTAATCTCCTATCCTCCCTATGTCTATGCTTGCGTCCTCCAGATCCTGTCTGTTACTCGTTTACTGCTACTAGATCTGCCGTGCGCCCCCGGGTTGGTTGCGATAGATGGAATGCCCCACCGCGACCAATTTCAATGCTTGCTTGCTTCGTTCACGACCAACCAAGCACCATACTTTCTGCTAGATCACTTGACCGACCTAAAACTACTAAACTTTTTATGCATTTGAGCGTGTTTCAATCTTACAACTGACGTCAGGTGATCGATATGAATGAAACAAAACAGGGCTGGGCTGGGCTGGGTGGGTGGATCTGACGCTTTAAGCCCTCTGCTCAAGAAAGCCAACTGGTGGAGATCTCGATTCTATAAGCCATTTATGCATTCATAAGCTTTTGGCATAATCAACAATGTGAGGTTTCCCTTTGTACTATGCTACCTATCTACTGAAGAGTTCGGGTTGCAGTGAAGAGCGAAATAGGGCTACAGTTTCTCTAGCTTCTTGATGATAGCTACATTGATCTACCATGCGATGATTCACACTGCTGCTGATGCATTAGTCTCTGTAACACCAGTAGTGGTGCACGTTTGTCTTTTTATTGTCTAATTTTTTGTCAGTTTGTTGTCTTATTACCATAAAAAATAACCTCAGTTCTGATAGTGATAATGTTGCAGGATAACTCCGTGCTGCTATCTCTGTCTTTTGCACCTGCCAACAGTGTCATGTTGTTTCAGTCTCTTATGCAAACTGTATCTATATCTTTTGTAGGTCCACGAACCTGGATTCATGGACTCCGGATCAGCTAAAGATGATGGCTTTTGGAGGCAACAATCGTGCACATGCTTTCTTTAAACAGCATGGCTGGACTGATGGTGGCAAAGTCGAGGCAAAGTATACATCGAGAGCTGCTGAATTGTACCGGCAGATACTGCAAAAGGAAGTTGCTAAGAGTTCGACTGCCAACGTCTTGCCATCATCACCTGTTGCAGCATCTCACCCATCAAATCCATCCGATGACTTTCCTGAATTCAAGCTTGCGGATGCGCCACAAGAGAATACCAATGCGAAGCATGAACCTGTTGTCACTAATCCACCAAAAGAGCCTAGCCATTCACCAAGAGCCCCTACTCATCCCACTTATGTCAGTTCTGTAAAGAAGCCGATTGGTACAAGGAAGCTTGGTGGCAAGACTGGAGGGCTTGGTGTAAAAAAGCTCACTACTAAGGTAATACTGCAGATTAGAGGAGCTATTCTTGTTTCTCAATTTAGATGGCTTTAAATCTCTTCAGATTGATGCATGTGTGTGGTTCCCCAGTTCTAAAATAGCATATTACTACTCTGCTATATGTTGTGGGGACAAAGGACTGACCTTTGCTGTTTTTTTCATTTTGTACGGCAGCCAAGTGAAAGCTTGTATGACCAGAAACCTGAAGAGCCAAAACCTGCTTTGCCATCGTTGACTACTACTTCTGCTGCAAAAAGTGGCCCATCCTTACATTCACGCTTCGAATATGTGGAGAATGAGCCATCAACTAATTCGAAAACTGGAGGAGCTCACATGACTGGACATGTAGCAGCACCAAAAACATCAGACTTCTTTCAAGAGTATGGAATGGACAATGGGTTCCAAAGAAAATCAAGCACAGCTGCCTCAAAGGCTCAGGTAAGAACGATCAAAGTTTGCAGAGTTTAATCCTACAAGAGTTACTATACGATCTGCTACACTAGATTTTGTTGCTTCCTATAGCTTCCCTTGTTTTGAGTTTTATGCCATCTGTCAGTTTCTTCACATATCTTGTTAACTTAGAGAACTCTGCTCTCTACAAACATTTTTTGGCACGTCCTTTGTTTTCTTCCAGAAATGTTCTTCGTATTCTTTTATGAAATGGTCTATGTATTCCGCCAACATCTAAATGAGACCTTTTTTTCTCTGCCGGTTGCTCCTTTAACATGCACAGGCAGTGTCTTATGTTTCTATGCAAAGCTGCTGCGCTATAATTTTCCTTTGGAAAACCTGCAGAAGCTTTGCCAGTTGTATATTGATAAAGCAGGAATTCAAAGACTGTAAAAGCCCAAGGGACAAAAGCAGAAACAGAGAGGCTGCATTTGTTTCCTCCATGAATTTGTATTTTGCCACTTCATGTCCTCAAAATTAGCAATTATCATTGTAACTGGGTTTCCTGTGGTAGATATAGTTATACTACTATCCATTCTGACTCAGAGTGCAATAACTTGCAGATACAGGAAAGCGATGAAGCACGGAAAAAATTCTCTAATGCAAAAGCAATTTCATCATCGCAATTTTTTGGTAATCAAGACAGAGAACAGAAAGAGGCTCAACTATCTCTTCAAAAGTTCTCGGTACGTAGTACTTTAGCATCACTCTGCTGTATATATTTATTCAGTTCAAGCTACTGTCCTCTGAGTGCTCATGTTCCAGAATTAGAACATTTTGTCCATGTTTTAGTAAATTTATTTTGAATATTATTTTTAAGTTTGTCTTTTCTTATATTTCATTTGTTGCTTTACCACAGGGTTCTTCATCCATTTCAAGCGCTGATCTTTTTGGTCGCGATGCGAATGATTCTGATCTGGACGTAAGTGCTGCAGACCTCATCAACAGAATATCTTTCCAGGTAGTCTTATTTAAATGATAACCATAATTTTTCATCCCTTCCATATTTAGCTTCTGTCGAGCGAGTTTGCACCCGGACAATTCAAAGATTGCATCCAGGGATGATCCATATTTGCACAAACTAAAATCTCTGATTTGCTGTAATTATTCTATAGGCTTCTCAAGATCTATCTTCACTCAAGAACATGGCTGGAGAGACTGGAAAGAAGCTGACATCTATAGCCTCCAATTTCATCACCGACCTCGACAGAATTCTTTGAGCGGTCAATGGGCTGAAAATTTCTGCATTTCTCTCCCTATCTGCACAGAATTAGTGCTTAAAGTTTCAACCGTGGTGTATCTCCGGCCGTCCCAAGCATTTCTTGCACAGCTCTATAGAGGATAGTAGAGGATTTTTACTATATATTTGTATCTCTGCCATCGTTCCAACTGTGTCCACATGAAGATATTTTTATTCCTTCCATGACAGTAGTGAAAACATACGACCGTATCCATTCTAGTTGCTTGTATCTTGGAAGAGATAATATTGTGATGTGCCTGTGCTAAATGAAGCCAAATCTGGAATATTTTTTTTTACTGTGTTGCGTCCGTCAAGTTTCCTATAAATTGTTACACTGTAGTTGAAACGTGGGTCCTGTTGACAGAAGCACTTCGTCAACGACGGTTCATTGTTCACACAATCTGGTAAAGAAGAAAGGAAGTTCGTGAAGGCAAAGATTCAGCCGGCAGTATGAGAAAGCTGACTAAACCATGCGTCTGAGCTTTGTGAAACCATCGCCATCCGTGCGATGAACATAACCATGCCTAATGACATGGACTCCACGCTATGCTTTTTATTTATAAACATTTCTGGTTCGTACTTTTTAACTTCCCTTTTCATATTTCTTGATCTGAACGCTGGAGGCAACTTGTACGATGAGTTGATCGTCGGCCGTTGGGCGATGGAACGGTCGAGTGGTCGACAGCAACAGATTCTATACCAACCATTTTGAAGAAGAATCTAGCAGAAAGCAAAATTCTCTTCTTTTGTTGTTTGCGGCTTGTTAGTTTAAGCGAGTGACGGAGGCATCCAATTGGCTGACGAGCGGAGTGCCGTAATGCTACGATTTCATGGACATCGAAGGCATTAAAACTAGGTGCAAGTAATTACTCAACTCTATTTAAGAATGTAAGATGTATATTAATTGATTAAGATAAGATTTTAATCCATAACTACTCTGTTAAACATTGAATGTGTGTAGGATCCAAGCGATAAAAGTAAGAGAATCGTACTAGTACTTGGGAAAGGAGGGAGCAGGGATCATTGGCAAGATCACACAAAGTGAGTGTTATCAATGAAGAAGAATGAGATAGATAAGCAGCAAGCAAAATGCCAAACGGCATCGCCATCTCAGACAGACAATCGTACGGTCCTTGTTGACACATGGACGCAGCGAAAATCAAAGATAAGATCCATCATCTTCTTCTACGACTGGGAGGAGACGAAGATGTGGATCTGCTCCAGGAAGGTGACGCCCTGCGGCCGGTCCTTCCGGCGGATGTACCCGGCGGCCACGGCCGGGGAATACTCCGGGTGCCCCTTCTCGCCGCTCCGCGCCCACATCTCGGCCGCGTACCCGTGGTGCGCGTAGTATGCGACGGCGCTGTCCACCCGCTCGTCCTCGGCGAGGAGGACGGAGACGGGGAGGCGCTCGTAGTGCCCGCGGGAGACGCCCTCGAGGTCGTCGAGGCGGGCGAGGCCTCGCGCGGTGACGGAGTAGAGCTCCCCTGCGACGCGGTGGCCGTGGCCGGGGAGGTTGAGGAGGAAGGGGACGCGGTAGGGCCCGCAGACGAGCGGAAGCGGGGAGGCGGTGGTGGCGGTGCCGACGAAGGAGGCGTCGCCGGAGAGGCCGAGGTCCTGGAGGAGGGCGTGGTTGGAGAAGCCGCGCTTGAGCGTGCCGTACGTGAAGACCAGCGTGCGCTTCGCCGGCGGCTCGGGCGGCGGCTGGTCGGCGTCGCCCGGGGTGCCCATGTGGAGGTGATGGAGAGATAGGTTGGTTTGGTGCATGCGCAGTGGAGGGGTGCATTTATCGGGAAAAAAGGCGTATTTGGCCCCCCGCCGAGTTCTAATGGCAAAAATAGGCCCCCGTTAGAGAGAAGAGCAAAACTGTCCCCGCGACGCGCCGGGCACGTGACGCGTGGCTAAATCGCGCCGGGGGCCCGCGATCGCGCGTCCGACCCGCGAGGGAGTCCGGCCGCGGGGTTGGGCCGCGAAGGAGGCCCAGGCCGCGCACCAGACCCGCGACGCGGGCCGCGTCGCGCCCCAGGCCCGCGACGGGCGTAGGCCAGGCCGCGCACCAGACCCGCGACGCGGGCCGCGTCGCGCCCCAGGCCCGCGACAGGCGTTTGCCCCCGAAACCACAGCAAAAAGTTTTTCAGTTTATCGCTTGTTATTTCTCGATTTTTTAAAATCATGTATAAGTTCCAAAAAAATCTAAAAAATTCATACCGGTTTATAATGGAATAAAGTATACACACGTAAATTTTCGTAAAATAATATGTATTTTTGTGACCTGTGTAAAAAAAAACAAATGCGAACTTAAAAAAATTAAACTGTGCTACAGTGCATGTGTCGCACTGTAGCAGCGCGACGCTGCGCTACAGTACGCTACAGTGTATGCGTCGCGCTTCTACAGTGCGACACATATACTGTAGCAGTTTAATTTTTTTCCTATTCGTATTTGTTTTTTTTACACAGGTCACAAAAATGCATATTATTTTACGAAAATTTACGTGTGTATACTTCATTCCATTATAAACCGGTATGAATTTTTTTAGATTTTTTTGGAACTTATACATGATTTTAAAAAATCGAGAAATAACAAGCGATAAATTGAAAAACGTTTTGCTGTTGGTAGCCCGTCGCGGGCCTGGGGCGCGACGCTGGCCGCGTCGCGGGTCTGCTGCGCGGCCCGGCCTCCTTCGCGGGCCACGGGCGCGGCCGGACTCCATCGCGGGTCGGACGCGCGATCGCGGGCCCCCGGCGCGATTTAGCCACGCGTCACGTGCCCGGCGCGTCGCGGAGACAGTTTTGCTCTTCTCTGCGATGGAGGGCTATTTTTGCCATTAGAACTCGGCGGGGGGCCAAATACGCCTTTTTCCCCATTTATTGGGATGGCGTGGGGCCCGGCTCGCCTGCCATGAGCGACCGCGCCCGCTTTCGCCGCCGTCGAAATTTGGGTTGCTTGTTTATGTGCTCTCTTGTCCAAGATAATGAGAAAAACATGCTTCAACTTGTGATTATGGTTCATGAGCGACCGCGCCCGCTTTCGTCGCCGTCGAAATTTGGGTTGCTTATTTATGTGCTCTCTTGTCCAAGATTTATGTTGCCATGGCGGTGATAAGAGCGATAGCGCTGATGATGATGATCTGTTCGGTCTCATTAGTCTAATGTCTTAACAAACACAAATTTCAGTTCTAATCCACGTCACCGTTGGGCAGAAGACGGAAAAAGAACTTCAGTGAAAACATAACTTATCTCGTCGCATGGCGAGACTAACATCACATAATTGAAGTTTAACTTAATTGGGTATTTGAAACATACATAATCATTGTATTATGAGACCAACATTCAAAGTCAATATCATCCAAACAAGATACGAAAATCAAATTCCTACTTAAGGTAGGTACATAAAGAACGTCATGAAGCTGAAGTAAAAAGCCCGTGCGCAACTTCAAGGTGAGCGATCCTACAGCTTCAACGTCAGCTCCTTGATCATTTGCTACCTTAAGCTTTCTTGTTCCCCTTCTCAAAGTTCTCCTTGTATGGAATCCCTTTCTTGTGGAGCCACTTTAGCCACTCAGCGCAATCTTTCCTAAAATGGCCTGGCTTCTTGCAGAAATTGCAAAGATCATTTCCTGCAACGCCAGGTCCATTTGCTTCTTGGCATGGCTTTTCTTTCCCTTTAAGGCTCTTAAAATACTTCTTGTTGGGCTTATGGTCGGCAGGTGCTGGAAATTTTCTTTTGGCATGACCAATGTGAAAAGCTTGGTCCTTTTTCTTCTCAGCACGCAGCCTTTCTTCTTCTTGGACACAGTGTACGATCAACTCATTCAGAATCCACTTCTTTTGTTGAGTGTTGTAGTTTATCATAAAAGGTCCAAAATCTTTAGGCAACGAAGTATGATAAAGTGGACTAAAAAATCATCATTAATTATCATATCCATAGATTTTAGCTTTGCTGCTGCATCGCTCATCCTAAGGATATGATCCCTTATGTTATCATTGCCATCATATCTTTCATTAGTAAGCCTCTGAATGAGATTTGTAGCATATACCTTTGAGGAGCCCTTGAATTGCTCCTCAATAGACTTTAAATAATCAGAAGCATTGGGACTTTCAGGGATAGCTCCCCTGATGCCTTCAGAGATGGCCATTCTCATTATTAGGAGAGACGTCCGGTTGGAGTCCTCCCACTTTTCTACTTTAACATCATAAGCCTTCTCGAGTTCTTCATACCCAGCTACACCTGCAGCAGGTGCAACTGGTTTGGCTACCCTTAACGCAAGGTCGAGCTTATTGAACCCTAAAGCACACATAATTTGATCTCTCCATGTTGGGAAATTACTCCCCGTAAGTGGTTCAATGTGGTCAACAGACTTGGCCACATGAACAGTAGTGGAAGCTGAAAATATATTCAAAAACCATAAGTAAAATTAACTCTAGTTCGCATCACCATTGGGCAGAAAACGAAAAATAATTAATTGACATAAAAGGGAGTGGCTCAAAATTATAAATCAACGTTGGTCAAAATTATAAATATGAGCCAAAATTCTCAGAATAAATATCAATTTTAGAACATCAAAATTTCAGCATCATATTGATATTTAAAATGAGATCATTATTGAAGAAAATGCAATAAAATGAATTTAACATTAAAAATTTTCTGAATAAAATTTCTTGTTGGTTCTATTTTATCCAGAAAATTTAAAACATGAACATTAGAACATTATTTGGGCCATTTTAGAGTTATTTAATAGTGGAAAACAATTAACAGAAAAGATTTGAATTTAGAAAATGCACTGATAATTATAAGAATGCCCAAAGTCACATTTGGCCCGAAAATCCCACGGCAGCCCATTACATTTTTGGTCCAGCAGCCGAATATTAAGAAAAGAAATCGCTGGGCCACGTAAACCTGGGCCGCAGCCCGCAGGTGAAAGTGGCCCACTCACCTCCCCCCGGCTGCCTCGCTTAATACGTGGGTCAAGCCGCAGCCCACGCGCGAATGCAACCCACTTCAGCTCCCCCGCAGCCCCTTCGTCACTCGGCACCGTCCGATTGAATCCGACGGCCAGCAGCGATCCCGAACGGGACAAAACAGAGCGCGCCCTCTGCTGCGGGAGCGCGCGCTCGGCGGGGACCGTCACGGCTTTCGTAGCGCGCTCGGTGGGGACCGTCACGGCTAAATAGCTGTCTCGGCACCGTCCGATTGAATCCGACGGCCAGCAGCGATCCCGCTTTCGTAGCGCCCAAGCTGCTATACACTGCTATTTAAGGGGGCTCGAATCTTCAGTTTTCACAGATTGGTTTGGTAAACTAGTAATGTAAGGACTTCACTACTTCAGATCGTTTTAGTTTTATTTTAGTCTCCATGCTTAATGCTTAACTATCTCTTTTTCTTTTTCTTTTTGCAGCATGTGGCAACTTATCAAGAACGGCGGCAAGATTGGAGTTGCCGTGGTCTGGGGGGGACGCGAAGACGAAGCACCCGGACGCCGAGGAGGGCTTCAGCTTCTGGCTCGTGCTCGCCGGCGTGGCCGCCATGTACATGATCTGGCGCTGGTTCGGCGATGACGACGACGACGACGGCCCCGGCGGCGGCGGCGGCGGCTACGGCCGCGGGGGCGGTCGCGGCGGCGCGGCGGCGCGGCGGCGGCGATGGCGATGGCGGCGGCGGCGGCGTAGTCGTGTCTGTCAGCCTGCTGTCGCAGCTAACTGGAGAAGGAGTAACGATTCACCGAACGGCCGTCTTGTGGCAAATCCTGTCACCGATATCTTCTCTGCTGTTAAATGAGTAGCTAGCTGTTAGTCCCAACTAGTCTGTTACTGGGTTGTAGCCGATCAGATTTTCATCTCTTTTGACTGCTTAATTGCTGAAACAATACATATATATGATATAGATCAATATATGATCCAGGGTATCGTCCCAAATTGAAGCCATATTCTACATGCTTAATGCTTAACCCTATTTTTTCTTTTTCTTTTTGCAGCATGTGGTCCTTGATCAACGAGGGCGGCAAGATCAGAGTTGCTATGATCTTGGGGGGGGGGAAGAAGAAGCACCCGGATGCCATGCTCCCCCACGAGGAGGTTGGTACTTATTCTCTCTCACGATCTCCTCGATCATCTTTCATATCTTCTCGTACACATAGCCCTAGCAACCTCGAGATCTCTTCTTGAAGGCTTACGGCACTCGGGATTCAAGCAATACCAGCCACCAAACACAGGACGTAGGGTATTACCTCTCCGCGAGGGGCCTGAACCTGTCTAAATCTTGTCTCCCGTGTGCACCCATCCGGATTTGCTGTGCTCACGCCGCCCCATATTCAGTATTGCCGGAATAATACTACAACACCACTCATGTTAAAGCACTGTTGTGATTTTGGGCGACCGACCAATAAGCACTAAGTATTAGAAGTACGCGGCTTACGGGGGATATCACACTTACACAAAGAAACTCTTTTATTCACTATTAAAATTTTGATACAATTCTTTTAGTGGCTACCCTACCTTTTTACCTAATGCCACTCATCTCTCACTCTCTCTATGCTCATGGTGGCGCTTCTTCTCTTGGTAACTTGGAAGGGGAGGGCACCCCTATTTATAGTTACACAAGCTTGTTGGATTAGTGCCAAGTGGCAACATCCAAACCCTACACTAGAAATATTCCGTCTCTAGAATTCTCTTCTAAAATATCCACCTATTTAATATATTCCATAATTCTAGAGTACTTCTTTAAAATATCTATACCATACTTATCCTTGATTTTTTCTAGAGCATGCTCCTCAAATATCTTTCTCTTGTAATCCTCCAATGTCTTCTAGACTCTTCTCACTTTGGTCGACATGGTGTGGGGCCCGGCTCCCCTGCCATGAGTAGGGATGAAAACGGAACGGAATATTTCTGTCCGTTTCCGGGAAAAAGGGAAACGGTAGCTTTTACATGGAAACGAAAACGGTAATTGTCGGTACAGAAACGGAAACGAAATTTTAACGCGGAAACGGAAACGGAAACGGAAACGGGTAGGCCTTTTCCGTCGGAAACGAAAACGGCATCGGTAATCCAGTATTAGAAAAACGGAAAATTTCCGGCCCATCCAGTTATCTGGCCCATCTGGTCATCTGGATCCCTAACCAGGCACCAGCCCTCTTCTCTTGTTCCCAAACTCCCGAACCCCACCCCCGCCGCCCCCGGTATAGCGCCGCCACCCCCGGCGATCTGCACCTCCGCCTTGCCGGAGCCGGTCGTTCTCCGTAGCTCCGCCGCACTCCTCCCCACCCCACCCTCCGCCGGTCCGCCCCCAGCCACGACGCCCGGCGCCGGCCATCCTCAGCGGCTCGGGCACCCTCCTCCCACCAGAGGACGCCGCCCCCCCCTCCCGCCGCCGCCTCGCCGGAGCCGGCCGTCCTCGGCAGCTTCGCCACGCTCCTCCCCGTCCCGCCCTCCGCCGGTCCGCCCCCAGCCACGACGCCCAGCGCCGGCCATCCTCCGTGGCTCCGGCATCCTCCTTATGAGTCATGTGAAGACGTGTACATCTGTGTGATGAATATCTTGCCACTTTGTGCTGCGTTGAATTTGAGGTTGCATGAATTCGGTTTTGAATTTGTGGTTGATTGTTTGAGTTTCTCAATTTGTCTCAAGGAAAAATTGAGTGGATAAAGGATTTTTCTCGACTGACTTGGGTCAAGTAGAAGACTTGTGCTCGCGACGTTTTGCTTGGTCTATTGTGTGCAGGTGCGAGTTGGGTGCGGCGATGGTTCGGTCATATGGACCGGCATGATAGCTTGGAGGGCTGAGATGCGGTCAAGGAGGTGGCGACGATATCGTGCGGCTTAAAAGCATGTACGCGGACGACAAGGAAGCGGGTGGAGACGAGACGTGAGGACCAAGTCAGTGCGAGGGCGTTTTGGTAAAAACGCAGAAACCACCGAAGCTCAACCAAGAAACTGCGGCGGCGGCCGGAAGCGGTTTAGGGTTGGTAGCTTAGGGTGGAAGGAAAATCGAGAGGTGGCTAAGTTATTTAGACGCTTTGAGATGCGTGCTAAGTAGTTTGGTCCATTAGGGCATGAGGCCCAAGAGTGGAAGAGGGGGTTGTCCCTCCCCACTATAAATAGGTGATTAGGGTTTCTTAACCCTTTGACCCTTTTGATGAGATTATGAGAGCTGCACTTATAGAGTGCTTTGCCTAAGATGAGAGGCATGTACAAACCCTAGAAAATCCACGAAAATCAATACAAAAAGATTTCCAAGGAAAGCCATGAGTCTCCCCTTGTGATTGTGAGTTTTTCTCTTTTTGCTCTTTGGATTTTCGTTCTTCTCTTTCCCTCATGGATTGATTTGTTTCTTGAGGTTTGGTTGGTGGAATAGATTGTTAGAACGTGGGAGATGTTTCTATGTTGATTGAGTATCAAAATCCCTCACAAGTTCTAAGAATCAATTGATTTAATTTCGTGCAAGTTCTTCCTCTCGTTTGCTCTTGGAATAGCTGTTAGTAGATTGGGGTTTTCTCTCAGCACAGATGAGCTTTTGAGGTGATTCCAATTGGAACAGCTCCGTAAGTCGTTTGTCTATCTCTGTGCAAAATTTCATCCAATTCCGTTGGGTGGATCAAAATCTGCGAAAGTTTTACCGAGCGACAATCTGCTGTTTCGCAAAAACCGGAAGTTCCGATTTTTACACCGGAAGTTCCGATCCATATCGGAAGTTCCGATCCAGGAATCGGAAGTTCCGATTTTTCCAGAACGTTTGAAACTGGGGTAGCACCGGAAGTTCCGGCTACATCGGAACTTCCGATATTCACACCGGAAGTTCCGATCTGGCTGTTTTTTGTCACTTTTCTCAATTCTTCTGTCGATTGTTTTTCCGCTGCATTCCTTGGTTTGATCACAATTACTAATCAATAGTTTTGTGTTCTAATCTTGTGAAGAAATTTTTAGTTCGACATTCACCCCCCCCTCTGTCGGAAGCCATCGATCCAACACTCCTCCCACTGGACGACGCCGCCCCGCGCCACCCGACGCCTGGCGCCGTCCATCCTCCGACCACGCCGCCCGGTCCTGCCCCCACCCTACCTCCCCCCCCCCGCCCCCGGGCCACCCGAGCTTCTTCACCGACGCCTCACCGGCTCACCGTGCCTCTCCACCGACACCGACGCCTCAACGCCGGCCACCTCAATACCACTCTCCGCCTCTCACGCGCGTCGGCGCCATCGCGGGTTCACTGCTGTCTCAAATCTTGGACATTGATTTTTGAATTTTGAGGTACAGCCCACGCCGGCTCTCCACTGCTCCCTTGGTCCTTCGGCTTCACTGCAATAAGGTCAGCACTCAAGTGTTCTTGTGCCATGTGTAGTCACCATGTGTAGTCACTACATCTCACTAGTCAGTAGTCACCATGTGTAGTAAGTAGAGCTAGTTGTTCTTGAAAGCTCACCATGTGTAGTGTGTATCCTTTTAAGGTCAGCAATCTAAGCAATGGCTAGTGGTTCTCGTACTGGCAGTAGCAGTGGCTAGTGTGTATTCCTAAACTCTCACTTTTCCTATTTTGTTATAAAATATCATTAATTTCTATACTTTTTAATATTTATTATATATATATATATAGACATATCCCCGTATCTGCAATTTTGCAAAAATGCCGTATCGCAGTATCACAGTATCCGTATCCGTATCGCCATATCCGTGCAACTTAGACCGTATGAGCTCTTAAGCTCTTGTTGGTAGGGGAGAGTGTTAGTTAATTTAGGTGTTTTATACATAACTTGTTCTTGTCAATTGCAAATTTGCAATGTTCTCTCGCACACTTTATGCTTATAATTTGTACACAGTGTTTGCTAAAGTATTTATGCTACTGTGCTACGCATTATGTGCTTTGATTTCATTGTTCAAAGATTTTTCTATACTAGCTTTGCTCTATACTATTTCTGAATTTTATCTTGATCCAATTGTATATGATATGTGGTTATTCACACATTGGGAAATTAAACTACTTTGTTGTCTTTCTTATGTTTTCATGCACATTTTAAGGGGTTTTTTATGTTCCGATAAATATTCATTATCGCTTTCGTTTTCGACCGTGTTTGTAACGTATTCGTTTTCGGTATTTTCCGCTTCCGTTTCCGTATCCGGAGTTTCCATATTCGTTTCCGTTCCGGTAAAAGGGTGCGGAAACGGAACTAGTAGAGCCTGTTTCCGACCGTTTCCGTTCTGTTTTCATCCCTAGCCATGAGCGACCGCGCCTGGTTTCGTCGCCGTCGAAATTTGGGTTGCTTATTTATGTGCTCTCTTGTCTAAGATAATGAGAAAAACATGCTTCAACTTGTGATTATGGTTTTTTGAATGCAATGCTCTTGTATGTCATCGAAAATGAAAAAATTCACTTGGATAGTTCGACTTTGATACGATGCATTAAACTGTCACTTCGGCCCAGGGCCTCGTAAAATTTTCAGAGCAAATCTTTGCATATTTTCAGCCCAGCCCACAGACCATCGGGCGAAGCCGTCAAGGTCCCTAGCGCCGCCTCCACGTGCTTCTCTGCCGCCACACTCCCCTCCCCTCCCCCGTCGCCGTCGTGCCGTGCTGCCTCTCACTGACCTCCGCCGCCGCCGCCTCCCCCCTCCCCGTCCAGACATGTCCGGCGGCCGGAAACGTTCAGCTCCAGCTCCGTTCGCTGGCTTTTCTCCCTTCGCCCGCTCCCTCCTCTTCTCCGCCGTCTCCGGCTACTCCAAACCCCTACCTTCCCCCGCCGCCAAACCCACTCAAGGTACGCCTCTGCTCGTCCTGAAACCCCTGACCCTTGAGGAGCGCGCCTCTCACGCCTCATTTGCTCACCAGAAGACGCCGACATGCCGCCCCCGCCCAAGCGCGTGAAGCAGGCCGAGCCCTCCAGCGACGAGGAGCGCCACAGCAGCGACAGCGACAGCCCTGTAGAAAGCTCAAGCAGCGACGACGACGACGCGTCTCAGGAGGTGACTACCTCTGCCTACCTGCGTTGTAGGCTCTTAGGATCTTTTTTTTTCACTCGCAAAAAATTGATGCTTTGCTCTACGGGCACACCTAGCTCGAGACAGTGCAGGCGGACTTCGCCTTCTTCGACCCCAAGCCCAACGACTTCCACGGCGTCAGGCTGCTGCTCAAGACCTACCTCGACTCCAAGCCGTGGGACCTCACCGGCTTCGTCGACCTCATCCTGGAGCAGACCACGGTGGGCACTGTTGTCAAGATGGCCGACGATGAGGAGGAGGACGAGGAGGAGGGAGAAGGAGATGGCGGTGATAAGAGCGATGGCGCTGATGATGATGATCTGTTCGGTCTCATTAGCGTGCTCAATTTGGGAAGATATGGTGTATGCACAATCCACTCGCTCTATAAACAAGTTGCTGGTGTCTGGTTAGTTACTGCTCAGGTGGATTTCGATTGAACACCTTGCTGCTGTTGCCTCGCAGGAGCACCGCTGCATCAAGGATCTTAAGGATTATCTGCTTGCTGTTTGTGGCGACAAGGATACCAAGAAGAAGCTCAGGTCAGTGCTGGAAGAGAAAGCGTCTACTGTGGGCCTGCTGTTATGTCGGCGCTTTGTGAATTTCCCATATGAAATGGTGCCTAAGCTGTATGATTCCCTCTTTGACGAGGTTTTGTGGGCAACAGAAGATGAGGTGGGTTTTCTGTTGTCAAGCACATTCATTTCTGTCTATTTTATTCATATTATGAATTTGCAACTGTGTCTGCATGTCTAAAGCCAACACAAGAACTACGAGACTCCTTCCGATTCAAGCAGTACCTGTTGGTCGCCAGAATCTTTGAGGTGAGCAATGTAGTCTGTTTCTTTTACCTCTACCCATCTTACCTGAATATATAAAGCGGCATGTTTTGTTGCTCAGTAGAATCATATAAAAGTGTTGTCTGAATCAAAGATTCAGGAGTAATTGTGCCCTGTATATGAAATGGAAGTGCCTTTACTCTTTCGAGGATCACCATAGTCATACTAACACACTTGACTCCATCACCGTGCAGAGAAAAACTCTTCCAAAGCATAAAGCAAGGAACAGCAAAGATGAGGATGAACCTGTTATCTATCCCAAGTTAGAGGATGAAATTTTTCGTGAGGTATCGATACATGGTACTGAGATATTTGTTATTGTGTATTTCTTTCAAAGGTGCTAACGGATCTTCCTTCTCAGCTTAGTTCATGGTCTTTCACTTTCCCAATACATGCTGAACAATCGACTCAGCAGGAGGTCAGTTGTGTTTAATAATTCGATGCTATATTCTGTCCTGAAATGTGATATGTGATATTCCTTTTATCATACTTTTGTACCATGTATAACCGTCAACGGGTTCACTTGTGTGTATGGCACTATGGATGTTTTTATTATTTTTTGTTGGATTCAGAATGCATAAGTGCTATCTATGTGCTAAGGAAATACTAGTAGACAAACCAAGCATGCCAAGTAGGAATATTTCTTGCACTTCCATTGTACCTTGATCTATTGATTATATTTTCATTCTAGCAGTCATTTGTATTCTGCCATTTCCATCAGTATCTGCATCCGTATCTGCATGCTATCCAAATCTGATGTTGTCTATACATACCTGCTTGTGAAAATTTAAAATTGTTTCTAAATGGGATTTTATGTCTGCCCTTGCAGATGAAGAATTACAACGAGATGGGCTTAGTGATGTGCGTTAGAGCTGAAGCAATTCCCAAGTTCCGCAACAGGTTGGAGGCTTTGGTATCTGAGCAGTAGTCTGTTTGCGCATAGCAGGCCATGTTTGGAATTTTGCTGCTGTCCACATAGTATAAGAAACATCTACATTTTTCTTGCTATTAGTAGTTCCACTGAGTGCAATTGACACTGCAGAAGTGAGAAATTAAGTACCAGCTTTCCCACAGATGTGAGGTTTTTTCTGCAAGAGGGAACCATTTATGAACTAATGCAACTCTTCATGTACTGATATCAAGAGATTTTTTAAGGTGTCTTGGGTTGCTTGAAGACTAATCTGTGAGCATCGCAATTTAGCTGAAAAGCTATTTACAACAATCCTAATCTATGAGCTTCTAAACTGCCAATCACAAAGAGAGGGCACCTGTTACCCCTACTAATTCAAAATGGTCCGAGGATACATCGCATGGTGTCTCCTAGAAAAAAGTCATTTCACACGAGCAAACTTGAATGTCCTTTTCAAGGGCGTCGGCAGCCATGACATTATCTGGGAAGTTCGACGACTGGACTCTTGCCTCATGGATTTGCCACCTCCTTCTTCGCCACATGATGCTTGAGCCCTTTCTTGTTGTCGGTAGCATCAATGGAGATTGTTGAACCCTCGTTGGCTTCTCCTTTGACCAGCATTTCCGAGAGCACTATCATCACATTCTTTTGCACCCACCTCCTTATTGGCCTTGCGCCATACATCTGCAAGAGGCAAAGCATATATGGTCACCATAGCATGTGATCAACCGGTAAATAGGAAATAAATCCCTAGATAATTTTGAAGGAAAAATAATGTACTTACTGGGTTGTATGATTCTGACATAATGACGTCTAATGCGGCATCGTTTGCAACTAGAGATGCCCTTGTGAGCTACTCTGGCCACGGCGATCTTCATCTAGATTTTCACAACCTCCTTCAGTTGGTCGTGCGAAAGCGGCTCAAATATCACAATCTCGCTCAGTCTATTTAGAAGCTCAGGCTTGAAGTGTTTTTTAACCTACACGAATAAGTATATATGACAATCAACAGACAAGGAAGGGTAGTTTGATTTAGGATTCAGAAACAAACCTGTTTCATGAGAAGATCCCGTGAAGCTTCCATCGTGCTTTCCCCAACCATCCCTGCTATCAAATGCTCTGCTCCCAGATTTGAGGTCATAATGATGATGGTATTCTTGAAATCTATTGTCTTGCCTTTGCCGTCAGTCAAGATTCCATCATCAAGGAGCTGAAGAAAAACGTTCATCACCGAGTAATTTGCCTTCTCCACCTCATCAAAAAGGATGATACTGTATGGGCGCCTTTTCACTTTCTCGGTCAGTTGTCCACCATCTTCATGGCCATGATAGCTTTATGATGCCATCAAAGAAGCAGTAAGATCAATCCAACCAAAGACTTTGTATGATAATGTAATGTTCAAAAGAAAAAGAAAAAGTCCAAGACATAGTAGACAAATTAAACCTTGGAGGTGCTCCGATGAGACGCAACACAGCTCCACTCCCAATATATTCGGACATGTCAATGCGAACCAACATCTTCTCACTGTCAAATAGCTGCTCGGCAAGAGCTTTTGCAAGCTCCGTCTTTCCAACACCAGTCGGGCCCAAGAAGACAAAAGAGCCTATGGGTTGGCCAGGCTGATCAAGACCGGCCCTCGAACATAAGACCGCTTGTGCAACCAGCTTTACCGCTTCATCTGGCCAACAACTCGGTCATGCAGTCTGTCCGCTAGGTGGATTAACTTATCCTTCTCCTATTGAACAAGCATATTGACAGGAATTCTAGTCCATCGGCTCACAACCTTCAAATAATAATGCTGGAAATTTGGATGACGAGCACATCTCATTGATTTAAACAGTACAGTAAACACAAATGTCAATAGGAAGAGAATGCCTACCTGTGCGACATGGTTGAGTGCAATAGTTGCTTCCTTCACTGCATTCGCAGAGCTACTTTGCACAGTGTTCACTTCATCTTCTTGGTTATCAATCTGCATCGTCTTTTTGACCGCAGTATCGCACGCTTCGTCAATCAGATCAATAGCTTTATCAGGAAATTGACGACCGGTGATGTAACGCCCTGCGAGGTCTGCAGCGGCAACAAGAGCGGCATCTTGGATTTGCAAGCCATGGTGCTCTTCATACCGCTGCTTTAGCCCCCGCAGGATGGCAATGGTCGCCTCTGTGCTCGGCTCCTCAACGTGCACCTTCTGGAACCGCCGCTTCAGCGCGGCATCCTTCTCGACGTACCGGCGGTATTCATCAAAAGTCGTCGCGCCCACGCAGCGGATGCGGCCGCGTGCCAGCGCCGGCTTGAGCATGTTGGCAGCGTCATTGCTTCCCCTTTTATCACCGGCGCCAGGAAGCATGTGCATCTCGTCGATGAAGAGGATTATCTTGCCGCCCGCGTCCTCTGCTTGCTTGATCACTTTCTTGATGCGCTCCTCGAACATGCCGCGCCAGACAGTCCCGGCCACCAGGGCCACGGCGTCGAGCTCCACGACGCGCGCCCCGGCGAGCTGCGGGGGGACCTTCCCGGCGGCGATGCGCTGCGCGAGGCCCTCGGCGATGGCAGTCTTGCCGACCCGGCCGCGCCGACGAGCACGGCGCAGTTCTTGGTCTTGCGGCAGAGGATGGAGACGACGCGGTCGATCTCGTAGTCGCGGCCGACCACCGGGTCGCCTGTCTTGCCGGTCATGTCCCGGCCGTAGGTGCGCAGGCACGCATTACGTTCGTAGTACCTCCACGCTGCCCAGCACACACGAGCGACTGCTCCGAGGCAGACCAGAGGTTCCAGCTCTCGCCACACCCTGCACATATGAACCTGGGAGCGCGATCCAATAGCTCCATCACACGCCTGCATACTCCACGTCCCCAGCAGTGGATCGTAGACGTGCGCACCTTTTGCAGTGCCTCCCATGCAGACCATCGAAATTAATTAAGCCCTAACCTGAACAAAGGCAAAGCACTTCGCGCATTAGTGCTTCAATTCACACGTATAATATAGAGAGTATTAATCCCACGTACATGCATGATCGAGATACCTTGTCATGCAAGGATCAAACTAACTACCTGTTTCACTGTTTGTTGTAATCAAACTTTTGTTTGCTTGGAGGCAGGATTCAAGACAACTAATATGCAATTTCACTGTTCCTCTTAATCTAACACATTAACAAAGGACTCGGAAATATTGAAATTGAATACCAGAGTCTTGAGCGCAGCTGCTCCAGTGCTCCGCGCCGCCGCCTCGACCTGATCAGCTGCGCTCCGGCCGGCGCCTTTTTTCAGACTTGTAAAGCACTAGGATTGGTGGCCGGTGGCGTGCGGGCGCGGTGGAGGCTCCGCTCCTCCTCTTCCCCCGGCGGTCGGCCGGCCGGTCTGCCCCGTGGCTCCGGCGTGGCGAGTTCCCCGGCCCGGCGCGGGATCTGGCGCGGGCTGCCCAGCCCTAGCCAGAGCTGGGCTCTACGGGCGTGGGGGTCTGCTGGCCGCCTCTGGTTGGAGGGCTTCCCATGGGCCTGCGGAACTTGGGCGGCCGGCGTGGAAGCCTTGGGATGCGGACCTCGGGCGGCCGGACGTAGGAGGGCCCGTCGCAGGCACAGGAAACAGGTGGTGGTGGTCTCTCATGTCGTGATCCTCGCATGTGCCAATGACAGGCCCGGTGGTGCTAAGATCCTCGGGCGAAAGCTCTGCTCGGTCCTTGACTGATGCCGGCAATGGCGGCGCTCAAGTGCGTCGTGCTCCTTCCTGAAGGCGTTGTCGTTTGGATCTCACCATCCGAGGTATCTCCAGGAGAAATCCGAAGAATCAGCTCGCTGGTTCGGGCGGCGGTGGCGCCTCAACGTCACACCCCCCATGGGGGCGTTGCCTTGGAGTCCTGGATTTGGCGGTTTTGAGGTCGGCCTGTGAACCATCTTTTGACGGATGTTAGGGCCTTAGGTTGCACCGGCAAGACTGATATGCAGATGACTCTGAGCGGTGCGTTTTCGTCGGTCCTGTCGGTACTGGAAAAGGCGTCTCTGGACCTCGCTTCTCTCTTTCTGGCGCAGGACCTCCCTTTCAGGTGCCGACTGTTCCGACAAGCGTGGCCGTGGCGGGCTTATCTCAGTGCAGCAGATGGGCGTGCTTTTTGGTTGCTGAGATGAAGTCGAAGTCGCTTCATCGAGAGTTTACAGGCAGGTAGGGAGTGTGATGAGCGATGGACGATGACATTACAGGCAGTCTTTGAGCCCGGATTTTCGTCTGTATGTGTTTGGGTTGGCCGGCTTTGTTAGGGTTGCTGCCTCGTCGGTTCTAGCTATGGCCTAATTTAGTTAGGTAGCTTCCCGACGCCCGTTGCAGGGTATTGGTGCAAGGGATAGTTCCCTTGATGGCTTCGGCCGGAGTTCCTCGATCCTAGCATTAGACCTAGTTCAGCTAGGTAGCTTCTCGAGGGCTACGGCCGGTGTTTCCCTTTGTATGGTTTTCGGCCCGGTTTCCCTCATAAACGGGGCCAATTCTCTTCTTCTTAATAGAATCGCAGGAGCTCCCTGCCCCTTTCGAGGTGTTACTTCGAAAAAAAGCACTAGGATTTGTCCGCTACTAGGCCTCAACGCCCTCTACTGTAGAAGCCCAATGGGCCCAAGACCAAACTTGGCCCACCAACCAAAGGCACTTCATGCCTAGCACACGAGCAACGTGCTGCTTGAGCTTTGTGGATCAGTTTGGGTTAGGGAAGCAGATCTATGGCTTACGTGGGTCATGAAAAGCTGGGCCGCAGCCCACGCGCGAATGCAGCCCACTTCAGCTCCCCCGCAGCCCCTTCGTCACTCGGCACCGTCCGATTGAATCCGACGGGACAAAACAGAGCGCGCCATCTGCTGCGGGAGCGCGCGCTCGGCGGGTCACTCGGCACCGTCCGATTGAATCCGACGGGACAAAACAGAGCGCGCCCTCTGCTGCGGGAGCGTGCGCGCGCGGCGGGGACCGTCACGGCTTTCGTAGCGCGTTCGGTGGGGACCGTCACGGCTTTCGTAGCGCGCAAGCTGCTATACACTGCTATTTAAAGGGGGCTCGAATATTCAGTTTGCACAGATTGGTTTGGTAAACTAGTAATGTAAGGACTTATTCAGATCGTTTTAGTTTTATTTTAGTCTCCATGCTTAATGCTTAACTATCTCTTTTTCTTTTTCTTTTTGCAGCATGTGGCAACTTATCAAGAACGGCGGCAAGATTGGAGTGGCCGTGGTCTGCGAAGACGAAGCACCCGCACGCCGAGGAGGGCTTCAGCTTCTGGCTTCGGCGGCGGCCCCGGCCGCGGCGGCGGCGGCGGCGGTGGTGGCGGCGGCGGTGGTGGCGATGGCAGCGGCGGCGGCGTAGTCGTGTGTTTGGTTGACTCTCCAGTTTTGCTAGATTGTATTGAGATGGAATATGACTGGTGTTTGGTTGCTAGATTGTACTGAGATGGAATATGACTGGTGTTTGGTTGTGTTTGGTTTAATCACTTGGGTGATGGAAGCATCAACAGATAGTATTATCTCGTTTTAGTATTTGTCAACAGATAGTATGTTTTCCTCTGCAGAGTAGAGATGTGAAATCTGTGATGCAGGAAATGGTAAAAGTGAACTGCACCAGGATGAATGGATGATGATGCTGCTGCTGCTGCAGTTAACCAATAAAAGGAAAACGAGAGGAAACCGAAGCCCGCGCCGCAGCTTTAAAAGTGATTCTGAGTGCTACAGTGGGAAGGAGGGAACCTAGTTTTCAATCCCCAATGTAATAGATACGATGTTTTGCAAGTGCATGCATGTCATTCTGCTTACCGATAGTGATTGCCGGAATAATACTCCGACACCACTCATGTTAAAGCACTGTTGTGATTTTGGGCGACCGACCAATAAGCACTAAGTATTAGAAGTACGTGGCTTATGGGGGATATCACACTTACACAAGAAACTCTCTTATTCACTATTAAAATTTTGATACAATTCTTTTAGTGGCTACCCTACCTTTTTACCTAATGCCACTCATCTCTCACTCTCTCTATGCTCATGGTGGCGCTTCTTCTCTTGGTAACTTGGAAGGGGAGGGCACCCCTATTTATAGTTACACAAGCCTGTTGGATTAGTGCCAAGTGGCACACATCCAAACCCTACACTAGAAATATTCCGTCTCTAGAATTCTCTTCTAAAATATCCACCTATTTAATATATTCCATAATTCTAGAGTACTTCTTTAAAATATTTATACCATACTTATCCTTGATTTTTTCTAGAGCATGCTCCTCAAATATCTTTCTCTTGTAATCCTCCAATGTCTTCTAGACTCTTCTCACTTTGGTCGACGTGGCGTGGGCCCGGCTCGCCTGCCATGAGTAGGGATGAAAACGGAACGGAATATTTCCGTCCGTTTCCTGGAAAAAGGGAAACGGT
The DNA here is from genome assembly GCA_019208055.1 of Stipa capillata. Taxonomy (NCBI): domain Eukaryota; kingdom Viridiplantae; phylum Streptophyta; class Magnoliopsida; order Poales; family Poaceae; genus Stipa; species Stipa capillata. The sequence continues at coordinate 35,430 of JAGXJF010005129.1, read as the reverse complement.
AACTTTTACACTGAAACGAAAACGGTAATTGTCGGTACGGAAACGGAAACGGAATTTTTACGCGGAAACGGAAACGGAAACGGGTAGGCCTTTTCCGTCGGAAACGAAAACGGCATCGGTAATCCCGTATTAGAAAAACGGAAAATTTTCGGCCCATCCAGTCATCTGGCCCATCTGGTCCGGCCCATCTGGTCATCTGGATCCCTAACCAGGCACCAGCCCTCTTCTCTTGTTCCCAAACTCCCGAACTCTACCCCCGCCGCCCCCGGTATAGCGCCGCCGCCTTGCCGGAGCCGGTCGTTCTCCGTAGCTCCGCCGCACTCCTCCCCACCCCGTCCTCCGCCGGTCCGTCCCCAGCCATGACGCCTGGCGCCGGCCATCCTCAGTGGCTCCGGCACCCTCCTCCCACAAGGCGACGCCGCCCCCCCTCGGCCGCCGCCTCGCTGGAGCCGGCCGTCCTCGGCAGCTTCGCCATGCTCCTCCCCGTCCCGCCCTCCGCTGGTCCGCCCCCAGCCACTATGCCCGGCGCCGGCCATCCTCTGCGGCTCCGGCACCCTCCTCCCACTGGACGACGCCGCCCCGCCCCCCTGGCCACCCACGCCCGGCGCCGTCCATCCTCCGACCACACCGCCTGGTCCTGCCCCCACCCTACCTCCCCCCAGGGCCACCTGAGCTTCTTCACCGACGCCTCACCGTCTCACCGTGCCTCTCCACCGACACCGACCCCTCAACGCCGCCACCTCAATACCACTCTCCGCCTCTCACGCGCGTCGGCGCCATCGTGGGTTCACTACTGTCTCAAATCTTGGACATTGATTTTTGAATTTTGAGGTATGATCGTATGAGCTCTTAAGCTTTTGTTGGTAGGAGAGAGTGTTAGTTAATTTAGGTGTTTTATACATAACTTGTTCTTGTCAATTGCAAATTTGCAATGTTCTCTCGCACACTTTATGCTTATAATTCGTACACAATGTTTGCTAAAGTATTTATGCTACTGTGCTACGCATTTTGTGCTTTGATTTCATTGTTCAAAGATTTTCTATACTAGCTTTGCTCTATACTGTTTCTGAATTTTATCTTGATCCAATTGTATATGATATGTGGTTATTCACATATTGGGAAATTAAACTACTTTGTTGTCTTTCTGATGTTTTCGTGCACATTTTAAGGGATTTTTATGTTCCGATAAATATTCATTATCGCTTTGTTTTCGACCGTGTGAGTCATGTGTTGACTCTGACAATAGTTGTGATGAATATCTTGCCATCTTATGAGGAGTTGAATATTTGGTTGCATGAATTCAAGGTTGAACTATTTGCAATATATTTGATTGATTGAGTTTCTCAATTTGTCTCAAGAAAAAATTGAGTGGATAAATGATTTTCTCGACTGACTTGGGTCAAGTGGAAAACTTGTGCTCGCAACGCTTTGCTTGGTCTATTGTGTGTAGGTGCGAGTTGGGTGCGGCGATGGTTCGGCCATATGGACCGGCATGATAGCTTGGAGGGCTGAGATGCGGTCAAGGAGGTGCGACGACATCGTGCGGCTTAAAAGCATGTACGCGGACGACAAGAAAGCGGGTGGAGACGAGACGTGAGGACCAAGTCAGTGCGAGGGCGTTTTGGTAAAAACGCGGAAACCACCGAAGCTCAACCAAGAAACTGCGGCGGCGGCTGGAAGCGGTTTAGGGTTGGAAGCTTAGGGTGGAAGGAAAATCGAGAGATGGCTAAGCTATTTAGGCCCTGTTTGGTTGAGCTGTGGCTGTTGTAAAAGCAGCTGTTGGCTGGCTGTTTGAGAAAGCAGCTGTGGCTGTTGACAGCTGAGCCTGTTGTTCAGGGTGTTTGGTTGAGCTGTAGCTGTTGGCTGTGTACGAAGGAAATGTCTGAAATGCCCCTAAAGTGCTGAGAGTACGTATGTATACTGATTTGAGTGTATTTGTACGTATGGACGCTTGCGTTAGGGTTTTCTTTTCGGATGGCTAAAACGATAAATAGTAATGATAAATAATAATAAAATGATAAATGATAAATGATCAAAAAAATGATTAAAATATAAATGATAAATGATAAAAAAATATAAATGATAAATGATAAAAATATCCCTAAAAATATAATAAATACAAAAAATAAAAATACAAATATAAATGTAATATAAATTCTTGCTTAAAACTAATTTACAGACAATATACTATATAAATACTTCTTTAAAATAAATTTGCAGAAAACGATAAATACAAATACAACTATAAATAAAAATTAAAAAAAAGGAAAATAAAAGGGCCAGGGGGCATCGGCCACCCAGCCCTAATCCACCGCCGCCTCCCTCCTCGGTCCCCGCCGCCGCCGGTCCACCGCCGCCGCCGGTCCACCGCCGCCGCCGGTCCACCGCCGCCTCCTCCTCGGTCCCAGCCGCCGCCGGCCCCTCCCCTCCCTCACCGCTTCTCTCTCACCCGAGTTCCCTCTCACGGCGGCACCTCCCTTCCCCCACCGGCGCGTGCTTCTCCCTCCCCCAGGCCGGAGCTCCCTCCCCCCGAGCCCTCCCCCCTGAGCCCCTCCTCCCCGGCCGGAGCTCCCTCCCCCCGAGCCCCTCCTCCCCGGCTGGAGCTCCCTCCCCCCGAGCCCCTCCTCCCCGGCTGGAGCTCCCTCCCCCCCGAGCTCCCTCCCCCATCACCTCCCGATCCAGCTCTGCATCGCATCCCCCCGACGCACCGACGTGCCGACGCGCCCCGCAGTCCCCTCCTCCGCGTGCATCGACGGCGAGGTCGTCCCCTGGTACCGGATCGAGCGCGCCCTCCTCCCCACCGGCGGGTCGTCCCCTGGGACCGGATCTGCTCAGATCTGTGAGGGCAGCGGACCTGCTGCGTGCTGCGAGCATCGCCAGCGCGCGGCTGCGCAGGCTCGACGCGGGCTCGCTTGAAGATCGGGCCGCCGTTCCCCGCGTCGGGATGGGAGAGACACCGGAGCGGAGGGAGTGGTCTGGAAAGGGCATTTGCCCGTAAATTGAGTGAACCGGCAGGGGCAAAAATGGAAAACGCTTCAAAATTTTAAGTGAATCCTTGCGGGAAGCTGCTCTACCCGAGCTTTTCGTTGTGGAGGACTTTACACGCGAAAGCAGCTGGGTGCTACTGGGAACAGCCGGTCCGAAGCCGTCCCTTTGGTTGGGCGTTGGCTTTTCTCAGGGCAAAAGCTGCTAGAAGCTAAACCAAACACCACCTTAGACGCTTTGGGATGCGTGCTAGGTAGCTAGGCCCATTAGGGCATGAGGCCCAAGAGTGGAAGAGGGGGTTGTCCCTCCCCACTATAAATAGATGATGAGGGTTTTCTTAACCCTTAATCCTTTGATTAGCTTGTGAGAGCTGCACTTTGTGAAGTGCTTTGCCTAGATGAGAGGCTTGTAGACTCCAAAGAAAACCCACGAAAATTCAATACAAAAATATTTCCTCAATTCCTTTGTGTTCTTGAGTCATTCTTCTTTTTGAATCTTTGTGATTTTCGTTTTCTTGCTTTTCTTGTGAGTTAATTCTTGATATGGCAAGTTAGTGATGGAGTAATCACGTCCTATTTGATTTCATCCTAGCATATTCAAGAAATCAATCTCCCTTCTCATGTGTTGAGTTTGCTTGCAAGAGAAGAAAGAATTGGGGTTTTGCAATTGACTTGCTTGGGGGCTAATCTTTGTGATTTAAGAGATGGAATAGGTTGCTGAGATATGTGAGAGATCATCCTGTTGATTTGAGATCAAAAACCCTCACGAGCAACAAGAAATCAAAGATTTTGTTTTCGTCACAAGGCATCCCTAGACCCTTCTGCTAAGTTTCATCCCTTTTGGTTGGACGGATTTCAAACCGGAGCAAAAGTTCTAACGAAAATCTGGGTTTTCAGGTTTCTCGACTACATCCGGAGTGTCTAGGTTTTTTTACCCCGGAATCTCCGGGCTACCAGGGAATTTTCAGTGCTCTCGGGTCATACCCTGGAGTATCCGGACAAACCCCGGAATCTCCGGACCCCGGAGTGTCCGGAAAACCCCGGAATCTCCGGATCCCGGAGTATCCGGGGTAAAATGTCCGGAATGTCCGGATGTACATTTTCCTGACTGGTCAAGTTCACTGTTTTGGCCGTAACTTTTGCATCCGGACTCCGTTTTCAGTGATCTTGTACTCGTTTTAAAGCTAACGACGAGCTCCACGTCGTCAATGACTTTCTAAGATTTTTCCGCTGCATCTTCTTTGTCATTTATAGTAGTTTCTCAATAGCTATCTGTACTTGAGTTTGAAGAAAAATTTGTATCCAACATTCACCCCCCCTCTGTCGGGAAGCCGTCGATCCAACAGACCGTATTTGTAACGTATTCATTTTTAGTATTTTTCGCTTCCGTTTCTATGGCGTACCCGGTTTTAAGGCCGGATACTCCCTTGTGATTACTGTATCGGTCTCTGGATCAGTAGCCGATACACACAAGTTAAACATGTATATCTTTGTCATACACGTATATTTTACAATATGAAAATAGATCGTCCAGGTCAATAGTTTGATACCTGTAGCCCAATGGCTATAAACTTGCAGCAAAATTCAAGCGTTGATGAAGCCCGTCAATATGTCATACCCGACAGGAAACTGACTGGGGTTACGCCCTAGCTTTCGCGATTATAATCGTGTCCTCGAATTTAATGTCTCCGTCGTCTGGCCAAATCAACAAGCCAGGTGAGTACTTTGAATATATTCGCAAGCTAAGCCCCATTAAAGATTAATATGGCAATATTCCATGCAGGGTATTATTCAAAGGGGTAGCTCTAACCTAAGTTGCATGTTGTGTGGAAATGTAAGTTTTCAATTCAAATACGAATAGTAGATTCAAAGGCATTTTGAAATTCAAGGTAAAACAAATATTCAACTCATCTCATCTCATCTCATGCGGTAGTCACCGCTTTCCATCTCATTTCCTAGTATCGATAGCTCCACACACCGTCCGATGACGCCATCCATCTTTTGTTGGCTCCATCCATCGGCCGGTAGCTTCCACCTATCCGGTAACTAGGTTTACCAGCACCAGCTCGTATTCCTTCACCGTCAGGCAATACGGTTGGTTTCCTTTCTCCTGCAATTTCCTTGCCACCGACACGTGGCCTAAATTACACACTGTGGACATGTCATGCCCACGTCCTTAATCTCATTGCCCAGATTTTCGTGAACAAAACTTAGTCTATCCAATGTGTGGCCTTGCCAGTTCATGTCCATGACCGAGGACGCGGCTATTCGAATAGTTTTTTAACACTCTGCAGAGGTTGTACGGCTTTACCCACAAGATGTAAGTCCCCCTTGTAGCCGCACGTGTTCGGGTACACTTCACGAGGTGTACTGGCAGGGTTATTACAACGAGGCTTTTGCCCGCTTGCATACCAGAGTTGGACCCGCTAGATAAGATCTACCCATTATTTCGCTTATGCTCAGGCAGCCTGACACCACAAGCCGAAGAAATGGACTTATCTTTGTGTCAACCTCTACCCATATTTTACGTGGAGCTCGCTAGGAACTCTACCCACGTTTTCTTGCGTGGAGCTCACTAGGAACTCTACCCACATCTAACGTGGAGCTCGCTATGAACTCTACCCACGCCTAACGTGGAGCTCGCTAGGAACTCTACCCACGTACATGGAAGTCTTCACTCTCTTTCTACTGCCCACGGATGTAGACCCTAATACTTGCCAGGTTAATATGCCAAGTCCTTCCCATAAAGGACATGTGGACGTATGATAAGGAACTGGTTTAGTGGCACTTAGGTTCGGTCCTTGGATGATTCGAGCAAGACTCCCTCCCATCACACAGCAACCATGTAGCTTCCAGCTACTCCATCATCTCCCATAACACCCTTACATCTCTCACCCGAATCAAAATCATTCTCCGCTTTTGTTTAGGGTTTTGAAAACAATGGCAACATTTTTCAAATCATCACCTGGGGACGGCACTTGCCAGACCGAGGGTTTTATTCCCAATCCCGAAGGAGTTGGCGGTAGTTGATCCAAAAAGGGGTTTTCTTTCTAAGCAGGGCTAAGCGGGGCTAATGCCTATATTCCTAAATATTTTTGCTGAACGTACAATGGACATCAATTAATACTAGGGTTACAAGGTCAAGGTTTTACCAGTCCTAAGCCAATGCATCTACTAGGAATAACTAGTTCTACATAAAATAACGGTGTTATCCACATAGCATGCACGTTCGCAAACAAAATAATTAAGTTTCACAAATATAGGATTCAACATGATCAAGTGGGGAAAATGCTTGCCTGGCAATATTGTCCGGGTCTCGGTCTTGAACCCAATCCGATAATTTTCCGAAATCCTTTGTGCGTTATCTCCTATCGTTGGTATCTACACGTCGAGAGTACGGCGAATAAATCAATGCGAGGAAGAACCAATTAAAAGCCAACATACACTCATAAACTTAGAACGTGTATTCTGATCCTAGCGTTATTAGGGTTTCCAGGGGGGGGAAGGAATCCCTGTCACATGAAATAAGGGCTTACATAAAACTAGAAACCAGTCTCCGTTGAGCAATATCATATCCTTAACTTAAGTGTCCCTGGTTTTCATATTTGAGTTGAGCTTGGAGGGTATTAAAAGGTTCTCAAACCTTTATAAAGTTAGATAAAAAGTTCGGAAAACAAGTTGCTAAAGTACATACCTCACCTAAGGGACATGGGGACTTTAGGGTTCTACATCCTGTTATTCCTTTGAGACATAAAATGTTAACGTTGTAGTGTCCTACTAGTGTTAAGAGGTTGGTTGGTTAAAGACAAATCTCAGGAAAATTAATCGACTGATTTGGAGTTGTCTTAAAAGGGAAACATATATGACATATATTTTGGAAATACAATTGAGTTCACAACCTAAGGTATTATAATAAGTATGAGAATGATACTAACATCGTGTTTATGAGGTTTTTAAGAAATTAGTAAAAAGGATCGTTAGATTCTATTAAGTGATTTTAGATAAATCAATGTCCGAAGGTTGCTTATATATGGGTTGTTTGCTGGTTAAGGGTGTCTGGTTTTAGGGCCGATGTCGAACGCGTACTGCAGAACTGCCCTTTTCCCTAGAGGAAAACATGCTTCGGTTTGGGCAAAGAAGGGAACTCGGGAATACGCCTTCGAGAGGTGAAGGTGTATTTTGAGCAGCGAGGAGTATGCGTTTTTGAGAAAGGAAGGCATAAACGGAGGTGTGCATCTGAGTCAGCTTGACGGTGGGCCAGCTATGGGGTGGGGCCCGCATGTCATGGATGTGGGCGGTATTCATTTAGGTAAAGAAATTCGTTACTGGGAAAATGGAAAAAAAAGAAACAAATTAAGGGAAGGAATAGGGAGAGATGAGCGTTTGGACTGCTCGTTTGGCTCAGGTGAGCTGCCTCTGGTTGTGCCCGCCGGTGGCGGTGGTAGGGCGGCACAGGCGGGGCACGTGCTGGCAAACGGGTAGCCGGCGGTGGTCGGTGGAGAGATGTGGCACTGAGTAGGGGAAGTCTACCCGGGAGGAGACGGCAACTGCGGAATCCCTGGCTATCGTGGTGAAACTGCCCGAGGCCCGTCGGCGGTGGTTTACTGAGGCTGCAGCGACTTTACTTGAGTTCGATGGCCGGCGGTTTGCTGCGGCGGGGCCTCGGCTACAGCGGCGTCTCGCCTCGGGGTCCTCGTCTGCGGTGCTGCTCACCACTTGCTGATGGCGGCGAGGAAAAGGGTGCTCGAGTAGTAGGAGCTGCAGCAACTCGGCTCAGAAAGAGGAAAGCTCAAACAGGATAACAGCAGTTGGGAAGATGGGAACTTGAACAGCGGCCATGGCAGCTCAGCTTCTTGAAGAAGATCAAGGAAGGGGAGCAAAAGGGAGCTCGGGCCTTGGCTTGTGAGGAGCTCGGATAACAGGAGTTGCAGAGGCAACTCAGGCCGGAGTTGAGAGAGTGGAGCTTGGGGGAGAACCGCGCTGTAGAAGGGAAGCTGGGTTGCTCGGGATTTTCAATGGCGTGGAGGAGAGCTTGGTTCTGCTCGTGTGAGGAAGAAAGAGGGGCTTGAGGTGGAAGATTTGGGGCAGATGGAAGGTTGAAGGCATGAGGTGCTCGGACGGATTTTCTGGAGCAGCTCGGGGATTTGTTTGGTTTGAAGATTAGGAGGGAGACAGAAGGCGGCGGTACGCTGGGGGAAAACACTGGCCGAGAGCGGCTTGTTGAGGACCAACGGCAGTGTGCCCGGTGGTGGCGACGCCGGGGTTGACACGGCGGCAGCTCGAGAAGCTCGAGAGCTCGCCGGCGGCGGCGCTTGGAGAAGCTCAGCTCGGGTAGAAGAAGGGAATGGGGCCTGAGCTCGGGGAGAAAAGAACCGGGGGAGGGAGATGGGAGCTGCTCGGGTGAGGGAGAAAAGTGACAATGAATCCCTGAGAAGAATGGAGGTAATGGAGTTTGAGTGAATGCAGTGAGGAAGAAGGGAATGCGCGGCACAAGAAGCTCTGGTTAGCTCATCAGGAAGAGGAAAAAAGAAATGGGAGCAGCTCGGCTTAGAGAAATTAGTGAAGAAGAAGGTGGCAGGAGAGAAGCTCAGCTGCAGCTTGACTTGGATTGAGAGGGTGAGAGTGAGGGAGAGATGCTGGGCTGCTCGGGTCTTAAAGGAGTGGAGTGCTCGGCTTGACACGGAGTGGACATAGGGAGTGATGCATTTGTGCATTAATGGCGGTGAAATCAACGCCGCCACCTCAATACCACTCTCCGCCTCTCACGCGCATCGGCGCCATCGCGGGTTCACTGCTGTCTCAAATCTTGGACATTGATTTTTGAATTTTGAGGTATGACCGTATGCTACGAAACGCGGATATGGCCAAAAACCGTCGTATCAGAGGTCCGATACGTTCGGATATGCCTGGATATGTATCATGTACGTATTCACTGATTTTCTAATTTTTAGAAAAATAAAATTAATATGAATACTTCTAGGATACACTCTGATACTTCTTAGATACGTTCGGATACTTTTAACCCTAAACCCGTAAATTTCACCCCAAATTCCCAAACCGGGCTCCCATCTGTGCACAACACCCGCCTCCCTCCCCTTTCCATGACGCCGCCACCGCTGCCGCGCCTGCATCTCGCCGCTGCCGCCGCCCTTGCATCTCGCCGCTGCCGCCTGCCTTGCATCGCGCCGCCTCCCCCTCCCCTGCATCGTGCCGTGCGGCCGCCGCTGCATCTCACCGCCGCTGCCTGCCCTACATCGCGCCGCCTCCCCCTCCCCTGCATCGCGCCGCGCGGCCACCGCTGCATCACGCCGCACCACCGCTGCATCACGCAGCCATCGCACGGCCGCCGCTGCTCCGCATCGAGCCCGGCAGCTCGCGTCTACTCCACCTCCTCTCTCCCCGTGCTGGCTCGCCAGTTCTTCCTCCCTGTTGCCACTCCTCCCTCCCCTTCACTGCTGCGGTGCTCCCTCTTCGCTCCAGACCGCGAGGCTGGTACTCCACCAGACCACCAGCTCCATCTCCGGTCTCCGCTACAGCCCACGCCGGCTCTCCACTGCTCCCTTGGTCCTTCGGCTTCACTGCAATAAGGTCAGCACTCAAGTGTTCTTGTGCCATGTGTAGTCACCATGTGTAGTCAGTGCATCTCACTAGTCAGTAGTCACCATGTGTAGTAAGTAGAGCTAGTTGTTCTTGAAAGCTCACCATGTGTAGTGTGTATCCTTTTAAGGTCAGCAATCTAAGCAATGGCTAGTGGTTCTCGTACTGGCAGTAGCAGTGGCTAGTGTGTATTCCTAAACTCTCACTTTTCCTATTTTGTTATAAAATATCATTAATTTCTATACTTTTTAATATTTATTATATATATATAGACGTATCCCCGTATCTGCAATTTTGTAAAAATGTCGTATCGCAGTATCACAGTATCCGTATCCGTATCCGTATCGCCGTATCCGTGCAACTTAGACCACATGAGCTCTTAAGCTCTTGTTGGTAGGAGAGAGTGTTAGTTAATTTAGGTGTTTTATACATAACTTGTTCTTGTCAATTGCAAATTTGCAATGTTCTCTCGCACACTTTATGCTTATAATTTGTACACAGTGTTTGCTAAAGTATTTATGCTACTGTGCTACGCATTTTGTGCTTTGATTTCATTGTTCAAAGATTTTCTATACTAGCTTTGCTCTATACTGTTTCTGAATTTTATCTTGATCCAATTGTATATGATATGTGGTTATTCATACATTGGGAAATTAAACTACTTTGTTGTCTTTCTTATGTTTTCGTGCACATTTTAAGGGGTTTTTATGTTCCGATAAATATTCATTATCGCTTTCGTTTTCGACCGTATTTGTAACGTATTTGTTTTTGGTATTTTCCGCTTCCGTTTCCGTATCCGGAGTTTCCGTATTCGTTTCCGTTCCGGTAAAAGGGTGCGGAAATGGAACTAGTAGAGCCTGTTTCCAACCGTTTCCGTTCCGTTTTCATCCCTAGCCATGAGCGACCGCGCCTGGTTTCGTCGCCGTCGAAATTTGGGTTGCTTATTTATGTGCTCTCTTGTCTAAGATAATGAGAAAAACATGCTTCAACTTGTGATTATGGTTTTTTGAATGCAATGCTCTTGTATGTCATCGAAAATGAAAAAATTCACTTGGATAGTTCGACTTTGACACGATGCATTAAACTGTCACTCCGGCCCGAGGCCTCGTAAAATTTTCAGAGCAAATCTTTGCATATTTTCAGCCCAGCCCACAGACCATCGGGCGAAGCCGTCAAGGTCCCTAGCGCCGCCTCCACGTGCTTCTCCGCCGCCACACTCCCCTCCCCTCCCCCGTCGCCGTCGTGCCGTGCTGCCTCTCACTGACCTCCGCCGCCGCCGCCTCCCCCTCCCCGTCCAGACATGTCCGGCGGCCGGAAACGTTCAGCTCCAGCTCCGTTCGCTGGCTTTTCTCCCTTCGCCCGCTCCCTCCTCTTCTCCGCCGTCTCCGGCTACTCCAAACCCCTACCTCCCCCCGCCGCCAAACCCACTCAAGGTACGCCTCCGCTCGTCCTGAAACCCCTGACCCTTGAGGAGCGCGCCTCTCACGCCTCATTTGCTCACCAGAAGACGCCGACATGCCGCCGCCGCCCAAGCGCGCGAAGCAGGCCGAGCCCTCCAGCGACGAGGAGCGCCACAGTAGCGACAGCGACAGCCCTGAAGAAAGCTCAAGCAGCGATGACGACGACGCGTCTCAGGAGGTGACTACCTCTGCCTACCTGCGTCGTAGGCTCTTAGGATCTTTTTTTCGAAAGAAAGTGGCAGGAGCTCTGCCTTTCTTATATAGGGTAGAAAACAAGGTTTACAGAGATTATGTTTAAGGAGAGAACAAACAGGAAGCGCTAAGGCGCAACACCCGGCGCAAGGGTCAGGAACTACTAGATACGAGGTTTATTCTTCTCTCTCATATGCCTCCCATCGGACAGCTCTGTTCCTAGCCCTGAAGCTTTCTATTGCCCTAGAAGCAACCTCGTCGATCGATTTGAAATTGTTTTGGAAGATCCGTCCATTCCGTTCGTTCCACAGGCTCCAGAGTCCGTAGATTAGTGTGCCGTATCTGTTCCTCCTGTCGTCGCCGTGAAGGTTTTCACCACATTTTTGCCACCAGGAGCTCAGGGTATCAGCCGCGTCTCCAAGAAGCTGGAGGGGAGGCAATCCGCTTTGCGCAGCAATTCTTCGCCAGACCTGTCTCGCGAAGGCACATTCTAGAGATGTGTGCAGAGCAGTTTCTGGATGGTTTCCGCATAATGTGCAAGTTTCCCCGTTTGGCCAGCCTCTCTCCTGTAATTTATCTGCTATCAGAACTCTGTTTTGGAGGACCAGCCAGACGTGAATTTTGCATTTGTTTTCTGCATTTGCTTTCCAAATATGGTCGCTTTGCAAGGATGGGAATGAACCCTGAAACTGTATGTTATACGCGGAGCTCGTGGAGTATTGTTTGGAGGTGGTCCAGCGCCAGGCAATGGTGTCTTCACATTGATCATTACGCGGAGTCTGGGCGATGAGATTCCAGAGTCTGATGAACTGCTGCACCTGTTCGTTGGTGTTAATTTTGCGTAGCGGCTTCAACCAATGGTTATCACGAAGTTCGGCTTCTACTGATCCGTTTCTCCTTTTAACAATTGCAAAGAGAGCTGGAGCCTCATCTTTTGGCTTAAGCCCGTGCAGCCATTTAGAGGTCCAGAACTTGGCCTTGTCTCCTTTGCCAGCTGAGATTACAGTTGAGGCTTCAAAGAGCGCCTTGTCATTTTCGTCGCAGGGAGATGACTGACCTTGCCAAGGTTTCGGGTCCGAGCTCCATTCCATCCAAAGCCATCTTAGTCTTAAAGCTGTTCCGAACTTCCCAATGTCTTTGATCCCGAGCCCTCCCAACTTCTTTGGTTTGCAGACTTGCCGCCAGCTCACAAGACAGTGACCTCCCGAGCAACCTTCGTCACCTTTCCAGAGGAAGCTTCTCATAATTTTCTCCGCTTTCTTGATCGCCCATTTCTGAATCTTGAGAGCCGAGAGGAGGTAAACTAAACGGGGTGAGAGGACTGATTGAATCAGAGCCAGCCTCCCCGCCCTACTGAGAAGCTTACCTTTCCATCCCGCAAGCTTGGCGGATAATTTATCAAAAACGGGCTGCAGATCAGCTCTTGTTAGCCTGGAGGTATGAAGAGGGAGACCCAGATATGTGCATGGAAAAAGCTTGAAATCTGCTGGGAACAATTGGGCGATGGGCTGCAGGTCAATCTCGTGACAGCTGATAGGGAATGCGTCGCTCTTTGAAACATTGGTGTGAAGCCCAGAAGCAGATCCAAAATCTTTCAAGCACTGAAGAATCGCCTGTATCTCTTGTATATTTGGGTTAGCAAGAATTGCTGCGTCGTCTGCGTATAAGGAAATCCTTAGCTCGTTCGGGACTCCTCTGATCGGTTTGATCAGCTTTCTCTCCATGGCTTTACGGAAGATCATCTGTATCGGTTCAATCGCGAGAATGAAGAGAAGAGGTGAGAGAGGGTCGCCCTGTCTAACTCCTCTTCTGTGCCAGACTCGGTCTGTCTTCTCCCCGTTGACGATGATCCGAGAGGAGGAAGTTCTAAGAAGGTTCGATAGCCAGTTGCACCACCTGTGACCGAAACCCAATTCGGAAAAAAGCTCTAGCATGTATTCCCAGCTCACGGAGTCAAAGGCCTTCTGAATGTCGAGCTTTAGGAAGAGGGCGGGAGTGTTGCGTTTGTGCAAGGAATGGATTGTGTTCTGGGTGAACAGATAATTGTCTTGAATGTTTCGCCCTTTTATATAAGCGCTCTGTGTCCAAGAAGTAAGGTTATTCATCTCTGGGGCTAGACGCGCTGCCATCATTTTGGTCACGATTTTCCCAAAGGAGTGGATTAAGCTAATGGCCTGTAATCTTTTATGCAACCAGGTTGCGCCTTCTTCGGGATGAGAACTATATCCGCTTCATTGAGGAGGTTGAGCCTGTTGGTCTGGAGATCTGAGAATTGTTTGATCGCTAGGGTGAGGTCGGTCTTTATAATCTGCCAGTATCGCTTGAAGAAGCCCATGGAGAATCCGTCTGGACCAGGCGATTTACCTGTTGGCATGCTATTAATAGCGTTTTTAATCTCCTCTTCAGGAAAGTCGACCTCGAGATGAGCTAGATTCCTGCTCTGTATGCCTATCGCCCTCCAGTCTAGAGTGCAAGTGCGCTGTTCCTTGGAGCCCATGAAATCGGTGAAATGTCGTTCTGCAGCTTTCTTCTTCTCATCTTGGTTGTAGATCTCCTGACCATTAACCAGGAGAAAAGGGATTCGATTTTGCCTATTTCTTGCGTTGATCTTTAGGTGGAAAAACTTTGTATTTGCGTCGCCTTCTCTTATCCACAGTTGATGGGATCTCTGTCTCGCTCTAGCTTTCTGAACTGCCGCCAAGCCCAGGAGCTTGTATTTTAGACAAGTCTTCAGCGCGTGCTCAAGGGAGGAAAGAGGTCTGAGCTCCTGAGCTGAGTCTAGCTGCAAAATAATTTCAGCCGATATGGCAAACTGCATTCTCGTGTTGCCAACGAGATTGTGCTTCCAGTTCTTGAGCGTTTTGGAGAGTCGAGTCAGCTTTATGTGGAGGCGTCGGAGGGCATCTGGGGTTAGCACTGGCTTGGACCAGCTCTGTTGGATTACCTCTTCCAAACCTGGCACTCTCATCCACCAATCTTCAAATTTAAAGGACCGGGCATTAACCTTTGATGGTCTCCTGTGAGCATGAGCGGAGAGTGATCTGAGAACATGGAGGAATCTGCTTGAAGAGCTACATCTGGGAATTGGACTTCCCACTCGGCGGAGCATAGCATTTTGTCAATTTGCGACATCGTCGGAGAAAGCTGTCCGTTGGACCAAGTGAACTTGCGCCCATGCAGCTTGAGTTCGCGGACCTGGAGATTGTCAATTGCTGCTCTGAAGGCACGAATTAAACGCGTGTTGATCTGGTTGTTATTTTTGTCAGCTGCCCTGAGAATAAGGTTGAAGTCACCTGCGATTAGCCATTTGTCTAGAGCTGCATGTTTTAGCTGCCTAAGCTCTTGAAGGAAAAGAGTTTTGTCTTGTTCCGCCTGTGGTCCGTAAACTCCCGTGAATGTCCATTTGAGGTTGGAGTCCAGGTGTTTAATTGTGGCTGTGAGAGAATAAGATCTGGGCATTGGTTCTGAGATGCTGAACAAACGGTTTGAGCAGGCCAGAATGATTCCTCCTCTTGTTCCATGAGCGGGAAGAGAGCAATAGTTAGGAAGGAAATCCGGTCCTAAAACCTGTAGGATTAGGCTGTCGTCTACAATGGATAATTTCGTTTCCTGTAAGCACACAAGGTTTGCCCTGTTCTGGTGAATAGCTTCTCGAACAGCATCTTTGCGCGCGTTATTATTTAGGCCGCGCACGTTCCAGGATAATATTTTCAGATTGCAAGACGACATGAGCGGGACGCCTTCTCTCTGCTGCTGTTTCTGTAAAGGGCGTGGCTGCTCGAGAAGTATATCCTGCGGAGACATGCATCTGTGATTCGGGGGCACACATCTAACAGGAGGTAAGACACCAAACACATTACATCATGCGCACAATGCTTAGCTGGGGGGCCTGCGCCAACAAACTAGCCGGCGAGGTTTTAGCAAGTTTCATAACAAAAGGGCGAAGCAGCGTACTGACGCCCGGTAGAACAACCTGATGCCTGAACAACACACGAGGTAAAGCTAGGAAATATATATAATGCATAGGAAAGAGAAAGCTCCTGGGGACCGCCGGAGGCTGGGCTAGGCTGCCGCGCCAAGCGCAGCATTGATATCGATCTTGCCCAGAGCACCTGCAAGGGTGGCAAAAGCCACGACTGTGTCCTCTGTCAGAGGCTCCTTGAAGAGATCCCTATAGCGTGCGAAGTGAACTGCTGCAGGATCGTCTTCGGCTTGAAGGATACCAAGCTTTTTCATCAGCAAGGACCTAGCTTTTTCCATCATTGAGAGACCCATTGAATTATTTCCTTTAGGGCCTCTGTTCAGCTTCTCCTTTCCCTTGATGCTTGCCTGCTCTGCTAGCTTTGCTTTACTTCTAGTGCATGGCACGGAGTGGATCAGAGGAGGCGGCAGCAGGCGCGTCACAAGCTGCCTGAACTGGGCTAGAGTCATTTCATCATCCACTTCTGATCCTGCTGAGTCAGTCTCTATTGTCGGAGCTTGCACTTCTCCTTGGTGGACAATCTGTTGTTCGTCCGGCTGTGCACTTCGCGTGCGTGTTGCTGGGTGGGCTGCGGAGAGCGCAGTCACTTCTGCTTCTTCCATCATAGGGTCTGCACTGTTGTGGCCGTCCACCGAGAGATAACGGACCTGCGCGATGAACTCTGTAAGCGGCTCGGAGACTTGTTGCGTACTTCCCTGGGATGGAAGGGCCTTGAAGTGCTGTGCCGGAGATCTTGAGCACTCTCGTGCTGAGTCTTCACCGCTTGCGGAGGTGTTCTGCAGGCTATCCCTTCTGGCTGAGCTTTCCCGGCATCGTCCTCCCCCTCGCCTGTTACGCCCAAAGTCCGAGCGTTCACCCTGCTCGCGACTTGCGCTGAAACCTCGCGGCGGATGAACGTCCCAGCCCGACGCCCGCCTACCTGTTTGACGAGGCGGGGGGCTACGGCTGCAGCTCCTGTCCGGAGCCCGGGGCCGAGACAGACGCTCCCGCATGGGCCGACGGCGCGTTAGGGAGAACTCATCTTTGACGCCGAGCTCCCAGTGGAAGGAGAGAGCTTCCGGGCCTCTGAAGGAACCCGAGGATGGGGGCGAGGGCTCGCCACTCCCCAGGCTAATGGAGCTTGACCTGCTGAAAGGAGGCTCTAACTCCGGCGGGTCGTAGTCAATAAGCTGATCCACATGGACGAGGATCGGGTGCGCCATTAGACGGAGCGGCTGGTCCCTGGGCGTGGGGCGATGGTAATGGAGCAGACCATCAAGAGAGCTGCTGGAAGGTCCCTGTTCCGGCGATAGCGGTCTCCTCAGGCTTTCATCTGTGTAGTACACGCCGGCTGCGGGGACTGCATTCGGATCTGGAGTTGTGATCCACACCCGCATGCAGCCCGTCTCTTTCTCCGCCAAAGGCTCATCGAAGTCGCCGTCCTGCAGGCCAGCTTGAGCGAGAAACGCCGCTACTGCTTCAGGTCCCCACTCCGACCTGGGGACTCCTTCAATGCAAACTCGCATTCTGTACCGAGGCTGATTTACGTTTCCTGTTGCTAATCTGGACCAGGGGCGGAAGCGGAGGTGGAGATCTTCTTCGTCGATGAAAGGCCTACGAAGGACCTCGTCTCGCATCTCTGTGGTTTTGAAAACCGCCAAGAACTCCTTAGGACCGTGCATCGTGACCTGTATGTCTTCCCGCCTCAAGTCGAAGAAGTCCGCAAGAATGCGTTGACGTGATCCTCCGGCGGCTTCTCCCACCCACCGCGATCCACATTCAGCTTCACGTGATCCTCCGGCGGCTTCTCCCACCCACCGCGACTAATACCTACTCTTCTCTTGTTAGCTCTTGAAAAGTTGATGCATAACACCAAATAGCCTGAGCTGAATGAGCTGAAGATTGAACTGGTTCAGCGCGGACCGCTCGCCTACGCTCCACCAAATATACCAGGAGGCGACAGCAACGAGCTCCTCCCATTAAATCCCCGGCGGCACCAACGCCTTCTCTGGCTTTTTATGCATCAGAATCTCCAGCAGTGAAACTCCCTCGTGAATGCTCACACAAGCTTCAGATAACGCCGGCCAAATCCCCAGATACTCCCATACTTCACGCGCACGGGGACACAAGAACAGAGCATGATCAATACTCTCACATTCAGAGAAACATAGCGGGCATTGACCACTTGGAATCATATGCCTATTCGCCAACACTCCTTTGCAGGGATTGCACCCTGGAGAGCACGCCATACAAAGATTTTCACCTTCGCCGGCAAATGAGCTGACCAGAGCTTCTTCCATAAACCATACTGCGCTGAAGGACCTTCAAGCTGGCTTCCATACTTCTCTTGCCACTCACAATAGTAGCAGACTTAACCGAGAAAGTCCCCGTTTTTGTGAGCCCCCAAGAAATGAAATCCTCCATCATCCCCACTGCTAACGGAATACTCAGAATGCGCCTAGCATCAATTGGCCAGAAAATGTCACGTACCAAGTCTGCATCCCACGTTCTAGTGTCCACATTAATGAGCTCACTCACCCTGGTCAGAACAACTGCTCCACGCCTTGTAAGAATTCTTCTCGATGAGCTGCTAGGAATCCAGGGATCACTCCATATATTTATGTTGGAGCCATCCCCCACCCGCCAAATGAATCCCTTCTTAAAACACTGGATACCTTCCCAAATACTTTGCCAAGTATACGAGCTACCTCTTTTAAGAGCTGCATTCAAAAGGTCACCGGATGGATAATACTTCGCTTTCAATACAGATGCACACAAAGACTCAGGTTCACATAACAGCCTCCAGCATTGTCTTGCCAACAGAGCTCGATTGAAACATTGAATGTCTCTAAATCCCATTCCTCCACTTCTCTTCGGGACACACATCTTCCACCAGCAAACCAGTGCATGTGCTTCTGCTGATCTTCATCTCCCCACCAGTACCGGGACATAGCAGAAGTTATCCCATTACATACTCGAGCGGGTAGTCTGAAAACTGACATAGCGTATGCCGGGATCGCCTGAGCAATCGCCTTCAGCAAAACCTCCTTCCCCCCAAGAGAAAGCTTCTTTTCCTTCCATCCAGATAGAACACCATTCACTCTATCACTAAGATGTCGAAAGCAGTCCGAACGATCAATCCCAACCTGAGTTGGCAGCCCCAGGTATTTGTCTGTAATAGCTTCCGTAAGAATATTCAAAGAACTGCATACGCCAATCCTTGTGTCCACAGGAGTGTTCGGACTGAAATAAACGCTTGATTTCGCTTCGCTTACCCGCTGGCCGGAAGCTTGGCAGTAAGAATTAAGTGCTCCCCGGAGACTAGAAGCATTAGTACTGTCTGCTCGCATCAAAATCAGCGAGTCATCCGCAAACAATAGATTGGAGACTGCCGGAGCCGCTCTGCACACTTTCACTCCCACCAACCTTCCACTGTCTTCCTCATGCCTGAGCAGACTGGTTAAACCTTCAGCACATAACAGGAATAAATAGGGGGATAAAGGATCTCCTTGACGAAGCCCCCGAGTTGGATGAAACACCTGGGACTCCTGCGAATTCAGCCGAACTTGGTACGACACCGAAGAGACGCACGCCATGATCATCTCCACCCAATCCAGATGAAACCCCATCTGGAGCAGGACACCTCGAAGGAAACACCACTCTACTCGGTCATAAGCTTTATGCATATCCAGTTTGAACAGCGCAGAGGCCGGACTTACCTTGTCGTTTCGTCTTAATAGTGTGATAGCACTCATACGCTACAAGCACATTATCAGTGATCATCCGTCCCGGCACGAACGCACTCTGCGATGGTGAAATAATTTCTGGAAGAACAACTTTCAGCCGCGCCGCAAGAAGCTTGGAGATCACCTTATACACCACATTGCACAAAGATATCGGCCTGAATTGACCCAGCTCCTCAGGATCAACAACCTTCGGAATCATCACAATCATCGTATTATTCCAACCATCCGGAATGGACCTGGTGTTGACCGCTAGCAAAACCTCATCCACTAAGTCATCCCCTAAGATGCCCCAGAACCTTTTATAGAAAACCGCATGAAGTCCGTCCGGCCCAGGAGCCTTCAGATCACCGATGTTAAAAAGCGCTTTCCTCACTTCCTCCCGTGTATAGGGCGTTAACAGCACATCGTTCATCTCCTGAGACACTCTGGGAGCAATCTTATTTATCACCTCATAGTCAGGCCCAGCAACTTCCGAACTATACAGATTCTTGAAATAACTAGCAGCCAGATCGAGCAACTGGGCTTCGTCTTCCACCCACTCCCCAGCGCCATTCTTTAATCTCTTCACAAAATTTTTCTTCTTCCGTGCTGTAGCAAACCGGTGGAAGTATCCCGTATTTTGATCTCCTTGACGCAACCAGTTCACTCTTCCTCTCTGGACCCAATACAATTCTTCCTGCTCCATTAAGATTTCAATTCGCATACGAAGCTCTTTCTGTTTGGCCTCAACTTCCACTGTAAGAGGACCCGATAATACCCGGTTCAGTTCCTGTAGCAGAACCTGCAAATTCCGCCGAGGGCCCTTCAGCACCGCCCGATCCCATTCGTGCAGAGCAGCATGCACGCTCGCTGTGTTCTGCATAAAACCACATACGCCCCGCTGTTTCGCCACTGCCCAGGCCATGGACACCACCTCTTCCACCTCCTGCTCGCAAAGCCATTTCGCCTCAAACCTCCTCTGACCCTGAGCAAAGCTGCGCTGAAGGCCCACACTGAGTTCGGTGTTTATTAGCAACGGCCTATGATCCGATTTTGAAAAACCCTCATGAACCACCTCTGTCAAAGGGAACATCGTATTCCATCTGTCATTACAAACACCACGATCCAGACGCTCCCGAATCCGACCTCTTCTCCACGTGAACATGTCCCCCGAAAACCCAATGTCGTTTAAATCGCAATCGGCCAGACAATCGCGAAACATCTGCATGCAACGGGCAGGTCTTGCATTGCCTCCCTCCTTCTCATGCCCGAAAAGAATCTCGTTAAAGTCACCCGCTAGTAACCACCGGAGGTCGGCACTAGTGTGCAAATCTCTGACATAATCCCATGTGATGTGTTTCCTCTCGCCACTAGGTTCTCCGTAAAGACCAGTGAATCGCCATCCCGACACACTAGACTCCTCCACCCGTATATCAATGTAGTTCTTGTGCACTAACTGCGAAGAAACACAGATCTCATTCCTCCAGAGCATCAGAAGTCCCCCGCTTCTTCCATCACTCTCCGAAACAGCCATATGGTCAAAACCGAGTCGCCGTTTCAAACTCTCTGCCTCCGCTCGCGCTAGATGCGTCTCGGACAAAAACAACACATCCGCTCTTGCCCGCCCCTGGAGAGCCAGGAGCGCTCTCACTGCCGCAGGCTTTTGAAGCCCTTGGCAGTTCCAACATAGGAATTTCATTGGCGACCGGTCAGCTTCCACACCGGAAGCCGCCGATAAATTTGTGATTGATCGAACTACTCCTGTACCAACGCTTCTCCTCACCTTCTTTTTATTCTTTGATTTCTGAGGCGTTTCCCATTGGCAATCCCGTCCAAAACATCCGTACTGCCTTCTTCAAGCTGATTGATCATTGCTGCTACACCCCGAGCTTTCCCTCCTCAGCACCCTCAATAGCAGGTAGAGTACGTTTCGGCAGCGACCCAGAAGCGATCGTCCCACGCTTCCCCAGCAAACTAGCCATCATTCCCGAGTTCTCCTCGTTCTCACGCCACTCGGCCTCATGGCCACCCATCCCCATGTCCAACTCATCCTCCTGCTCCTTCTCCTGATCATCACCAAACCGGCTCTGGTTCCCATTCTGCTCCCAACCATCATCTCCCGGCCCCCCACGATCACGTTGCGATCCCGGCGCCTCACGCCTCCAATCCCCGTCAAAAACACGATCAGTACCACGTCCGCCCCCTCTGCCTCTTCTTGCCGCCAGGATGAAAGAGCCCCACTCGAGCGTTGATTCCTCGTGCTCCCCGTGACCACATTCTTCATGCCAATGCCCCATCCTTCCACACGCATAGCAGAACGTCGGAAGCTCTCATATTTGACTTGATAGAACTCCGTTTTTCCCCCTTTCGTGAAGCTCACAAACTCGTCAGTTTCTTATTCACATCAAGCTGACCCGAATCCTGATGAACTCGCCAATGAAACCACTCGTAGTTTAATCTGCACTTCTTGAACTTCCCCAATACGTCTGGCCAAGTTTGCGACAAAACCCTCGTTCCTTAGAACCCCATCTGGCAATTTGTGAATCTGACTCATGTTTCAAGCTTATCCAACTTGATCGACGTCGGATTTGCGAAGCCATCATATTCAGCCATAACCAATGCAAAACCACGGAAGTCCCAAGGACCTTGATGTAGAGCTTTGTTCCAATCTGCTAAGCAATTGAATTGCACCGAAAATAGATTAGCTTCGATCCTCCTCCAGACGACCTCACGCGCCGGATTCCAAGCAGCCTTCATATCAGCGATCAGAGCACTCTGATTGTAACGCTTGCCCGTCAACAACCGCGCCAGGGCGAGCCACTTTGGCTGTTCCACCGTCTCATCAACTTCCTCCTCCCAGATCAGATCATCCACTTCTTCATCTTCCAGATGCAATCGACCAAGGAGAGCGCTCGGATCGGTCTTCTCCCACGAGCCCGATCCAGAGCGATCCGAAGGGAGCGCCATCACCAGAACTTCCACGGGAGCACTCTCGGCGGCAGCCGCCAGAGGACAAACAAACCCTAGGTCTAAACCCTAGGGGACTTATTTGGTTTCCGTTGAATCTGCCTGTTAGAACTCTGAAGGTGTCTGGTGATAAGGAGAACGATGACTCCCTTTGAAGAGAGGTCGGGTTCATCCTGGATCATCCGGGGGGTCACCTGTTAAAGCAGCGAACATTTGTTGGCCGGCTGGACCAGGCAGAGGCGGCACGGCTCTCCATTTTCCTGAGCGGGGGGAAGTCGGCGTGGGTAGGGAGCTTCTGATGCTGCGACTTCAGAGATAGCGCTCCAGCACATCTGGCGGACGGACACCAGCGGGCTTTGTGGCCGGACTTCCCACAGGCCAAACACTTAGGAGGGTCACGCAGGAGGCGATGAAGTGGTGGGGGCTGAAGCACCGGTAACAGCAGCCGGCCGCCTTCTCTTTGAGCAGGATGGAAAGCCTGGAAGGGGCAGGTCTGGTAGGTGGCTGGGAATGAAGGTTGTTCCTCCTGTTGTTACTCCTATCGCGCCTTCCCAATACCTTTTGCCAGGGGCCGTCCGGATCGTCAATGCGCATAGCTGCCTCCTGCAAACCATCCTGTCCCCCATTGAAGCGGGTTACCTGCTCGGCCTGGTTGGAATGGCCTTCAATGCCTGTTGAAGTCGGAGGGGGCTGCCTGAAAAGGGGGAGCGAGGCCCGCTCCTGCCTCGAGCTGGATGCACCTTCGACCTGACTGGTGAAACCGCACGGAAGGACCTGGGATGAGCCAAGGCGGGAGATCTGTGTTTCTGGGACGAAGCTTTTTGAAACCAAATCTGAATCTGAATCTGGATCGCCGCGAGAGAGAGCAGAGCAGTTGGCGCTAGGGGCCGGCGGGAGGGAGATCTGGGTTGGGAGGAAGTGGAAGGAGAGGTGGTGGTGGGGGGGGCGTGGGGAGGGAGGCGGCGGGGTTGGGGGTGCGGGGGAGGGCGGCGGCGGCGGAGGGAGACGTTCCATTCCGCAGGCAAGGATCTTTTTTTTCACTCGCAAAAAATTGATGCTTTGCTCTACGGATTGGCACACCTAGCTCGAGACAGTGCAGGCGGACTTCGCCTTCTTCGACCCCAAGCCCAACGACTTCCACGGCGTCAGGCTGCTGCTCAAGACCTACCTCGACTCCAAGCCGTGGGGACCTCACCGGCTTCGTCGACCTCATCCTGGAGCAGACCACGGTGGGCACTGTTGTCAAGATGGCCGACGATGAGGAGGAGGACGAGGAGGAGGGAGAAGGAGATGGCGGTGATAAGAGCGATGGCGCTGATGATGATGATCTGTTCGGTCTCATTAGCGTGCTCAATTTGGGAAGATATGGTGTATGCACAATCCACTCGCTCTATAAACAAGTTGCTGGTGTCTGGTTAGTTACTGCTCAGGTGGATTTCGATTGAACACCTTGCTGCTGTTGCCTCGCAGGAGCACCGCTGCATCAAGGATCTTAAGGATTATCTGCTTGTTGTTTGTGGCGACAAGGATACCAAGAAGAAGCTCAGGTCAGTGCTGGAAGAGAAAGCGTCTACTGTGGGCCTGCTGTTATGTCGGCGCTTTGTGAATTTCCCATATGAAATGGTGCCTAAGCTGTATGATTCCCTCTTTGACGAGGTTTTGTGGGCAACAGAAGATGAGGTGGGTTTTCTGTTGTCAAGCACATTCATTTCTGTCTATTTTATTCATATTATGAATTTGCAACTGTGTCTGCATGTCTAAAGCCAACACAAGAACTACGAGACTCCTTCCGATTCAAGCAGTACGTGTTGGTCGCCAGAATCTTTGAGGTGAGCAATGTAGTCTGTTTCTTTTACCGCTACCCATCTTACCTGAATATATAAAGCGGCATGTTTGTTGCTCAGTAGAATCATATAAAAATGTTGTCTGAATCAAAGATTCAGGAGTAATTGTGCCCTGAATATGAATGGAAGTGCCTTTACTCTTTCGAGGATCACATAGTCATACTAACACACTTGACTCCATCACCGTGCAGAGAAAACTCTTCCAAAGCATAAAGCAAGGAACAGCAAAGATGAGGATGAACCTGTTATCTATCCCAAGTTAGAGGATGAAATTTTCGTGAGGTATCGATACATGGTACTGAGATATTTGTTATTGTGTATTTCTTTCAAAGGTGCTAAACGGATCTTCCTTCTCAGCTTAGTTCATGGTCTTTCACTTTCCCAATACATGCTGAACAATCGACTCAGCAGGAGGTCAGTTGTGTTTAATAATTTGATGCTATATTCTGTCCTGAAATGTGATATTCCTTTTATCATACTTTTGTACCATGTATAACCGTCACGGGTTCACTTGTGTGTATGGCACTATGGATGTTTTATTATTTTTTGTTGGATCAGAATGCATAAGTGCTCTCTATGTGCTAAGGAAATACAGTAGACAAACCAAGCATGCCAAGTAGGAATATTTCTTGCACTTCCATTGTACCTTGATCTATTGATTATATTTTCATTCTAGCAGTCATTGTATTCTGCCATTTCCATCAGTATCTACATCCGTATCTGCATGCTATCCAAATCTGATGTTGTCTATACATACCTGCTTGTGAAAATTTAAAATTGTTTCTAAATGGGATTTTATGTCTGCCCTTGCAGATGAAGAATTACAACGAGATGGCTTAGTGATGTGCGTTAGAGCTGAAGCAATTCCCAAGTTCCGCAACAGGTTGGAGGCTTTGGTATCTGAGTAGTAGTCTGTTTGCGCATAGCAGGCCATGTTTGAATTTTGCTGCTGTCCACATAGTATAAGAAACATCTACATTTTTCTTGCTATTAGTAGTTCCACTGAGTGCAATTGACACTGCAGAAGTGAGAAATTAAGTACTAGCTTTCCCACAGATGTGAGGTTTGTTCTGCAAGAGGGAACCATTTATGAACTAATGCAACTCTTCATGTACTGATATCAAGAGATTTTTTAAGGTGTCTTTGGTTGCTTGAAGACTAATCTGTGAGCATCGCAATTTAGCTGAAAGCTATTTACAACAATGCTAATCTATGAGCTTCTAAACTGCCAATCACAAAGAGAGGGCACCTGTTACCCCTACTAATTCAAAATGGTCCGAGGATACATCGCATGGTGTCTCCTAGAAAAAAGTCATTTCACACGAGCAAACTTGAATGTCCTTTTCAAGGGCGTCGGCAGCCATGACATTATCTGGGAAGTTCGACGACTGGACTCTTGCCTCGTGGATTTGCCACCTCCTTCTTCGCCACATGATGCTTGAGCCTTTTCTTGTCGTCGGTAGCATCAATGGAGATTGTTGAACCCTCGTTAGCTTCTCCTTTGACCAGCATTTCCGAGAGCACTATCATCACATTCTTTTGCACCCACCTCCTTATTGGCCTTGCGCCGTACATCTGCAAGAGGCAAAGCATATATGGTCACCATAGCATGTGATCAACCGGTAAATAGGAAATAAATCCCTAGATAATTTTGAAGGAAAAAATAATATACTACTGGGTTGTATGATTCTGACATAATGACGTCTAATGCGGCATCGTTTGCAACTAGAGATGCCCTTGTGAGCTACTGTGGCCACGGCGATCTTCATCTGGATTTTCACAACCTCCTTCAGTTGGTCGTGCGAAAGCGGCTCAAATATCACAATCTCGTTCAGTCTATTAGAAGCTCAGGCTTAAAGTGTTTTTAACCTACACGAGTAAGTATATATGACAATCAACAGACAAGGAAGGGTAGTTTGATTTAGGATTCAGAAACAAACCTGTTTCATGAGAAGATCCGTGAAGCTTCCATCGTGCTTTCCCCAACCATTCCTGCTATCAAATGCTCTGCTCCCCAGATTTGAGGTCATAATGATGATGGTATTCTTGAAATCTATTGTCTTGCCTTTGCCGTCAGTCAAGATACCATCATCAAGGAGCTGAAGAAAAACATACATCACCGAGGAATTTGTCTTCTCCACCTCATCAAAAAGGATGATACTGTATGGGCGCCTTTTCATTTTCTCAGTCAGTTGTCCACCATCTTCATGGCCATGATAGCTTTATGATGCCATCAAAGAAGCAGTAAGATCAATCCAACTAAAGACTTTGTATGATAATGTAATGTTCAAAAGAAAAGAAAAAGTCCAAGACATAGTAGACAAATTAAACCTTGGAGGTGCTCCAATGAGACGCAAACACAGCTCACTCCCAACATATTCGGACATGTCAATGCGAACCAACATCTTCTCACTGTCAAATAGCTGCTCGGCAAGAGCTTTTGCAAGCTCCGTCTTTCCAACACCAGTCGGGCCCAGAAGAGAAAAGAGCCTATGGGTTGGCTAGGCTGATCAAGACCGGCCCTCGAACATA
This sequence comes from Stipa capillata, assembly GCA_019208055.1. NCBI lineage: Eukaryota > Viridiplantae > Streptophyta > Magnoliopsida > Poales > Poaceae > Stipa > Stipa capillata. The sequence goes on along the minus strand of JAGXJF010005129.1, from coordinate 9,168 downwards.
AGACCGCTTGTGCAACCAGCTTTACCGCTTCATCTGGCCAACAACTCGGTCATGCAGTCTGTCCGCTAGGTGGATTAACTTATCCTTCTCCTCTTGAACAAGCATATTGACAGGAATCCAGTCCATCGGCTCACAACCTTCAAATAATAATGCTGGAAATTTGGATGACGAGCACATCTCATTGATTTACACAGTACAGTAAACACTAATGTCATTAGGAAGAGAATGCCTACCTGTGCGACATGGTTGAGTGCAATAGTTGCTTCCTTCACTGCATTCGCAGAGCTACTTTGCACAGTGTTCACTTCATCTTCTTGGTTATCAATCTGCATCGTCTTTTTGACCGCAGTATCGCACGCTTCGTCAATCAGATCAATAGCTTTATCAGGAAATTGACGACCGGTGATGTAACGCCCTGCGAGGTCTGCAGCGGCAACAAGAGCGGCATCTTGGATTTGCAAGCCATGGTGCTCTTCATACCGCTGCTTTAGCCCCCGCAGGATGGCAATGGTCGCCTCTGTGCTCGGCTCCTCAACGTGCACCTTCTGGAACCGCCGCTTCAGCGCGGCATCATTCTCGACGTACCGGCGGTATTTATCAAAAGTCGTCGCGCCCACGCAGCGGATGCGGCCGCGTGCCAGCGCCGGCTTGAGCATGTTGGCAGCGTCATTGCTTCCCCTTTTATCACCGGCGCCAAGAAGCATGTGCATCTCGTCGATGAAGAGGATTATCTTGCCGCCCGCGTCCTCTGCTTGCTTGATCACTTTCTTGATGCGCTCCTCGAACATGCCGCGCCAGACAGTCCCGGCCACCAGGGCCACGACGTCGAGCTCCACGACGCGCGCCCCGGCGAGCTGCGGGGGGACCTTCCCGGCGGCGATGCGCTGCGCGAGGCCCTCGGCGATGGCCGTCTTGCGGCAGAGGATGGAGATGAAGCGGTCGATCTCGTAGTCGCGGCCGACCACCGGGTCGCCTGTCTTGCCGGTCATGTCCCGGCCGTAGGTGCGCAGGCACGCATTACGTTCGTAGTACCTCCACGCTGCCCAGCACACACCAGCGACTGCTCCGAGGCAGACCAGAGGTTCCAGCTCTCGCCACACCCTGTACATATGAACCTGGGAGCGCGATAACAAGGCCCCCAGCCGATCCAAGACGACGGTGCTTTCCGTAGCTCCATCACACGCCTGCATACTCCACGTCCCCAGCAGTGGAGCGTAGACGTGCGCACCTTTTGCAGTGCCTCCCATGCAGACCATCGAAATTAATTATTAGTGCTTCAATTCACACGTATAATATAGAGAGTATTAATCCCACGTACATGCATGATCGAGATGCCTTGTCATGCAAGGGTCAAACTAACTACCTGTTTGTTGTAATCAAAACTTTTGTTTGCTTGGAGGCAGGATCAAGACAACTAATATGCAATTTCACTGTTCCTCTTAATCTAACACATAACAAAGGACTCGAAAATATTGAAATTGAATACCAGAGTCTTGAGCGCAGCTGCTCCAGTGCTCCGCGCCGCCGCCTCGACCTGATCAGCTGCGCTTCGGCCGGCGCCTTTTTTCAGACTGTAAAGCACTAGGGCTTGTCCGCTACTGGGCCTCCAGGCCTCTACTGTCGAAGCCCAATGGGCCCAAGACCAAACTTGGCCCACCAACCAAAGGCACTTCATGCCTAGCACACGAGCAACGTGCTGCTTGAGCTTTGCCTAGGATGTTACGAAAGGTGCATTCATATCAGTAAAACTAAGATTAAATATGATATGATAATGTACTATTGAAAAAGTGCTTAGAATATAAATTAACACATGAGGGTGCTCCAATGAGACGCAACATTGATCTAGGCGAAACATATTCAGACATGTCAAAGCGAAGCAATATCTCGTCGCTGTCAAATAGCTGCTCAGCGAGAGCTTTGCGAGCTCTGTTTTTCCAACAGCAGTTGAGCCCAGATAGAGGAAGGAAGCCTATCAGTTGGCCAGATCAAGGCCAGCCCTGGAACACAAAACTGCTTCCGCAACCAAATTGACCTCCTGGTCCTGGCTACAACTCGCCCATGCAATCTGTCCGCTAGGTCGAGTAACTTAACCTTCTGCTCTTGATTAAGCGTAGTGACAGGAATTCCGGTCCATCCGCTCACAACCTTCAAATAGCACTGGAACATCATGTCAAGCAATATCACATTTAAACGTTGGAAAGCAATCACACGGATATCATTAGGAATGCCTACTTGTGCGACATGACACGGCCAACAATTTGCTACTGTTGCACGTACAGAGTTACTTCTGCGTGGCATCCTTCTCAATGTGCTTGCGGTACTCGTCGAACCTCGAACATAGTGGCGCCCACGGGCCAACGCCGGCTTCAGCATGTTGGCGGCGTCCCTGCCAATCACCGGCGCCAAGGAGCATGTGCATCTCGTCGATGAAGAGGATCACCTCGCCGTTCGAGCCTCGGCCTGTTTGATCACGTTCTTCATGCGCTCCTCGAAACATGCCGCGCCACTGGGCCGATGGGGTGGATTAAAGCGCTCCGAGCTGAGTCTGGCACAGATGGATGTGTAGTTGTTCTCCGAGACCATAGAGGGAAGTTTGTGGCTAAACCGAGTGGAAAGTTTGCAGCATGTTCATCAGGCTGAAACCGTGGTGCTGATGGCATGCAAATAAGCTATTATGTTGGCCTAAGATCATGATGTAAGAAGGTTGATCCTTGAGACTGACAGGACGGGGGTGCCTGCCAAGCTGAATTCCCAGGAGATGGGCCAGTGACCACCAGATCGATTGTCCATGACATCAAACGGCATCTCCTGAACTTCAACGATACCCAAGTTGTGGCGGTGCGTCGCTGTGAAAACAAGGTGGGTCATGTGCTCACAAAGGCCAGCTCTAATTATTGTTCTTTTTGTAACTTGGAGTGATGTAGCTCTAGAACTTATATACTTATGCTTTGTGTAATGTCTCATATTATTGCGTAATCAATAAAGGGGGAGGGGTGTTTGGCCAAAAATAAAATAAATAAAAGATTGGCTCCTGCTGGATGTTGAGTCACTCTGTGTGAATACCTATCTTTGTAGCTCATCAGGTCATGTTGATACCTCTCCAAATAGCCACACAAATATTTAAAGTCATGTGATTTGACTACTAGGGCATCAAGTATTCAATGGTAAAACAGCCTTAAATTATAGAAGTGAAAAGAAGATTATTAAAGAATGCATCGCCAATAGACACATTCAGCATATTCGTATAAGAGAGCAACATGTTTCTTTGAAGTTCCAAAAAATCAGAACAAATAAGATTACATCACTTGACACTTGCCACCCTTGTAGAAAGAAAGACCACTGTATTGAATATATGGACTGTCGAAATAAAAAAGGGAACTACTGGTCCTTGTTAAGCCGTCACTTCGATGCAAAACGGTGGAGGCGTTGGCTGTACTGTCCAGGGGAAGAATTGTTGGCTGATCCTGTATTTTTCTTCGCAAATTGGTTACTACTTTCCTCATATTGGGGAGTACTGCATATTTGATGCCTACCTTATGTCCATCATCTTTGCAAACCTGCCACATGCTCAACAGGAATGGAGTTTAAGCAGAAGAATGTTATGTTCATAAAAATAATTACCAAATATAAAGAAATAAAATAACACAATCAGTAGTATATTTTACCAGGGATATAATATCATCCATGTTATGTTTCCGGAACTCTGGATGGTGAATTAGTGTTTACAGTACAGAGGGCAATTAGCATGAGACAAGAGTAACTGATTACCAAACTTGAAAGAACATCAAACCAAAGCTGCTGTTGGAAGCTTGCAGTACTATCACTGGGTCGAGATTGATGAACTCTTCAACTCGTGGTGCAAAATCAAAAGGTAAAAAGGTACTCCTACCAGAAACCTCTAGCTGCAAGCCGTACGAATCTCGCCTCCAATCCGACGAGCCCCTCGCTGCGGCAGATGATCAGTAACTCCTAACGCCACCACCTAGCCCAACCACGCAGATTTCAACAAATATTTCATCAAAACCCACAGAAGATTTCCCTGCCAAATGCATCTACATACTCCACCAAGGACGTACAAATGCCTACGAGGAATCGAAGAACCAAGAAACCACATCGAAATGGGCAGGAAAAGGAAAGGCACCTCTCCTGGAAGATTTGCTCGTCGGATTGGAGGCGAGTTGGTGTGCCGCTGGTTCGTGGGTTTGGGTTTTTGTTGTGGGTACAGTGACGACTGGCGGAGGCGGGGGTGGACGAAGTCGAACGGGCGTCGCGGCAGGCAGCCGACCGGCATGGGCAGGACCAGGGTGCGACCGACGGCAGGGTCGGACGGGCATCGCAGCAGGCAGCCCACCGGCAAGGGCAGGACCAGAGGAGCAAGCGAGGAGGCTGACAGGGGCGCCGGCGAGGATTAACAGCAGGGAGGCGGTATGTAGAGGAAGAGGATCGACAGCGGCTGCGGCTGATGGAGCTAGAGATGCCCTTCAAGTAGCAGTAGGATGATGTACCGTAAAAGACCTCAAGTTTTAAAGCAACAGGTTAGCACATAAAACATAATACATACCTCAACAGGTGATGACACCCAAGAGTTTCAACATGTGGCATAATAGACGGAAGCTGCATACGAGCATAACAAACCATGTTATGTTCAAGGAAACCACCAGCTATATGTATGCTTTGACTTGCAATGGATCTCCAAGAGAGATTTGGATTTGGGTCGGCCCATAAATAAAACTGGAGAGTTTTGGAGCATTGATCTCTATCACCTGTAGCATTTCAAATAATGTCACCTCAAGGCAATAGAGCTGCTGCATTGGGCAACGTACCTTGAAGCATGTTATATCATTGCAAGCAGAAATTGCCAATTGCTCCAAAGCAGGACAATTGGAAACAAACTGCCCAAACTCCTCCCCAGAAATGTGGACTGACCACAGATCTAAACTCGTTAAGCTTATGTTACAACCAAGCCTCTCCTGCGTTATTGGACAAGCGAGCACGGGAAGTTATATTCTGCCTTCTTTTCATATGCAGACATCTCCAAAGCAAGTTCTTCGATCCCAGGTTGATGATAATTTCAAACCATCTGTCTATATCAGAGCCAAAAAGTTCCAAGTCTAAGCACCTTCACCCCCAATGCCAGAATGGTTTTTAAGTATATGGTCAATTTTGTTGACGACGAAGCTTTCCGTGTCATCCAGTGCACATGCTACCAAATCCATATCAAGCCATCTCTTATTCAAACCTAGTGTTTGGTTATTGAATATGAGGCTAGGATAGCATCTCAGGAACGTAGAAATCCATGAGACACACAGGCAACACGGGCAGCATCTTGCACTGGCACGAGGAAATGTATAAGACGCAAGACATCCTGCAAAAACATGATTAAAAAAGTTCAACGTTCAGAGCGCAACAGACCAATTAATGCTGAGTTCTCTTGGAATAAACAGTATGACCAGATTATTAGTGCATGTAGTCATGAAAAGCTGGGCCGCAGCCCACGCGCGAATGCAGCCCACTTCAGCTCCCCCGCAGCCCCTTCGTCACTCGGCACCGTCCGATGAATCCGACCGCCAGCAGCGATCCCGAACGGGACAAAACAGAGCGCGCCCTCTGCTGCGGGAGCGCGCGCTCGGCGGGGGACCGTCACGGCTTTCGTTAGCGCGCTCGGTGGGGACCGTCACGGCTAAATAGCTGTCTCGGCACCGTCCGATGAATCCGTACGGCCACAGCAGCGATCCGCTTTCGTAGCGCCCAAGCTGCTATACACTGCTATTTAAGGGGGCTCGAATCTTCAGTTTTCACAGATTGGTTTGGTAAACTAGTAATGTAAGGACTTCACTACTCAGATCGTTTTAGTTTTATTTTAGTCTCCATGCTTAATGCTTAACTATCTCTTTTTCTTTTTCTTTTTGCAGCATGTGGCAAACTTATCAAGAACGGCGGCAAGATGGAGTTGCCGTGGTCTGCGCGAAGACGAAGCACCCGGACGCCGAGGAGGGCTTCAGCTTCTGGCTCGTGCTCGCCGGCGTGGCCGCCATGTACATGATCTGGCGCTGTGGTTCGGCGACGACGACGACGACGGCCCCGGCGGCGGCGGCGATGGCGATGGGCGGCGGCGGCGGCGTAGTCGTGTCTGTCAGCTGCTGTCGCAGCTAACTGGAGAGGGAGTAGTAACGATCACCGAATGGCCGTCTTGTGGCAAATCCTGTCACCGATATCTTCTCTGCTGTTAAATGAGTAGCTAGCTATTAGTCCCAACAGAGAGAGAGAGCTGGCTGTCCTCGGCAGCCACAGAGAGAGAGAGAGAGATCGTCGGAGCGCGAGAAGATGATACTGGCCGTGCTCTTCGCCAACTCCGAGGGCAACATACTCATCGAGAGGTACGGTACTGTCCCTCTCTCTCAAACACCCCTCCTCTTTCCTTTCCTCCACGCCCGAGATCTCGCCTCACTCGTGAGATCTACCCTTTCAGCGCTACCTAACAAAATCTTTCAGCGCTACCTAACAAATCGAGGTGCAGAAGATCTCTCTTCTGCACCTCAATAGTGATCTTGGGGTGGATTGTGCGCGGTAAATTTTTGTTTTGCGTAGCACGTTCCCCAACAGTAGGGTAGTACCTCTCCGCGAGGGTCTGAACCTGTCTAAATCTTGTCTCCCGTGTGCACCCATCTGGATTTGCTGTGCTCACGCTGCCCCATATTCAGTATTACCGGAATAATACTCCGACACCACTCATGTTAAAGCACTGTTGTGATTTTGGGCGACCGACCACTAAGCACTAAGTATTAGAAGTATGCGGCTTACGGGGGATATCACACTTACACAAAGAAACTCTCTTATTCACTATTAAAATTTTGATATAATTCTTTTAGTGGCTACCCTACCTTTTTACCTAATGCCACTCATCTCTCACTCTCTCTATGCTTATGGTGGCGCTTCTTCTCTGATAACTTGGAAGGGGAGGGCACCCCTATTTATAGTTACACAAGCCTGTTGGATTAATGCCAAGTGGCACACATCCAAACCCTACACTAGAAATATTCCGTCTCTAGAATTCTCTTCTAAAATATTCACCTATTTAATATATTCCATAATTCTAGAGTACTTCTTTAAAGGGGAAATTTGGATCTGTACCATTAAAAGATCGCATCTTTTGCGATATACCACTAAAAGATTGGTTCTTTGCGATATACCATTAAAAGATTGCAAAACTTTGCATCATACTACTTCTGTGAGTCTACGTTAACTGTGACTCTTATACCCCTGCCTGAAAACAAATTGGCTAACATTTCCCTTCGCTTCAAGTGACCACTAGAACACAGAGTATAACAGACCAAAATTGAGCATAAATTCAGCAGCATGAACTGGAACATTCGGCAGGAAAAAAGGAACATTTCGGCAGCATAATATAACACAATATCAGCATGATATAGCACAACTATGCAGCAGTACATAGCATACTTCACAACAAAGTAGCAACTTGACAAAAGACCACAGACCATGAGGGGTCCCTAGCTCGCACAGCACCATAGTTCACAACACAGCATAGACCAAGATACACATGCTGAGATTAGACTAAGACAACTACTCCATGATGATCCTGCGGTTGATCCCTCCAGGTGAGACTGATGCCATCCTCCTGTTGTCACGCCTGGGTTTGCTGGAGAAAGGGATGACATCCTCCTTGTTGTCACGCCTGGGCTTGCTGGAGAAAGGGATGCCATCCTCCTTGTTGTCACACCTGGGCTTGACATCACTTTTGGATCATGGACGATGTGGATGGCTCGGCATGTTCCGTGGAAGCTTCAACACCTTCAGATTTGTTTTCCTGGGGGACACAAGTATGGTTACTAAAGGAACATATTGCATCATATATAAGGCATGTAATATTACAATACGTCAATACCTTTGCTTTTTCGGTTTTTTTGGCCGTGGTGGTGGAAGCTCTTGTTCTAGTTCAGCTTGTGTTGCATTGCAACCCTTCTCTATATGTCCAAATTGGAAGCACCTTTTTCCTGATATGGACCTCTTTTTCCTGGCTCTCCACTAGCCTTGATTCTTTGCTTCCTTGGTCTACCAGCAGGCCTTTCTAATGGTGGAGGGATCACTTCAAAACCAGGGTCATTCTTTGGCCACTCAGACTTGTCACCCATGGAGTGACCTCAAACTGATAAGCTAGCTTGAATCTCTTTACTGAATAGTAGTCATCCACATAGTCCTCAATTTTTAGCTGTCTGACTTTCCCAAATAAAAATATAGCATGAGGGCATGGTTTCCCTGACACCTCCCATTGTCCGCAGCCACATGTTCTTTTCGCAAGGTCAACACCATACCTCCAAGTCTCCCTTCATTTGTTGTTCCTCCTATCTCAGCTGACAGTGAACCACTTTGGTGAAATCATAGTGCAGCCCTCGGCTCTTCATGTTCAACTCATATAGTACACTTGGGAGGATACGACCTTCAAGTTTGTTGGCTATCTCTTGCCTTGTTGCAATCTTCTCCATGATCTTCTCCCTGATCTTATCCATCAGATCAATAACTGGAAGATCTTTGTAATCCTTAATCCAATTGTTGAAACATTCAGAGATGTTGTTGTTAAACATAATCAACCTTGCATTCTTTGGAGAATTTTGATCTGCTCCATATCAGGTTGTGATGTTGTTTTAACCAAGGGATTGATTTAGGACAAGCAGTTGCAATTTTCTCCATCAGATAATCATGCCTGCGAGGTGTACATGCCCATGCGCAAGGCCACATAAACTTCAGCACATCACCCTTGAACTTCCTCCTGAAATTAGCCATGAGGTGTCTAAAACACTCCGGTGCTCAGCTTCACCTTTGAAAACTTTGTTGACACCATATGCTAATCCTTTGCAAGCATCTGAGTGAATTGTCAACCCAAGGGGAGTCCCAACAGCCTTTTTCAGATTAGCCATGAACCATTCCCAATTGGCATTTGTTTCCTTGAAAAAAATGCCATACACAACTGGATACATCCAGTTGTGTCCATACAATGGCGGTTGCTGCAGCCAATTGCCCCTTATACTTTCCAGTGAGGTGAGTGGAATCAACTCCAAGATATGGTCTGCACCCAGCCAAAAAGCCATCAACACATGGCTTAAGGCACACAAAACATCCTTGAAAAGTGCATTTGGCCTTGATCTCTTGCAA